>CAJNSZ010000159.1:136599-209382 GCA_905329745.1 Rotaria sp. Silwood2 | reverse complement strand
CAAATAACTGACTAATTGATTTCACAGTAACTATACATTCATTCCAAGTTATGTTAAGACGGCGTAGATTTGGAGCAAGACGTCTATTAATGGGAGTGACTCGACTAAAATAGATAAAAGACTATTTTGCAAAGATAAAAAATACATCACTTATATTATTCTACTTCTTAGTGAAACATACTTTTTTTCCTTCATTATCTACGTCAGTGTTCTTTCTATATACAATATTCAGCAATTTTTTATTCAAACTGTTATTCTCTACACGATGTAAAAATGAAAGAGATTTTTTTTTAAATTTTACATTCAACAATTTCTTATCTTATAATTATATGTCAAAAACACGAAAGAATAAACGTTCCAATGAGTTCCGATCTTTTCATAATGTAAGCGTGTCTAGTCATACTTATTTCGAAGATTTTCTATCTTTTAAATCGAGTACATCTTCGATATGTCTTTTTTCTGATTTTCCATTAAAGAACCAGCCTTCTGATTAGTGTTTAACAAATCATACTCCTGATAAAGTTATGAGCAAAAATCGAAAACAAGTCTCATCATAAAAACAAGCCAAATGTTTCAAGACTAGTCTCAGAACGTTTTCTTGAATATTTTGCCAATTCTAATGACCAATAAGATTTCCAAATGCATTGTCTTATATTTCAAAGTAGTTTCTACTTTCTATGGAAGTTTTCATCTTTTCCTAAATCTTTCACCATTGATTTTCGTAGAAACATTTTTCGAAAAGAGCCTATTCGACATTGTAATTTATTTTACAACATCTTCTAGTATTGTCTCTGAAGCTGAGCAATTTTTATTTGAGAATAGCTTTCGATCTTTCATGCTAAATTTGAGTCTAATCTGTTTAAATCTCAAGTCTTAAATAAATATTAACGAAATGCACTACAAAGAAATGAATAGAAGAATTTTCTTTGCAAGAATAAATCGAAAAATATCACCATAATAAACTAAAATACTAATGAGACAGATTCAACTTTGTGACTTTCACAAGCGGAAAGATCATTAATTACGAACGACAAAAACAATAACTTTTGTCTTGATTTCACGAAAAGTACAGAATTTTGATGATTCCTTTTTACATACATTCATGTAATTATAATTGCATATAAGAGTTTATAGTTAACTAATTTCAATCATTTTTCTTATATTTATTGTGTGTATTTAAAAATTTAATACATAACTTATTTGTAACTCATCAACCATATGACATCTCCTCACTCTTATTAATATTTGACTCTAAAAGTGAATACGATTGATTGAAAAAGTATCTTATTATTTCACAAATAGTTCACTTTTAATTACAATTTCTTCTGAGAAAATGATTAGATATATTCTCTTCTATCATACGCTTTACATTGAGTTATTAAGTTAAAATAAACATGATATTAAAGAAAGAAACTTACTTGTTATCATCATATCTTAGTGAATGTTTTTGAGGTAGCCAAGGAGCACTCCGTACATAGCTGAGTTGTTCCAACTGTGGAAGATGTTCAAATAAATATGATAAAAAGCTTGGTGAGCAATCTCGAAGTACAAGTGATTGTAAATTTAAAAGACTGGTTTGAATAGGCACAAAAGCTCTATCAAGTGGTAGAACGAATTGATTGTCTAGAGTAGATTGTATGTATCGCCAAAACAACAATTGACATGCACGTAATGAAGGAAATAAGTGAAAAATTCGTTCATAATATGCGCCTTCAGGCACACCTATAAACGTATAAACAGAACGACAATAAGTTGAAAAACGTACGCTAAACATGATGAGAGAATTAATGGGTGACAATGAGTCGAGAATCAATTCAAAAGAAGAACGTTTAATGTCGATTAAAGATAAATGNTTTTTCTTTCCTTTTAAAAAGAACCTTGTCTGAGGTTCAAGATCAAAAGAATCTTGTCTGAAAATTATGAAAAAACAGAAACTGGAAAGAAATACAAGATATTTTAAATTTCTTACTGTTCAGGCAAGATTCTTATGACAGGAAAGAAAAAGATTCTTGTTAGCTTCCCAAGATCAACGGCCCGTGATGTCGTCTTTGTATGATCAAATATATAAAGCAATGTCTGAACGTTATTTATTCATTATTAATTCGATATATAGTACAATTTCACTTTGAATATGTACTTTTCCTAAAACGTTCGATTCGTTCAAACAACATCTAACAACTCTATTTCAATTAGATGTAGAGAACATGTTTCCATTCGATATAGAGAGAACAATGGAATATATAATAGCTTTTTTTAAATTTTTTCCGATAAATTACACTTATTGGATACATTTCAATATTTTACTAATCCATACCTTTCTATTTCTTTTATTTTTTTAGATTTTCTTTCATTATGTACAAAAGTATTTTTTTAATGGACGATGGAAATCCCAGATACACATGACAATGATGAAGTTCGAAAAAAATAAATATTGTTTTTTTTTTTTGATAATGAAAATTTTATGTTGTTTCTTGTTTCAAAAACTGTGAAACTTCTGTAATAACATGTGACACTAAAAGTATTTTTTTTTTGTTTTTTTACATTTTTTTGTACATGGTGTGCAAAGCTCATAATAAAATGGTATGAAACAGACAGTAATAATAACCTATACAAGGCTTTTTTAATATGACAAGATTCAGGCAAGAAACACAAGAAATAAGAGACAGACAAGAATCTAAGGGAAAAAGAATCAGACAAGAATATCAAGAAAAATAAAAACCAGATAAGAATGCAAGAAAAGCAAGAATCAGGCAAGAAAGCAAGAATACAAGAATCTTGTCTGGAGAAGAACTTCTTGCATCACCAGCCAAGATTCGGTCTACACGAATCTTGTCAGAAAGGCAAGATCAGTTTTTTCAGGCAAGAATCTTGTATAGAAGGGATGGAAAAAGAATCTTGTCTGAAAACCAAGAAAAACAAGAACGTAGAAAGAATAGGGCAAGATCGTCGATTGGTGATTGATGTAATTACCAGAGGAAATTCCATTCCGATGTATGCTTGTGATTGAGAATTATTGGGCTATATACCTGTACAGTTTTCGGAAGCAGATTATGACAAATCCATTGTATATGATTATTACATTTACATGTTAATTGAACATTTACTTATTGGTCCTTCACAAACTTATTTACCACCCATATCTCGTACATCATTGATTAAGTTTACATCAATTAAAGAAAAGAGTAAATTCAGTTTAGATAAAATTTAGGTCATTAATCTTTTACGTCGTCAAGGTCGTCGTAACCGTTTAGCGGTAATATTTAATATTCTTGGTATTGATGTGCGATTTATTTGATGCAATCGATGGAAAAAAATATAGCTGATCAAACATATCTAGGACGTTTTAATATTCGTCTCTTATCAAGTTATGAAGATTCATATGATAGACGGCCAATGAATTATGGTAAAATCGGTTGTTTTCTTTCGCATTACTTTATTTGGCAAGATATTATTTGAGAATGAATATTCAAATGGCATATTAATACTTACGGATGATGTTCGTTTAGATGTTGATTTTAAATATAAAATTGAAAAAATTCTTTCTAACCATTCATTAGATTGGGATCTTTTGTGTCTTCATAGAAAAATAATGCAATCGGATGAAGAAAACTATGAGCACAAACAATAGAAACATTTTTTATTAGAAAAACTTATTCACATTGGACTAGTGGCTATGCATATCATTACATGCGGTACATATACTTGTTCATGAAAATCCACTTCAAAAATGTTACCTGTTGATGAATATTTGTCTTTATGTATGATTATCATCCAAATGAAAATTGAAAAAGTTATTTTGGTGAACCAAATTATATATCAGATACGGAAAGTAAAACAATATTGGAAAAGAAAGAAAAAAAAAAGAAGCTTCTGACGAAACATCCATCCTAGGTGTTGACACCGTCGCGACACAAAAATATGAATTGAAGAAAATATATTAATTTATAGCGACAACTTGTAACATGAAATGAGTTGGTGAAATGTGTTTATGAAATAACAAAATAGTATTTTAATTCTAGCTCATTATAACGAGGGATATTTAGTACTGATTAGAAAAAGCATTCTCCCGATGAAAGCACTAATCGATTTGAATAAAAGAGCATTTGATATGTTAGACCAATAATCGTCAACATATCATTCAATGACATTGACAAGAATTTGAAAATAGTCTAGAAAAGTCATATTTTTTCATTCTGAATCATTAATGTGTGCAGACATATCACTATGCAGTAGCTATTATATTTACCAATAGTGATATTGGGTGACAAAATAACAAATGCTTTAATAATGAGCTTATAATTCAATCTTTATTCGGCTATGGCGTCAAGTTCTTTCAGCTGAATGGTCATTATCGATAGACAATCAGTTTCTTTGATAGAGTAACTTTCGATTTTTCTTAAAATAGTAGTGTTTTCAGTAAATAGTACGACTACTGATGTAGTCATTGTAGCATCTAGCATATGATTCACGTCAATATCGAATGCTTTTAGTATTTTATTGATAGAGAAATCTTGGTCGAATTGCTAGATTGAGTGTCATCTTGAATAATATTTCGACTCATGGTCCTTCGCTTGCACAGAGCTCATTTCTGACGATACCAACAGCTAAAAACTAAGAAGCAGAGTCGGTATCACCCTCTATTGAACAACAATGTGTAACATATTGTTGTTCACTTATGAATAGACATTACTGCCAATGTTTATGTTAAACTTGTGTACCAAAGCATTTTCATCAGATTTGAAGTAAATTCTGTATAAAGTTTGAAAATCAAGTCACCGTTTACTTATAATATTCTCTCTTGATTGTTTAGTGACTTGGTCATTAAAGAAGCTGTCACAAATCGTCTTTGATATGTCGTCTTGAACTAATATCTCGGCTTTTAATTGATAGTATCTGAATGAGTATTTAAACGAGAGAAATCTTTTCTTTTTCATATAATCAAAGGCAGCTATAATCTGACACAAGATATAAGATTAAAGTTAACATCATTGAGACTGATATTCGGAAAACGAAAAATGGTCGAACAGAAATTGCACGCAGATAATTGGTCGATAACAACATCAATCACTACGTATATGGTTTGACACCAAAACTGCTGGATTGCGAAAAATAGATGAGAAATTCATAATAATAGAACGAAAGCTTTTTTTTTTAAATAAACGCTTAAACTCAGTCGAATAACCAAAGCCAATAGAAAAAAAGACGGAATACGTTATTAGCGCATTGCAAATCACTACAATGGAGCATATATTTCTCTGATACATACAGCTTATGAACTAGAATTTCTTTTCAAAACTAAAATTTTAAGACTCACAGATTTTCGTGGAGCTATATAGAAATGAATTCTGCTAAAACCATGTAATTAAAAAAAGAATTTGAGAGTGCATTATGTAGGGTGTAGGTGTGGATACCGGTGTATGGAAGCATAAGAATACCCACACCCACACCCTAGAATTACCGACATCCACATTACTTTACATGGCACTATCACTAAAATTAGAATGACTACAGATAATTTACGAACTGATATGCTTTTTTCATACAGCTAAAAGCTTTTGTTCTTTAATTATAAATTTCTTGACTATTTTTCTTTCGACCGATTTTTTTTAGACACGCATTGATCTTAGTTGATGTTTCGTAAGATGCCTAAGAATGAATGATAGATGTCGTAAACTACCTAGTTCAAATCATCATCATGTCTTATTGGCTTTAATTATTGACCAATAATATATTGATTCATTCGCAAAAATAAAATAGAAACAAGAGAAAAACCAATGAGTAGCTGAAACGGAATAAGATTTTTATTATTTTTTATATTCTTCTCTTTTTCTGCGAAAACTTTAGATGTCAGTTATACGAAAACGATGAGTTCATCTCAACAAGAAATTCTTTTCTTTGATACGATTGCTCACGATGGAGAAATCGAACAGGTTTTATGAGATATTTTCATATGACATACGAGTTTAATCTTGATCTTTGTTTCTAGGTTCTTCAAGTAGATGAAGTTAAATTTGATCAACCGGTATATGTTGATGAAATTCGCGTCTTACCAGCTGGTTATAATGTCACTGGTTTGGAAAAATCATCTACACGTATTGGGTAGGAAAAAATTCATGCCATTTTACTTTCTTACAGAGTAATTCTTAAAATGTACGATTGCTTTTCTCATTTAATCTTTAAAGAGCAACGAAACCAATGCCATGTGAATTAGAATTTTTCGGAAAAAATCTTAACGTACGATCAAACCGTGATAGAGTGAGATATCGACGACTTGGAAAGTAAGATAAAACATATGCTTATTAAAAAAACAATATATTTATTTTTCTTAACAATATAGAAAAGTTTTTCGTGATGAAAATGATATAGTCTACTATCCTTCGCTCTCGGTAAGCTAGAAAGACATTAGATATTGTATCTAATCAATTTAAAATTGGATCATTTGTTTTTTCTTTTTGGTGCTTAGGTTCCAATCGATTCAATGATTGTTAAAGGAAAATATGATGTTTTAACACTGGCTATTGTTGGTGTATTAGCTCGTCCAAAATCTCCAGTAAGTTAAGAAACATTATTGGCATCATTCGAAAAACTATATGCATTTACTTATTTTATAGCCTCCTCGACATGATCCACCAAGCAATAATAAACAAATTGTTGCTTTTTTACAGTCAGCTCAACCTCCTCATCGTGTACATCCCATGGACACGTTATCACTAGCTATGGCTCCATCGACAAATGCAAATTCTGCTACGTTTGTTGTTCAACAACATCCACATCCTTCATCTATTATTGACAGTGTTTCTTCATCATCTGCAGCTCATTCTGATGGTGTTTGGGTTGCTCCACCTGAACAGCCAGCAAGACAACAAGCACAAGTGACAACTAGTTTTTCACATTTACAACCACAACGAACACCAACAAACTTTGTGGGACAATCGCAATCACGTCTTAATGGCAAGACAGAAAAAAAAGAAAAAGAAAATATTGATTTTTGAATTTTATCAATTTATCATTTAGACGAACATTTACATGATTATAGTCATCAACCACCTCAACAAGCATATTCGTCTAATCGTATTGATGATCAACAACAACAACAACAACAACAACAATCATCATCAACTCGATCCCAACCTACACCAACTTTCAGTTCTCGACCACAAACACGTACTAGTTATTCTCCATCGTACGTAAATGTATATATATATATATCTTTTATTTTTCTATGCTTACAACTTTTTTAGAGATTATTCTCATGGGGATAAACCACTTGATGAAATGGATGACAAATTTGCACGAGGTTCAACAACAACCATACAATATCGTTCTAGTAAACCATTTCACATGTATCTGTGTTTTGTATTATTATATATATATATATTTATTCAGATATTCCAGACCATATAACTGATGATTCAAGTTCAATCCAAAATCCCAATACTGTTCCAATAATAGCATCATCATTTTCTCATTTGCCATATCACAATCAACCTATGAGTAGCAGTAATAAAAAAGACGAAGATCATCTATTTCTTCATCCATCGTGTATAGGTGATAATAATCGACGAACACAAGATACATATACTACATTACCAAATAATAGTAATAATAATCAACAACAAACTCCAAGTGTATGTATCATATAATCGATGACATTTAAATTATAAAAGATTTTATTCTAGGATGGTGATGCATACATGTCCGATGATAATACATCAGAAAGTGAGACATCAAGTATTCATGGTCTGTTCTTTAACGAAGATGAACAACAAGCATTTAAAGTATGAAAATTATAGTCAAATGAAAGCTTATTGAATCTCTGATTAGAGTGTCCAGATAGTCACTAGAAAGAGAAAAATTCGAAAATCATCTCCTCCATGTTTTAACCTAATGCATTGATATTTTCACCATCGATAGAGAAGTATTCATTACTCATATTCATAAGAGAAACAATAACAAAAACTGTTGTGAAGTATCACAACTGAGTTCACTAAAGAGGTATACTCTTTCACGGGCTATGATAAAACAATGTAACTATTTCCTGTCCAAGAATAAGCAATATATCAACATTTTTCCGATTAATTTTCTGTAGGAGTGTCGTTCAGTCTCAAATTTATTCCAAAGATAAATGTCTTGTTACTCTTTGTAAGTTGAAAGCTGCAGTAATAAATAGAATGAGCTTGTTGAAAAAACTGTAATATGTGTTTTTTTTCGTAACTCGTGAAGAGTTATACTTTTGTGTCGAAGTTAGTTTTCATACTGTAAAACAGTTTTTGTCGATGCTTCTCTAATGAATATAAGTAATGCACAGTCCTCTATCGGTGTTGAAAATATCAATTTATTAGGCTAAAATATGAAGAAGATACATAAATTCTTCTATCTCTAGTGACTTTCCGGACACCCTAAAGAATCAGTCATATTTCGTTGTCTATCATAGACTAGTTATGCAACAAAAAAATAACGATCATGATGATATATTTATATATAAATATAAAAATTTTTTTTTTAGCGCGATGCATTGTATAATACTCGTAGTTCAACACGTTCTACTATTCTCCAAGTAAATAAATAAAAATGACTAAATAATTTATTTTTTAAATTAAATTATTTTTAATTTATTATTCAGACGTTTCATGCAACAACAAAAACACCTTATGAAATTGAATGTGAAAAAGCTCATCATGACAAATATCGTCTGGCTAATGAAGAACTTGTTCTTCTTTTTCGAAAACTACTTTCACACGTATCAATTGATCATTGTGATATTACGTAAGAAAACTTTATTAATTTAATTTTCTTTTATATTTTATCTATTTATTTATTTCAGATTTCTCGAATCATTAGAATCCCTATGTACAATGTTACCGATTGCTTTAGCATGTCTAGATTCAAACGAAGAATTAGGTAGGCATTCTAATTTCTTTTTTCTTTATGAAACTCATATTATGTTTTTAGAAAATATAATTAGTGAGCTGAAGTTTTAAAGCGAGGTTTTGTGACTTTCTCTTTATAGTAACGAAGGAAGCAGAAAGATCAACGATTATTTGATCATTTCCATAACCACTGAGGACAACAGTTATCAGTTTTCTTTCCTAGGGTTTCTTAGCAACAGAAAGGCATTAATAGTAAGACTTACGAAGGAACCTCTCTAGGCGCTCCCTTTCGATTTCAATGATTTTTTTTGTCTATGAATACTATATATTGTTCTGATAGAAAATCCTAAAAGTTTCTAGATTCCTATCGAGTCCTCACTAAACTATCGAGTTTTTTAATAGGTCTATTTTCTAGATGCTCTTATAAGACTCTAGATTTTTGAAAAGCTGGCATTTTCGAATTTTGATCTTAAACTTAATGCATAAAGAAAATTCAACTAAACTAGCTTCAATAAAGAAATTCAGAAGTTTTAAATAAAGTCTGTTCGAGATATGAAACTTTCAAGATATAGATCCTTTTCCATGGATAGTGTATCCAACGTGAGTTTTTTTTATAGAAGTAAGTTAGTTCAAAATTCGAAAATAGAAGTTTTCCGAAAACTTGGGATCCTACAAGAACTTCTAGACAATAGACATTTTGAAAACTCGATAGATTAGTCAAGTTTCGACAAGAACGCAAACCTTTTAAGGCTTCTATTAGAAGACTATGTAGTGTCTATAGGCAAAGAATCATCGAAATCAGAAGAGAGTATCTCAATAGGTTCTCTCGTTAAACTATCCTAGAAAATTCCAAAGTCTTCCTCGGAACTCGAATGGCTGAGATACGGTTGTAAATATTCGAAATGCTGCAGCTTTTGATTTTTAACATAAAAAACATGCACTGATCAAGTTATAACTGTTGAAGACAATCAATATTAGTGTTTCTGAACTTATTGAGATATATAATATTATGTTAAGATCTGTTCTATATATAATAAATATGGGCATGGCCAGTCAGCATGATACCCCATTAATATTTTTTTTGATACAGTCCTATTGTAAGGATAAAACATACTATTGTCCGGGTCATATGAGAGAGGATCCAGATAACCCTGTATTGGCCCGAACAACACCACGTTTTATCCTTACAATAGTAGAGAAAAGCTACCAGCTCACAGATAGCTTTTCTCTACTATTGTAAGGATAAAACATGGTGTTCGGATCAATACAGGGTTATCTTGATCCTCCCTCATATGACCTGGACAGCAGTATGTTTTATCCTTACAATAGGACTGTATCAAACCAAATATTAATGGGGTATCATGCTGACTGGCTACGCCCATATGTAAAACAGACTTATTTATCTTAAATCAAGGGTTAGAATAATTCTCATGTTAAATTAATAAAACGAACATGAAAAATAATGAACGAATTGCACAAAACGAATCCAAAAAAAGAATATTGAATCAGAAAAAAAAGAAAAAAATTCCTGTTCGAAATACAGAAATAAATAAGACAAATCATTTTCCTATCGATCGATTATCTCTGAAAAACAACTGTAGTCTGCAAGAAGTTTTCTACTTTACATATCTTTTATTGATATAATGACACCTAAATAGCACGCGTGAATCTCACAAGTTAGGCCGAAAAGGGCTGCACTAAGAAGGTGTTTTTGGTATGTTTTATTGATCTTTCTTTTTATTTATTTAGTATTAGCTATTCAACGTCTTACTGACTGGGCACTTAAATTAATTAATGTTGAATATATCATGGGAAAACAATTTACTGAATTAAAAGAAACATTACTTAAAATTCGAATAATTAAATGTGGTGTTCGATTATGTGGACATTTAAGTGTACTTACAGAAGATATATCCAATGATTGGATTGTAAGTTTATTTTAATCTATATTTCTCTAAGATTTCTTTTTATTTATTTAGAAAAGTGATTATCATTCAAAATTATTAGATTTATATGACGATGAATATATTGCACCATCAGTAAAATTACTTATTATTAAAATTCTTGATCAAAGTTTATTTTTTAAATCGGGTTTACTTTGGTTTATTGGTAAAATTTAATATTGAAAAAAAAAAACAACAACAGAAAAATATTCTATTATTTTTATTTTTTTAGGTCAACATGCTGATTTTCCATCAACAACTCGTGAATCACCTTATTTTCGTTTAATACAAAAATTACATATTGGAAAAGAAGTACACATTCATTGAATATGTCATTTGTTTTAATTTTCTTTTTCTTTTAAAGATAAAGCAATTAATAGCATCGATTAATTGTCTAATACGAAAAGTTCATCTTAACGAAGAATTTCATTTATTTCAATCACAAATAAAAATGTATGAAAATCAATTGAAATTGCTTTTTTTTTTCATATTTTTCTTTTTAAGTCTATCATCTGATGAACCTTCATTATCAACAAATGAGCGAAAAATAATTTTCGATAAACTTCTTATATCTCTTTCGACTGTTCGTGATATTTTAATTAATTCAATTGATCTTATATCTCAAGAAAAATCATTTCGTATATCACCATTTCAATCTATTCTTCCAGTCGTTTATTCAAAAATCTCAAATAATGAAAATCCTTGGCCATCTATTTTACGTATGATGATGGATAATGATTTTCTTAAATCTTTAACTGTTCTTATACATTTATGTGTATTAAATCAACGGCAAGATTTATTTAATATAATAGAAGATATTTTAAGAGAATTTTTAAATTCATTGGATGGTTTAATTTATCTTGCAAATCAAATATCAACGCCAAATTTTTTATTAAAAGCTCTTTATTTTGCTGTAAGTATTTATTATTAAACAATATTAATAGACCCATCGTCGCAATAGATGCTTTCAAGGTCTCTATAATGTTTAAATGAACAAAAAATGTTAGAGGAGACTTCTGTTATGGGAAGACCTACTAATACGACTTGGATATTATTACCACAGAGAAGATTTACAGGTCCACACAGTATTATGATATTATGAACAGAAGAAATATGAATTTGTTGATCTCTGATGACATGTTCTCTGATAAAGTTGTGATCTCAAACGTCGACAAAAATTTAAAATGATTTCTAGGGATTGTTCTTAATCTTGAGTACATGTGGAAAAACATTGTTTATACGGCGACGGCATCTGTTCAAGAGTAATTTAATAGCATTTGAGAAGCTTAGCTCGAGAAACTGAAATTGTCTAAGTGCGAGGGAAAGGGAAATCTTCTATTATGAGTGTTGTAATATAATAAAAAATAACGGACTTTAAACCAGTTACAAGTATTTCAGTTACTTGAAATCACTTCAAAATTCCATAATATAACTGCAATCGCACATTTTAAATATTGTGATTACGGGTCACTTTGTTTTTATTTATCAATAATATAACATTAAAGAATTTAGCATTGACTAATCCCAGCTAACCGAATACGTAGTCAACCAGTCAGGCTTTGACTGATGTCTAGATTTGGAAACATTGAAGAAAAAATAGACGATCCTAGAGGGAACATCGCACATCAAGTAGAAAAGTATTTTAAAGTACCTTGGTGTATTTGGAATTACTTTTCCATACTTTACACTATTTTGACTTAATTTTCGGCTTGAATTACGTTGTTTTTCCATGAAGTTTAATACTAAAATCTATTTTCATTACTTTCTATAATAGGAAACAAAATTTGATGGTATTAATGATGATCCAGTTGGTCCACAATTAATATGTGCATTTCAAACATTAAATTATATCGATGAATTAAAATTATTTAGTATAAAAGATGATTTAGAAATCGATGATAATGATCTTTTACAAGTACTTCATTGTCTTTTATCATTAATTTTATTTCATCATTATGTAAGAAAATTATCTAATAAACGTCGAATAATTGTTCGAGTTATTGCTATGGAATCAAATTTTCTTCCTTTATTACATTTTATTGAATTATCTGGTTAGTTCTATTTTTCAAATTTTGTTTTATTTTTTTGCTTCGATTTATTTTCAAAAAGGTAACGTTGAACTAGTAAAAAATAGTATTCAAACACGTTATGTAGCACGAATTATCTATGAATTATTTGCAACACCGGATTCTGTTTTATTATTAGAACCATATGGTCTTCGTTTACTTGATCTTTGTGAAAAACGTATGTATTATTTTTTTTCTTTTAGTTTTTTATTTATTTATAATTATATCTTGTGAATTAATTATAGATTCAAATCAACGATTAATTCGTCTTCGAAATTGGTTTTCACCATTATTAAAAATCAAATCATTTGATCATACACAAGAAATAGCTGAAAATCTTATTAATGAATTAAAAAATCAAACTAATGAATCAAATAATTCAGGAGAATTTTCACCAGGTCTTATAACATTATTACGTATAATACAATATTTATCTATTCCATCGGAAAATCAATTTATTCTTGGAGCAAAAATTGAACTTAAATATGATTATATGCTTTTAAAATTATATCATTATGGAATTTATCCATTATTAATTAATATACTTCAAGTAAATTATTTATTGATTTATTTTCTTAAATTCAATTTCTTGTGTTGTTTTTTTTTTGAATGAATTAATAGAAATGTGCTGATACATTATTGCGTACATGGCAAATAGGTATGCCATTAGCTGTATCTGATCGAATTTTAATATATGGAATACTTATTGCAGCATTAATTATTTTTAAAACTCTTTTACAAAAATTAACACTTGATCGAAAAACTAAAGTTTGTTTTTATTCTTATTATTAAAATTTATTTATTGATTATTATTTTTCTTTGTTTAGTTTGTTGATATAACGCCTATTCATGCACTTTTTTCTCTTTATACAGTAACACTTTGTGCATCACCATCAACGGAATTAGCTGATGTTGATATTATTCGAACAAATTTAATTGATTCTTTTCTTGCTTATCCTTGGTCAAATCAATCTGATAGTGAACAGAGTATGAATTTTAGTTTTTCATGATTATATTTAGTTTATTTTATGTTTGTCTATTTATAATATTAGTAAATGTTCAAAATTGTGCATGGACATTAGTTCTTCGAGAAATTCTTCGTTTAACAACACTTTTTCCATATTCAATTGCTACTGGTTTATGTCTTCTTACTGAACTTTTACCAATACCATTACCACATACTGTTCGACAGGTTGAGCACCTTTATTTTTGTGCAGTTAAATTGTTTATGATTTACCATTGTAGACAAAACTTAAAGATATTTTGCACATATTTTTATATATAAGTGTCTCAATGGATTATATTGAAAGTTTTATTGATAATAGTACTTCTATGTAATTGCTTATTTCTACTATCATATTTTGAAGCTATTTTTGATATCGGAATGAGAACTACAATGTTTGATGGATAGAGCCATAATTATATGACAAAGTTGTTTTTTTTTTGGGCATAAATCACTGTCATAGATGCAACCGTATCAGAATTTCCTTTACTGATATTAATCTAAATCGTCAGACTGGCTGATATACTAGCATACGTCATTCTTCATTTTTCTAATCCTATAACAATCAAATCAATTCTTTGATTAGTTATATCTGATTTGCAATCACTACAGTGATGATGTAAATGTCTTTCATTACTATGACAGTTTTTGATATTTATTTTCTTAAGTTTCCCTTTCTTGATATCCATGAGTGCACAGAAGATGTCATAAGACTAGCGTTTGTTTATTAGCTTGGAATACTGTTTAAATATTCGTCATACATAGAGATGATCAATTAACTATATATATTCCGGCAATGACAGGAAATACAAGTGAATTGATGATAAATTATAGTGTCAATTAAGTATTCAATTTTGTTTTGATAATACAACTTAATACCAAAATGAAATGATCAAGTATATTAAGTGTACTATGATAAATATTAATTTTTTAGAAATAGTCTGATGCAGTCCTCACAATTACACTTTTTGACCTTAGTATAAAATGTTTGATCTATGCAAAAAAAAAACAAATATGCATAAACTTTAGGAAATTAAAGCCGAGCAGCCATTTACCGTTGTCGGTTATAACTCTAATTGATGTGCAGTTAAAGTTTATCGAGAAATGTCGGTAGAGTTCACCGGTTTCAGTTCCGATTCCGGTTCGGTTCCAAAAACATTAAGTGGAACCAGAATGGTTAAAATATTAGAGACGTTCGAGCTTTTTTTTTTTGATAACTCTATGAATTGTCTAATTCTTAATGTTAGAAATACATGATGTTTATTAAAGAATACAAAGTAATATGTTCAAAAAATAAATTCATCTGAATCACATAATCAAAGAAAGTACTGATACCATTTGATGATGTATAACTGAAAATGTCTTAGCGGTTGTCACAAGATGGAAAAGTGTTTTTATAATTCTTATAATATATCTAACTAATATTTGATTGAACTTGTGATCAAATTTCATAACTTGTGCATTACAAAATGTAGTTTCTCAATAGCTTTTCTACCGTTCCCATGTTCTAATTTGATTATCGAATTAAGATACTTTTGCATAAAAAAATAAAGATGTATACATACTAAAGTTGACATATATATTAGTGATAACTTAATTTTACTTCAATAGGTTTGAGATATTTATTGAAAGCAACTAGAGTTTTGTCTATAATGATATGTAAATTCTATATATTTATATATATTATTTTTCTAAATATTCGAAAAAAAAAACATTTAAAATTAAGAAAATTTTTGTACTATAGGCATTAACAGAAAATGAAACAAATGCAATAAAAGATGATTTTCATCGATATCATACAGTTATTCATTATATATGGACACATGATAATAATCATAATTTTCAAAAGCTAATTCAATCATTATCTCATACATCAAATTCGATAATGCAAGAAATTCTTCGACGTTTATGTATGCAATTAATTGATTTAGGTCCAAAATTAGCTAAACTTATTATGAAGTAAATAAGAAAAATATTTTCTTTAAAAACTAAAAATTTAAAATATTTTTCTTTTTCATAGAAAATTAATGGAAGAACTTATTTGTACTTGGAAAAATGATCATAGTGAAGCAGCTAAAGCATCAAAACAATCAATAAGTGATTCAGGTCGTTTCGTTGCATTTATTGCTTCACTTACTGCTATTCGATCTGGAAAATGTGCTCTATTATCACTTTTGTAAGCCAATTTTTCTTTATGATGTTTTTTACATTTTTTTTAAATTAGAAATTCTTCTGATGAAAAATATACAATGATTATTAAAGATATGCTTGAATATCTTCATACACGTGCTGAGTCAAATGAAACATGTCTTTGTCAAGAAGCTACAATGGTATGTTTAATACAGATATGTTCCGAAAGTCCATCGAGATAGAAAAAAGAATTTAAATAACTCTTGAACAGTTAAAATGTTATTTATAAATTTTCTATAACTTCATTCGATATTCCTTTAGGATTGGTTCATAAAGTAAAACATAACAGTTGAATTTGATAAAGAAACGATAAATTAGAATGGTATTGAAGAGATTTCTAAAGTTTTTGCTATGAAACTGATACTCGAGAAGATCAGTCACATTCTGAATGTCCTCCAGTAATGACAGAAGAAAAACTCGATACAATTCATATGACTAGTGTCTGCGCCAAGAAAACTAAAGAAGGATGGGTGTAAGCCAGGCTTTCCGATTGGGGCGGGGGGCTGCTATCCCCTCCCAAAATTGTGTGTCTGCCTGCGAAAATTTTTAACACTGTCTGCCAATATTTTATGGTTGCTGAGAGAAATGACTGATTGTATGAGAGCCCGAGGGGGGGTACGGTACGACCTAGTGAAAACTGGTGTCGTTTCTTCCCTCTTCCTCTCCCATCAACAGTTTTCATGCCAGAAAAATGAAAACATTGTCTGCCAAAATTTTAGCCCCCCCACTCTTAAAAACAATCGACAACCCTGGTGTAAGCTCAATAATTTGACAACGATAACCACTATCAATCTATAATTTTCAGCAATTGAAAGAGCAGAGCGTCGGATGTCTTTTTGTCTGATACAATATAATATAAAACTATTTTAAGACTCATCTTTTCTTCAAAACATTCAAAAATATACATGAAAACGGTGTTTCGTTTCAAGAAAATTTGCTAAAAATCAACAGAATTCTGTATAATTTGATCTAGTCGATACGCGATTTTGTTTACTCACAAATGAGATATGAGAAGATAATCATCTGAATCATGCCTTAAGATATTGATCTGAAACATATGCCCAAATCAGAGTTTTCCTGAAACAGAACATCATTTTCATGCTTTTTTAAACATTTTTACAAAGATGATAGGTTTTTAAATAATTTTATCTTATATAGTATCAGACAAGAAGACGTTCAGAGTTCTCTTCTTTCGATTGTTGAAAACCGTAGTTTGATAGCTGTCTTTTCAATAAGCCTCACACTCATTATACTTCCTATCTCTCGAATTCTTTAATCATGTTGAATAACAAATACAAATAAAATTATGGAAAACAAAACCTTAAAGAAAATCGAATAAAATAATAGAAATCTTACATATATGGTTTGAATTTTTCAAGAGTTATTCTTGCTCTTTTTTTTTTCTTAACAAACTTTTGGAAAATCCTGTAGATAAAATAATAAGAACAAATCAATTTTTATTTTTCTATTTATTTTTAGTCAATTATTCAAACTTTATGTGATGTGAATTTATGTCTTTCATCATCAAAATCTTCAGATAATCCATTACAAATTCTTGCTAATGCATTACCAAATCAAGAACTTTTATCATTTATATTAATAAATATTCTTCGTTTACTTTCATCAACTAAACAACAACAAACATGGACACAAACAACAATGGCACTTCGAACAATGATATCACTTGCTGAACATGATTTTGGTTTACAAATGATTCGAATGTAAAACAAAAATAATATTCTTTTTTTTTTTGTTTATTTTCGGAATTTTTCTCTCATCTAGAGCTTTAATGCAAAATAAAGAAGTACTTTGTACATTAATTGCTGAATTTGATCTTCGATTTGATAAAGAACAACCAGATTATCTTGAAGCTGTATCAGCTGTAATGATATTTTTACAAAGAATTATGACGATTGAAAATATACCAGATTCAATGTAAGTAGAAAAAGAAATTTTAAATTTCGAATAAAGTTTGTTGTTGTTTTTTTTCTGTAGTTTTATTCGAACTCAATGTTTACCATTATCATTGTTTCGTGAATTACTTGGTGTTTCACCAAATAATGAAAGTCAATTAGAAAAATTTGTTGATTTAATTAATGCCGTTGTTAATGATGTAAGATAATATTTTATTTTTGCTTTCGAATTTCTTTTTTTTTCTGCATCATTTTCATTTTAGGATTCATCTGGTACACATGAAAATGAAAATAAACAACAAACAATTGGTGGTAATTTAGATAGTTTAGAACAAAATGAAGAAGATCAACAATGTGTTCAAACATTACAAAAAATTTTTGAACGTGCTAATAGTATTATTCAATCACTTAAAACAAATCAAAATGAACAAGGTTTGTATTTACATAAAAAATTAGATGTTAAAGAAGAATGCTTTTCTTTTTGTTTCTTCCGATGACTTCAAATCATTCGAAACTGGAATTATTTTTCCTATTCAATGTCTATCTTTATCTACTTATTGTTGTCATAGTGTCATATAGATACTGATGATATGAGAAAAGTTTTCATTATTATACTATGAAATTCAGTTTTAATACAAAAAACAATACGACAATATTTGTAGTACTTCCCTTATACTGACTATATTGCATTGGTGTTTACTGCAACATTCAAACTGTATGTATATGTCGGGTAAATCAGTGAACACCTATCCAATGTAGTCAGTGTGAGTTTTCAGTGAACAGTTTACTGAACCTGCACATTTCTCAATACAATGAAGATTATGAAGCTTATTAGTAATAGTAATGCAAATTTAAAGCATAGTGATATAGTGATTCAAAAAAATTTATTCTGTATTGCAATATTATTTCTGCTTCTCTAGAATTTATCTTTTGTTTAATTATTTTTGTAATACGTAGATAGAGCTTAGAAAAACGTATTAGACAGAGATATTTGAATTTTGAAAATTCTCCGTCATAATTGATGACAGACAACAAATTC
This sequence comes from Rotaria sp. Silwood2, assembly GCA_905329745.1. Classification (NCBI taxonomy): domain Eukaryota; kingdom Metazoa; phylum Rotifera; class Eurotatoria; order Philodinida; family Philodinidae; genus Rotaria; species Rotaria sp. Silwood2. The sequence continues at coordinate 190,358 of CAJNSZ010000159.1, read as the reverse complement.
ATTAGAATTTGAAATCTATAGTGAAACGATATATTTTTCCTGAGAAAGCAAGAAAAGTTTTCACCAAAAGTTACTTTTGAGCTGAAATTTCGTATATTATTATTTTATTCTTTATTAGATTATACTTTGTTTCTCATTATGAAACCAAAATTTATTAATAATTTAGACATTTTTTTCAGCTATTAAAATTCTAACTACAGCGTATAATTGATTGAAATGAAAACGAATTTAAATAATGAAATGACAAAATGAATGCAATACATCCTTTAGGCAAAAACCTATGGAATATTTCTATTGTACAGATATTTTAATTATAGTAGAAATTTAGCAATAATTCAAAATGATTTTTATGCATGCGTATTAAGCTGTGAACGTTTAGCAATGTAGTCTGAATATCTCAGGTCGTAATATTAGTTCGTTATTGGATTTTTGGAAAAGATCAAAATCAAGAAAATATGATATTGTTTCTGAATGACTTTTATATTCAATAAATTTCTTCTTTATTTCTCCTTATGGGGAAACATATTCAAAAAAAAATGAATTTTATTTAGTACTGTTTTTCTTAATCGTATCTATGGCAAAACAAATTGTTTCAAAAATTAGATCTTATAAGTGTTGAAATTACATTTCATAAGGTGATAAGTCTTTTTTTTTTGTATTGACCATTCTATGTAATTTGCTGAGATTAACAACTCGACTTCCTTAGAAGTTGAATCAAGAGTGTCTTTTGTTTTTCTTACATTGTACAATTCAGTAGCAAAGACAAGATTCCAGTTCTGAGTAGTTTATAGAACCATCGAATATTATTCCTATAGATTATCCTTTTTTCCCATTTTAACTTAACATAAATTACAGAGAATACTTAGTAAAAAATTTTTTTTTGTTGCTTTATTAAATAGAAACTTTACCAACGAATGAAATAAGTTTACCAAAGTCTGAATCAATTGATATTCAATTTCAAAATCGTCTAATATATACAATTGTTAATGACTATGCGGATGATCAACGAAGCTCTGAACTTTATTGGCTTGGAATTCCAACACCATCATTACTTGATGACGTTGATTATGGACAAGATGATGCAACAACAAATCCAGAGGAAACAAATGAAAAAGTATCAAACATAAATATTTTAAATTAAATTTTTTTTTTTTTTTAATTCTCTTGTATTTTTATAGATTAAATGTGATCTTGAAGATTTTATTGGTAAATATTGTGGAACATTTGATTTCTTTGATGAATATAAAAAAGAAATTATTAATAAAATAACAAAAAAACGAAAGTAAAAATTTATTTAAAAATATAAAATCTTCTTATTTAACATTAATTTTCTTCTGTTTTTCTTTTCTTGTAAAGATCATCACCAAAGAAACGAACAGTTACAGTTGAACCAACATCCAATGTAGATACATCTATAATAACAACAAGTGTATCAAAAAGTCGTACACCATGGAGTGCACCAATGCGTGGAAATAATCGTCGAAATGTTCGAATTAGTGGTGCTAATACAAATACAACAACAAATGGTATTCAAAGACGTATAGATCATTTTCGTAATCGTCCATTAAATACAAGTCGACCACCATCAATGCATGTTGATGAATTTGAAAAACAATTTAATGACAATGGAAGTGGAAATAATACAACAAATTCATCATCAGCTAATAATAATAATAATATTAATGATAATAATAATGGAGGAAATAATGGAAATGAAAATGATTTACTTCCAACAATTCAATCATCAAATGATGGAGGATCTGATAGAGTAAAAACAAAAATCAAAAATTATTTACAATCTATCCTAATTGAATTTCTATCCTTTCTTTTTTTTTCCATAAACCATAACAAACATTACCCTGGAAAGCGCCACAGACCGTGATAGACGTTGTTGATATACGATCACAGTTCGTATATGAATAATGTCTCATTATAATATATGAACTACTTCCTCATCATGTTTCTAAAGGATTAAGTAAAAAGATGAAGGAGAAATTTGTTTTAAAATGGATAGAATAAAGCAATCCTCCTATGATTAGCAACAACAGTTACATCGTATTTCAATCTCGCAGAGATGGTGCTATTGAATTTTTTTTTGCTTAAGTTTATCGTAATTCGTTTTTTTTTTGGTCAATAAATGATATATAATAGAGAGAAAGTACAAAATGTGCTGCATTGATTAATATGTTTATCATGAATAATACATAAAGTTCAGAGAAAAGAAGACGATCTACTTTTTATCACTACAATGCAAAATGAGAGTAAATCAAGTATTTTTTTTTTATCAATCTCTATATCGATTAAACTCTAATTTTATATTGTAGTAACCAAAAAGTAGACGATCTTTTATTCTTTGAAGTTTAAGTATTATTCATGATAAATATATTAATCGATGCAGTACCGTTAAAAAAAATAAAAGGAAAGAAATTCAATTGAGACATATTATTAAAAATGTTGATGAAATCATCTTATTTATTTCCGTTCGTTTAGGATCGTTGGCCTCGTCGAGGTAGTACGGCAAATTTTCGACCTAGTTCATCTTCTAGTCATCGTTATCCATTCTCATTAAATACATTTGGTTATCCAGGTAAAAAATTCTTTCTCAATTATTATTTAGTTAATATTTCTTTTTGTTAAGGTGGAGGTTTTAGTCTTCGTGATCGTTTACCATACGGTTATCCATCATCACGTTATAAGTAAGTATTCTTGTGTTTGTATTTTATTTTTTCAAAAAATATTATTTAAATATTGAATTAGTACATTTGAAATGGATTTTCCTCCACCATATTTTGGTGGTGATGAATTTTCTGATGATCGTCCTTATGATTATTATCCAATGAATATGCCTTTTGAACCTTTTCGGTAATGAGAATCATTTTTATTGAATAAACAAAAGAATTTTCTTTCTTTTTGTTTTAGACATCGAAGTCATTTCGGACGTTATGATCCAAGTGGATTTCATTAATTTATGAACTATTCTCTCTAACTATTCGTTTTGTTTTCTTTTTCTATGTATAGAATTATTTATCAACGAATAAATGTGTAGCTACTATGTAGCTATATATTACTCAATTCTTTTGGTCTCGAGAGAAAAAAAAGTTTTGTTGTTCGTCTGCAATTGATATTTTGTTCTCTGTTTTTTTTTTGTCGTATACTGCTTAATCTTATATGTGAAAAGAAAAAAAAATATAAAACTAATTGAATATAATTATCAAATTTCAATGTTGTTTTTTTTTTTGAATGCTTATTTTAAATCTTTTAATATTTTAATGAAATATGGATTTGAAAAGCATATCAATTTACAACAATCCGATAAATAACAAAAAAAAAAAAAACTGGTATAAAAACGTTCGAAAACGTTGTTTTTTTTTACACTTTTTTTTCAAAACTATCGAATTTAAAAGAAAAAGACATCAATGGAATTTATTGTAATTGTTGTTCTTGCTCTGATTGCTTGTATTCAAGCTGCACCTTCGTCGCCAGTCATAGATAAATCATGGGGAGAACCACGAGGGTAAAATTCATTGTTTACTTCTTCGATTTATTTTTTTCTTTATCGTTTTATAATAATTATGATTAGATCAACATTAACAGAAGGTATCAAATGTGTATTTCTTGTTGGTCCATTCGATTGTGCTAAAGCTAAAACTGATGCAGATAATGCTGCAGCGGAAGCTCGACAGAGTTATCCAGCCGATACATTACATAATGGTATTGGTGATGCTTTTCGTCATTGCTATTGGAATGCTTTAATGACAATTAGTATTGGTCGTGATCAAGCAAAGAAAGTTGCTGATCTTCATGAAGATAATAATACGACAGGACCATATAATGAACGTGTTATGGATTTAACAAATAATGAAATTGGTCGACAACTTGGTAGTGAATCAAAAACAGCTGATGAAGCACGTGAAAAATGTAGTGCTAATGTTAGAAGTGGTTATTTACAATTAGCACCATAGATAGATTGAAAAAAAAAGCTTTTACAAAATAAAAGTCAAGTGATCATCAAGAATTATTATTTTTCTTTTCATGAAAAGTTAACCACGATAGAGATAATGTTTTTAATATATATGAATAGAAACAAAAAGAATCACGAAAAGCAAACAATTTATTTTAATCATTAATGTTTTTTCTTGTTGAATAATTTTAATTAAAGCTAATATATTAATACAGAATAATATATTATCTTGAAATCGAAGTAGATTAATGATTCGATAGGTTTTTCTTTAGTGAAATTTCGATCGGTTCGTTTGAATTTTATCAATAATATCATATTTTTCAAATACAAATGTGAAATATTCCAAAGAAGAAAAACAAAAATAATAACTAAAAAAAAACAGAAAAAAAAATATATGTCGTATACAATAGACTGTAAATGTGAGCAAACACATTATTTAGCATTTGAGCGTCTACGTTCAAGCAGTCGACGACCAATAATAGTTGGTGGTAATGTAAAATCTTGATTAAATTCAATATTTACTCGTCGAACTTCATCTCGTACTAATGAAGGTGATGATAATAATAATTGTCGTCGTTCTTCATCATTCGTTGATAATTGTCGATTTCCTAAACTATAAGCATTTATTTCAAGAGATAATGGAAATTCATTCGTTATTGGTGCTATCAATGGACGAAGTGGAGCACGCATATGAAGACGTCGAAATCTTTGATTTAGATCATTCGTTGTTGGTACATTAATTGGTCGTATTTGATAAGGAGTAACAGATAAACCCATATCAACAGACAGTAAGGATGAACCAGAAGAAGGGACATGTTTTGTTGAGTGTCGAATAGCAACAGGAGCAGAACTATAGTGGTGGATAAAAGTTTAAAGTAATTCTATATTTATATTTGCTTCTCAATAGTAATAACTAGCAAGAATCTCAAAAGCCATTTGTGTAGTTGAGCCCCAAACGAACTTTCTGGCTTTCATTCAAAGCTTTTCGGAAAATATTTTTATTTGATAGAGCAAATGATTCTGAGTATGATGAGATATCTTTCATCTTCTCGTACTCTTTCTTCATTGAACTAAATTCAGTTTATAGAAGGCTCCAAAGAATAGAACGTGACAAAAACATTAAAATTCTCAATAAGAAGACGAGAAAAAAAATGCTTTTGGAACCTTTTGTAAATGGCATGCAGTGAAAATATCTGATTTTGCTCAGAATTATTTGCTCTATGAAATGAAACTTTCTCCCAAAAAGTTCGAATGGAAGTAAGAAAACTTGTTTTGAGAGTCTTGATTTTCCGCAGATTCTTTTCCTAACAACTTTATTAGTGTCTTCGGACTTACCAATCCTAACAGAGAATCCTTTCAACTACACGAATATTTCTTGAGATTCTTACTGATAATAATCAGCGAGAAGAAAGCTTAAAAATACAACTGCTCTAAACTTTCGTTCGCCACTATATATATTTAATAAATTTAATTTAATATTAAATAACAAAGAAAAACTTCTTTGTTTTTTTTTTTAAATTTTACCGTTTTGCTTCTCTTTGTTCATTATCCATTTCAGTACTCCATACAAGTTGGCCATCAATTGGACATGTTGGATGACTATGTAAAAGCCATCCATCTACACAGTAAAAAATAACAAATTAATAGAAGTAACTTTTGTTTATTTCTTTAAATTACCAATGCAATCAATGTGAAATTTATGTCGACATGGTAAACGTCGAACACGTTCACCTATTTGATAAGATCTTAAACATAAACGACATTGTTCACCATGTTGTAATAAACGACTTCGTTCATGTACACGTTCAGTTGGCATTGATTTAACAATATTTTCAGGTATACCCATAACTGCTGCATTTTGAGCACTTGATTGCACAAAACAAAAAGAAATAAAAAAAAATAACAACAAATATTTCAGTGCATTAATTACTTATCAAGTTGAAGAAGAATATCATAATCATTTTCCGTAATTTCTCTATTTGCTAACATTTGATGTAGTGCATTAGGTAATGCATTTAAATGTTCTCTTGTTGCTAATTTCCAACGTTGAAATGATTTCTAAATAAAATAAAATTTATTTATTAAATTAAGAAAATAAAAAATCTATTGTATATTTTTTTTTTTCGTTACTTCTCGATAATCAAAATGATGTTCATTATGTATATTTAAATTAAAACATGTTTGACAAAGGAAATAATCATGACATGTCGTACACTTATAACATTTGCCTGTAATTGGACATGCACGACAACGATGACATGAATAACCTAAATGAATAGATGATTTTTCAGCTTGTTGAGCACCACTTGTACTTAAAATAGAGAATACTAATTCTTATTTTTAATAAGAAAAACAAAAATGAAATGCTTGTACCGAAATTCTTGTTTAAGTTGTTCAGGTGTACCAAATGTTTCTCGACATAATGGACATTTAACTGTTTTTTCACCTGTTGATACTTGATGATCAAGCCATACTTTCATACATTTAACATGAACATTATTACCACAACCATGTCTGACAAAAAAAAAAAAAAAATTAAATATTGAATTAATTTCTTATGCTTAGTTTTAATCTTTTATCAAACCGGCAATAAGTAATTGGCAATTTTTTAATTAAAAATTCTTCTTGACATATAGGACATACATCATTTTCACTGATTGGTCGTTGTTCAACTTCACCATCACCATCATTTTCATCATTATTCTGAAATGTAAAAAATTACAATTTTCTTTATCGTCTTTAGAGAGTATTGTCATTCATGACAAGAACAAAATTTTGACTCATCGATTATGCTAAGATTAGATCCAAATGATATATGAATAATCCCAAGAGTATTCTATACTACGTTTCTTTTTTTGTTGTCAAATGGAAAAATTAATTTTTGTCTCATTTAAATTAACTACTTAATTACTATCAAATCCAAAATGACAATGTCTTTAAAAACATGTTTTTATCATCATACATTTATACTAGCGAAAAGTCTACCGAATTATATAATTATCAATAACTAGGAATCGTAAGATCATATCAATGAGTATCAAAAGTCTGTTTTCTTTCAATTCTTTTCTGTAGTACACGCGCAGAAAAAATTGTAAAGATGATTTAAATCTTTTCGTATCATTAAATAACTATTAAGATTAAAAAAAAAATACGTTTGGAAACTTTCTAATTAATACAGTATATAAGATTTTTTTTTTCTTTTTTACTTTTGGTTTATTATCATGACTTGTTTTATTTCGTTCATCCTCTCGTGCTAAACCACGTAGAAGTTCATTTATTTCTCGTTCGACAAGACCTTTTTGCCAAAGCACTAAATATATTTATATATAAGCATAGAAAGTATCTTGTCAATATCATTATTAATTACTTGGATTAGTTCTTGGTACACGAAATCGTTTTAATAGAAGCCAACAAATATGTTTACATAAGTCTCGATCTCGTTGAAATACATTACAAGTGCATTGATGTTGGTCACCCAAAAATACCTAATTAACATGAAATGTCTATATAATCAAAATTCTATTTATTATAACTACTTTAAATATTCGTTCATCATCTTCTTTAAGAACAAAAGCTGTTGGACCTGTTTGTCTTAGAATAAAAAATGTTGAATTAAGTGCTTCATCTTGAACTTGTAGACATTTTTCAGGACATTCAAGACGATAAGGCAAACTACGAGACATTATCTATCTATCTGTATATATATATATCTATGTATTATTGATAAAATATGAAAGAGATCGATTTTATATTTCAGCTGTTTCAAAACGCCATTTTTCTATTACATTTCTTTTTGTTGTTTGACAAAACCTCTGCTTCACTCTGTCATGTACATTATTGATGATTTCTAACGGTTCATGAAACTACCCAATCCTATATAAAGATGAATCATCGAAAAAACCGTTTCAAGCATGGAAGAACCTGTTTCGTCATCTATTTCTCTGAATTAATTATCAAAAAAGTGTTGTTGGTAGCAATTAGTAAAATTAATGATTCAGGCTCAATTTTACAAAGTTATGATACGTTTTTTCATCACAAATTATTCATATCTGTTAGAGGACACTCAAACAAAATGAAATCACCAACGCAATATATTTATACTAGTAGGTGTTCGTGTGTACGTTTTCTTTCATTTGTTTCTTTTTTCTTTCGGATGAATAACCTATTTCAGTGTGTTAGTCGTATTTAGGTCGTTGCTTTTCTTCACTCGTGGGAATTATTGAGATTCTTACATTTTTTTGTTGTTCTATTCTTTTTATGTGTTACTATAGTTGGAAAAAAATAACGGATACCATCATTTTTTTTGTATAACATTAAACAATTTTTAAAAATAACAGTGTACTCTATTCACTCTTCTTCTATTCTATGTCTTGTTTGCTCTCTCTCACACTCTTTGTGTCTTTTTCCCTTTTAATTTTATTTTTTTGCTTGCGTGTATGTATGTGTTGGTGTGCTGTATAAAAGGATACTTTTTTCTTTCCTGCAAAATAACCTAGGTAAATTTATTCGGAAATAAATTACCACTAATACAGCTATATTGCTACAGAAACGGATTGATATAACAGGATTTTTCTTGAGTTCATCAAACTAATTTATGTAAATTATGAACAAAATAAACAGGTGAGAAAGTTCTAGCTTCTCTGTCGTTTGCAAAGAGCGTTGATTTATATATAGTAAAAATAAAGCTGGATAATGGTGCACGTTTTTTTTTACCATGCTACAGTGTTTATATTTTCTTTTCTTTTCATATCTTACGCGCTATTTCGATGAATCTCTCTCTCTGTTCTCTTCATAGTTGTCGGCATTCGTCTTCCTTTTGGAAAATGTAAATCAATCAACTAGTTTTGGCTCTTTTTTTTCTCGTTTTCTAAAGTTATTACATGGCATTTTCTCTTTCTTATGATAAGCAATTGAGAAGAAAAAACAAGAGAATTTGTCTTCCGTTCTCAAGGCATACTAATGTTCGATTTAGTTCATTCAAACTTTATCCAAGTCTTTTCTCAAATGTCATTTCTAATTATTCAAGAAACTAAAAACATTGTGCTTCGTCGATGAACAAAGATCATAAAACAAATGCATCCAAATCACACACGTACATCTCTTTTTTTTTTCTTCCATTATTTCTCGAAATGCTTTTTACTTGTTCCAATTGCGTATTTTCCTCTCTAAACTGTTATTCTCGTCTTTTTGAAAGCGAATGGAATAGAGAAAGAGAGTCTCGGAGAACAGCGATTCTCGTCGTCGGTCCTATGAATGTGTTCTCATCATCATTATTGTATTATTTTTTCTTACTCAAGCGTTTTTTTTCTTTCATCTCTATTCTTTTCCATTCTTTCTCTTCCACTATGTTTGTTGTCGTCATCGATCCTCGTTCCCTCTCTCTCTCTCTCCCTCTCTCTGTGTCTATCATTTCTCCTGTGTTCTTCATACAACTTGCGCATACGTCAGTTATAGAGAATAGTGACGTTGTCGTTTTTGTTGTCCCTCATCTGACGGCTTTTTTCTCGTTTACTTGCTCACTAATGTTTGCGTCAAAGAAACATGTCAGCACTGGCAATATCGAGGTAAATTGTGTCGTAGTATTGTTTCATTCATCAAATAATAGTTTGTATTATTTGCTTTTTTTCATTCTAAAAAGTATAATTTTAGTATTTTTAAGTGCAATTTCATTTCGGTTCGGATGAATAGAAATGAGAAAAAAAGAAATAGTATAAGAGATCTCTTTTTTTCTTGTTTCTTAGCCATCAATTGATTCAAGTAGAACTATTAAACAAGTTAATAGAAAATTTAAAACAAGTTTTCTTTGCATTAAAAAAAAAATCGATTAACTTGTGTTGTTTTTTATAGACGAATAATTTAGATGGCGTCTTCTTCCTCTTCCTCTTCCTCTACAACACCAACATTAATCATTCCTGAAGACAAACCGACCAGTGATACAAATGATTCTCGTCTTTCTCCGACTGTTTCAGTACCTCCGGCTACTGCTATTTCTTCTTCAAGTGGAACAGCAACAAAAAAATTAACAAAAATTCTTTCCACTCAATCAAGTTTCGATCGTCATCATCCTGTACATCCGATTGCCAAACGCTTTTCAATTGATGCTGATCCTTCGTCAATCATTTTAAGTACACACATAGCTGATTTTTCCAATCATCTAGCACAACAGCTATCGACACCGGATGCTGAAGAAACTCCAATTCATACTTCTTCTCCAACTATTTTTGGTAAAGATACATCGCCTGCTCGATCACCATCATTAAAACAGAGTGATAGTTTTTTGGAAATACCCTATGAAAAAGGTGAAATCGTCGATTTAATTAAATTGGCTGATGATCCAAATGCAGCAGCACATATTACAAATGATGGACACGAAGTATTACTCGAACATGGAGCTGTTCCCCAGTGAGCCGTGCAAATATTACTTTCTTTTTTTCTTATGTTGTATGTTGTATTCGTTCGTTCTCGCTCTTTATATGCGTGCGTGTGTGTGTGAAAAAGAATAAAGAATGTTGTGGTCTCATTACGATATGCGTCACACAATTAGTATTCAATTACTTCTCTTCCATCGTTTCGATTAGTTATATATATATAATATATATATATATATATACAAAAACCAAATCAAAACAACATTTTCATATATACAAAATAGAGATTTCTATATTATATTTGACGTTATACTTCATGAAAAAGTGATATTTTATTGAAAGATAATAGAATTTGATTATTCATGCAGAAGAAAGAGATAAACAGAATGAAGATGGCATTCTGGTTTTGTCTAGCTTTTATTCGTTTTGTTGATAGTATCAAATAAAAAATAATAAAGATATGTCACGACAAGTTTCTAATGCTTTCATTTCCAATAGTGTTTTACTAGACATCTACTTTGCATTGTGCTGTTTTTTTCCTATTGATCATGACCCTTTAGGTCATTTTGATTATACTATTGGTCGAACAAAATACTAGTCTATGTGTAAGCGGCAGTTTCACTAATATTTTTTTCATTAAGTTTTTGTTTCCTATGATTGATTAGTAAATAAATAAACATACTGATACATTCTATTGTAATCATGTTTATAGTTACTATCGAGCGGAAGAAAAGAAGACGACAAAACTGGATTTGAATATTTAAAAAATCTTGTAAGTTATTCGATTAAAAAAAAGATTATCAAATTGTAAAAAACACCATGAAAAATAGAAAACTTTTGCGATTTTAAACAATAACTAATTGCATTCTATGTTTTTCTTTTTACAAAAATTAACAAAAAGAAAAAGACGAAACAGTTCGCTAACGCCATTATTTTAATGACATCATAGAGAATCAAATGTATTCTTTTCATTGATTATCATATAAATTTTTTTTTCATTAAGTTTTTGTTTCCTATGATTGATTAGTAAATAAATAAACATACTGATACATTCTATTGTAATCATGTTTATAGTTACTATCGAGCGGAAGAAAAGAAGACGACAAAACTGGATTTGAATATTTAAAAAATCTTGTAAGTTATTCGATTAAAAAAAANATTGATTATCATATAAATTTTTTTTTGTTTGATAAGAGAATAGAATGATATACTTTTTGTTTATTTGGAAATAAGATCTATTTAATTATTTTTTATCTCTTCATTGAAGACATTGAAAGGCTTTTTTGCAAATTCTTTTAGACAGTAATTTCCATTTTCTTATCATCAAATGGCAATGATATTAATAATTTTTTATTCATGATTTCGATTAGTCGAGATTTTTCCATTTCTATAAATCGCCTTAACCATCTTAGATCAATTCTAGCATTATTATTTGCAGTATTTTTTCTTCTATTTTTATATATATTTTGAACTGTGTCAAAGAGAACCTATTATTATTTTATATGTAAAGATAAATTTCAAGTATTATTTCACAAACCGTGCTATTTTTTACTCGGCAATAATAGAACATTAAATGCTTTCTTTTAGATTAAAAAAATTTTTTTTTTTGATGATAACTTCTCATTTCTTTGTGAAGTTAAATTTAGCATGTGTGAACTTGTTTGCCAAAGAAATACACAAGTTTTGTAAGAGTTTCACTTTAATATCTTTTTTTGATATTGTAATTTTGTTTCATTATATAATAAACTTACTGTTGAATGCACTAATTTGAATTATAATTTTTCATACAAAATAATTGTTTAAAAGCTGCCTACTTTTTGATTTTTATAGTAATAATAAAAAAAAGTTTTAGTAATGAATTGAATTGCAAAGAACAATAAATATGTCTTTTGTTTCTAAACTAAGAGAACAAAATTTGCCTGTATGAGATTGCAAAGCGGATTAAAGAAATGATTAATTTTTTATATTTTTATAATCAAAATGAAATTGAATCAGTATTGATTGCCATCTTAATCGACATTGATCTGTAAGAAATTTAGTGAAAGGAATAAATATCTTTTCATCTATCTGATATTTTGATAAAGCATAAGAATGAATCAAGTTATCTATTGCATCAGAAATATATTTCGCTTTTATCGAATATATTTCATAAAGCATTCAAGATTTGATTACATGTTCGTTTATCTTTTTCATTAAATAAAAGATAAAATTCTTACTAACTATATACGTTTAAATCGAATGTTTTTAATATTAATCATTTATTTCTATAGTCAAAGTGAAGGAAACACACATATACTGCTTACTACATCGTTAGAAAATTGCTTAAAAATGAAAAGTACAAAAAGTTTTGTTTAATTATAATTGTGATGAATGTTAATCATCAGTGATCAATCATCCAATCCATTGTACCGATTGTCCAGCTGTTAGATGAATACTTCCTGGATATTTCACATTATTAATAGCAAGTAGATTCAAAGATAAATTTCCAATTGCTAATGTAAATGTATACGATGATTGGCTATTTAATGTTGGAGTTGCACTTATTGACCCAAGAATATTTGGTATAAGTACAGGCAAAATAAATGGTGATCGTAATTTAGGTGAAAATAATAATATACCTTTCGATAAATCTGTATATTGACCTGTAATTGCAAATGGTAAATGCCATAAGACCATATGAAAACCATAATGTGATGTAACCCCTGGTTTTCCTCCAATACCATAAACAAGACCTGAANATGATGCATTATTAGCAATTCGATTAAAAAATTTACAAACAAATGAAAATCATACTCGATTAATACGTACACATCCAAATCATAATTTCAAAGGTATAGACACTATTAGATATTATGGATCATATCCTGTCAGTAAATTGGAATTAATTGATTATAAATTAATAGCAAACATGTATTTTGATTATTAACAATATGCCAATTCCATGAAGCACATAAGTTATTTTGATCACAAAATGATATACATTGTATATATGTATCACTTATTATTTGTTGTATTATATTTTTAGAAAGTCTTGTTTGATCAATTTGCACTGATAACGGTACATTATACATAAAATCAATAGCAATTGGATAATCATTTGGATTTTCGATGTTTAATGAATAAATAATAGCTGGTGTCATTGAACGATTTAAATCACCTGGTTTAAGTATTGAATAAGCATATAAATCCATATTTGCTATTAATTTATAATCAATTAATTCCAATTTACTGACAGGATATGATCCATAATATCTAATAGCGTCTATACCTTTGAAATTATGATTTGGATGTGTACGTATTAATCGAGTATGATTTTCATTTGTTTGTAAATTTTTTAATCGAATTGCTAATAATGCATCATCAACAACACCAAATTTTGCTGCAGCAGCAGGTGATTGATTTTCAATTGTCCATTCATGAAATGTTCCATCACCACGTAATTCAATTGAACCTGTTGTTATACCACCTAATGGTACAGCTGACCTTAGTCCACTGGGCGGATGATATGGAAATGTACGATTCATCGTTGCAGATATAATATTTTGATTAGGAACAGATGCTGGTATATAAGTTTTTAAATAACAGCATGGTTGTCCTTTTTTACAACCATTAAAATCTGATGGTGCTAAGGAAGCATATGACCATGCAGCGCACGACATATACGTACAACATAATGTATTGCAATGAGACGGATCAGCTAATGATGGTATTATTGATAAAAAATCCGCGCCTGGTAAATCGGTACCTGATAATAATGGATTTGAATTACATTGTAAAGATTTATTTGGATCTTTTTGATATAAATATGGTCGAACAACTTCTTCTACCCATGCAAATTTTTCTCGTGTTACATTTTCTGGTTCTGTATAGAATGTAAATTCATATTGATATTCATAAATATCCGAACTTGATATTGTACCTTCATTTAAAAATCTAAATGAATCTAATAATTCATAAATTGTTTGACAAGAAATAATTGGAATAAAAACACATGCAAGAATACTTAAATAAATGAATAACATTATGCACTTTTTAATCATTCAATAATAATATAAAATATAATAAATGTCTACATGAAATATAATTATTCAGATGAATATTAAAAATTTCTAAAAATACGTATATATATATATATGAAATAAAAATAGATCGAACTGCTTCATTCAAGCTTTTCATATAAGTGAGAATAACTTTCGTGTTGTTGTATAAGTTAAATCGTTCAAATATGAGAATTGATATGTGTACTTTTAAAAGTATTGAACATATATTAGAACCACGAAATTACAAAAAAATCGTTCTAATTGTTTCAAACCAACCTTAGAGTCATTTCTTACAAATTGACAAGAATTGAATCTAAAGATTTTTTCTACGCTTATGTCGCTCAATTGATTGCAGAAAAATGTATTACACATGACAGTTTTAAACTGATCAATCACTGTTTTCTAATTGTGAAATAACGCATAATAATACATAACATATTGTTACTATTCATACATTTACGTCATTAAAAACCAAAAATGACTCTTTCGTGCGTTTATTTTATAATTCATAGTATTGTCTCAGAATAGATTTTATAGGTTTACGTAAGAAGACGAAGAAAGTTGATTTTTTTTTTAATACCATAAATTTTCAATCGATCATTATCGACTGCTTTCATCTGTTTTTGTAATGATACGTCTGGCTTCTCTTTTTAAATAATACAAGATATTTCTATTTCTGTTAGTTGATTGTCTAAGTTAATGAAAAGATGCCAGTGAAAACAAGCAATCGTTAAAGTTTGAACTATAATTAGAATTTATAATAAACCAAAAAAAAAAAACAAGTAAAAGATAACTATGAAGTTTTTCATTTCTTTATTTATGAGCTTTCGACATAATTTCTCTCTATTTAATACATTTATGTTTGAAAATGGATCTAGATTATCCTATGGATAAGATTAATGAACCATTGAATATTCGTATCTAGAGAAATGAAAAATGTCATATACATTTTTTAACTATACACTACCTATCCAGTGTGCTAGGACCTGATAGGCATTAAAAAGATTTACAAATAGTTTCTTATGTGTGATAATGTTTTTAGGAAAATCATAGGTTCTATCTCAGGTTTATTGGATTTAAATTGTTCGAGTGTTTTTGTTTCTGAACATTGGCGATGAAGGATCGACTTTCGATGTGAAATATCTGAAGAAAATATAGTTGCAAAAATTGATTTTCAAGACGAGGTTAGCTGTTATGTTAAAAAATTTGCATTGAAACTTAATTATTTTGAGGACAACTCTGATGGACTTTTTCGTTACTCCGTGTAATATTGTAGAATCAATTTTATTTTTTTGTCTAATGATTTCGACAATCTACGTAGATTGTTTTTTTTCTCTACAGTATGAAACGATTATTTTTCGAAAACATCTGTTTGAGAAAATCTTTTAACTTCCCTAAATTGTTTGGTTGAAATCAACTTTTTTTTTCATTGAATTAATCATCACGCTCATGTGAATATGTTATGAAATAACTCACACATATGTACATACCATCTACTAATTCTATATTATGATACAGTTATTACAGTAGAAAGCAAAGAGTTGTGAGTCTATTGGCGGACTAACCACAGATGAAGAATATAATATCTAGAAAGGGAGAGAAAAAACAGACAAAAGGGGATGATGATATCAGGAGTGACTACCAGCAACCGTGTGTCCATCAATTCAACCAACACAGCTATGTTCTTATAAACAGCGGATAAAATTTTACGAAACAAAACAAGAGACGATTAGAACATGTAATGTAACTGATATCTTGACAAGGTAGAGACATAGGAAAAAGAAGCCAGGTAGAAGATACATATATATATCTCAATGGGAGACCAAAAGAAGTCAATAAAGATATGTTTGGTTTTCTTTTTATATGAAATTCTTTGTCAAGGGTCGCTTTTTTTGTTTAACATTGATAAAGAAGAGTAAATTATTAAAAATAAGTTTATTATTGATAAATAAGGATTTACTCATTTGAACTTACATAACGGTTGACCTAGAATAAATGACCGTACTTTGCGTTGTATTTTTATTATCTCTAAACACGTTGTATTAAAAAAATAAAAATTACCACAAGATGCAACATTAGAAGCTCTACAATTAACATCAGCCTTGCTTTGGAGCTTGTCGAGCTTTTCATGATGTATCTTGTGGTATGTTTTTGTTTTTTAATACAATGCGTTTGGAAACCAAAAAAGAAAAATAAAGCGCAGCACGGCTATCTATTCTGGGTCATCCATTACTTGTTTTCATAAAAATAATTTTTTCATGTGAAATATAATTTCTTACTTGAATATTGTGCTTAACTTGATATTTACCTGTCTAAGCATGCATCGAATCCGAACTTACCAAATTTAATCATTCCCTGTATCGAGAATCTCGAACCAGATCATGGACACACCTACAGCACCGATAATCTTATGATATCTTTCCAGTCAATCAGAGTTTTATGAATTTTGCTGATCCAATCGAATTCTGGCATGACTCGAGCGGTATATTGGTGTCAAACCGTCATAATTGTATTCTGAATCTAGTCTAGGATCACATGATTCAGAATCTGAAAATGTTGTTTGATTTTCAAAAGTTTCTGTATTACCACAAGTAACAACTAGGATATCTATTCAACTATAGCTGTTAAAAAATATCGGTAGCGGCTGAGTACGAACTTGAATGATTGCCGGTACCAAATATTGTTAGACTTAAAAAAATGATACAGAACAGTACAGAGTTGTAATCGGTAACAGTAAACGACCAGTTCCAACTTTGTTTTTAGTTTTTGCATATTGGTTTTTGAAAAAACTGGTCATAAAAGTGCTTTTTTATACTAGAGTCGAAAACTTTTTCTGTGGGAACATGCATCAGACTTTTCAATCAATTGAAAATTCATCATAGTATACTTAATACATATTATTCATTCACTTTGACATCTAATTATGTTATTGAAACAAAATCGAATAATTATTTAGAATTATAATTTATTGTAGACTTATTTGTAGTTCATACTATTTATTACATGTATTTTGCACATTCATAAGAGATAAAAAAAAACAAATATAACGTGAAAACTAAATCAAATCTACGGTTAATTAATAATGCACATCTTTGACGGACATTTAATAGTGCACAAAATTATCATAGAATTTATAGTCTTATCAAGTTTGCTGCTTATAAATAAATGTCAACAGAGAGAAAATTTTTGAAAATAAATAGTGAAAAGAGAGATAGTAGTAAAACAGGATCCTAACGTCATTGTATGCTTTTTCTATTGATATTCTACTCCTTTGTGTACATACAAACTGAGAGCCAGAAAGAATGGCCATATTTACTATTCTATGTTGTATTTCGTTACTTCCCGCATGAGTAGAATAAATCAGGCAAAGGTTTTACTGTATTCTGAATCAGAGTATGTTTCTTTTTACTTGAAAAATTTTCCATCAAAACTTAGATTTTTATTAGTTGATTATTTTTTAAAAAATTCATTTAATATTTATTCAAAATGTAGAACGATCTAAAGTTTTCTATGACTTTAGCTTATAATTTTCGCAGACTTTGACACTAATTCAGTCGAGAAAATAAACATTTGTTAATGAATTCCTATGGACTCTTCCAGAGTAGAACTTTTCTTTTTGCCAAAAAATATTTTTTCTAATAGTTTGTCAATTGCATAAAGTAAAATAAAACAAATAAAAAGTAGTCCAAATGTTTTGGATTCTCTCAAAGACATCGCTCGTTCTCCCTAATTGTCAAATCAAAGATGATCTATATTTTACGCTAGTTTTCTTGCAACTAGTTGAATATTGCCCTAAATTTTCATATGTATACCCTTAATCATAAGGAAGATATATCGGTTCATATTATAGAGAAGGATTTTCTCGACGGTCGACACATAGGAAGAAAAACGATGTTTTAGTACATAAACAATGCATAGAATAATTTATTTTAACTACAAATACTATTCCGGATTAAAGTTATATTTGTTTTCTTTTTATTCTACATCCTCTTGCTATGTAGTACCAAATTTTTGAAATTATTTTATGCTTCAAGATCTTATTTCGAAATCATTTTTCCATGTTGCTTTAATATTAGCATAAGAAACTTTGAATTGTCCTGTTTTTAATTAATTTTCTTCGTTTATGTTTTAACATTAAATTTGACTAGTAATTTAAATTTTGTTGTTTCTAGTGTTCTTGACATTGTTCTTATATTTACTAAATCTCTTTTAGTTGTAGATTTCATACAGCGTATGAGAGCAGGTTTTGTTAAGGTAAGTACATATTTACTGTTCTAGAAAAGAATGATGATAATTTACGCACGTTTGTAAGAGACATCTGAGCTTTCATGACAATCGTATCAACATTCAATAGATATCTAATTAAGCATGCGACCGAAACCTATTCGACATAACTCTTGAAAACTTTCCATGTTTCAATATTTTTTTGTTTGGTATTTTCTTGCAAGTCAACGTCATTATTTCATTTTTAGGATATACAACAAAAAGCTTTTCTATCATATAAATTCACACCCTAATTTGAACAGTTTTTGTCTTGAAGATTACAAAATACTATTTCAGTTCACATTATTATATTACGATTTATGTTCAGAATGGAAAAATATACATTTGATAAAAGAAAAAAAAAACAATTTTAATTTATACAAATGTTGAATTATAGCGCGATCGATGAGTAGAAGATAATAATTGTTCTTCTTGTTGTAAAACTCGTGCTAATTGTTCATCACTGCTTGTATCATCAAATGTTGATGGTAAATCAATTTCTTCATAAAAATTCTGTCGTAATTAAAAAAAAAAAAAACAAGGAAGATTATATTGGTCAAAATATTTTATATATTCATACTTGATCATCAAAAGAATGATGATGAGCACTATAAGGAGTTTGATCTATTGAATTTGATTGAATTTCCACCTTCTCTTGTAATTGTCGTGCTACTGCAATATCATTTTCTTCTCTATAATTGCAAAAAAAAAAACAAATTCTTTTCGTATCAAAATAAGAAATAAATACCAACATTTTGTGTTTTTGTTGATAAAACTCTAATTGTTTTGCAACAAATGCTCGTTTTTCTTCTTCTTCAACATCACGTGCAGTTTTTACACCTAGACGCGATTCGCGTCGATGTGTACGATTTCGATCAAAATGTACAGCAACTATATCAAATGAACATAAAAATTATTATGATAATTATCAATCTTACATTCTTCTTCTTGTAATCGATGAGCTAAACCTGAATCAGAATGTAATAAAAAACGTTGACAAACTATAAAATAATATATAAATGATTATTGAACATTTTAGTCGAAGTCTTTTATGTTATGTTATTTTTTTTTACTTTGTTTGACACGACCAGTTGATGTTTGATCATTAGTTTTTGTCATTTTATCGGGTTCTTTATCTTTTTTCATCATATCGATCGATCGATTCTTCCAGCAAAAGTGCGTAAGCACAAAACTAATACTTACTGATGACGAATAAAATAGAAAAGATTGAATACCTTCATTTCGTCCTCATCCCACGTACAAAAGGAAGAAAAAGAGTAACGACAAAAGACGTATACTTTGCAAACGTATGAATAAATCATGCGAGATGCATGAAGAAAGAAAGGGATACGACACATAAACGACGATGTCGCTATTCCCCATTTGTTCATTCTGTGTTTTAGTGTACGATAGCAAGTATCGAATAACAATAGTAACTAGTAGTTCTGCCTGGCTACGTAACCGGCCTTTTCGTTTTTTTTTTCTCTCTCACGAGACACGTAAATACACAAGACAATGTAGAATAAATACAAATAGAAAGAAACAGACACAAAAAAAGAAGTAATCACATAGAAAAAAAGACGAAATATTATTATTACGTCTATGGTGGCAGAACTTGTGTGATCAATGAATTTCTATTTGTCATCATTAAATTTTTATGTAAATGTAAATTCATTGCTAATACAGAACGTACATCGCAACAAAATCTTAATGCATCAAGAAATGGAAGTAGTGACAGAAGGCAAGTATCTGTTGAATCAAAAAACCATGATTTAACTAAAGAAAAAAGTTAAGAGAAGACTTTTTTTTAATTCAAAAAAAAATTTCATTTACTAGGAATGGCATTTAATTGATAAGAACGATAAGCTAAAGGACTATTATCCAAAATAAATATTCGTGATAGATCATTATCAACAACGGATAAATCTTTTGAATAAGCATCAGACTCTAATTTACAATGTTGTCGAAAAAATCGACGTAAAAGAATATTTCGATTATTATCTAATTTATCGGTAACGGCTGCGCCATAAATTTCCATGGATGCAGTAAATACAACAAGTTCATACCATTTACTAACCTACAATAATTATATAAACAAGAAAAAATAAAAGGTTCAAACAAATTAATTTTCTTACTGTTTCAAGAAAATAATCAACATGTGGTCGTTTATAAACAAAAAATCGTACTGGATGTTTTTCAATTTCAACACGAATTATAAAATCTGGTGATACAGTTGGTTTGCCTGCTAAAGTACGCACTTGACCATCATGATGAGAATGAATTAATGTTTCATCTAAATCTAATACTAGAATTTTTTTTGGAAGAAAATCTTTCAAAGAAAAACAAAACAATATTTATTAAACATATAAATAACAAAAGAAAAATATCAACATACGTAATCGATGAAGAGATAATGATTGAAGAGGACAATTATAATATTTAACAGATTGAAATTGAATAAGCTAAATAATCATTTCTTATTTCAACTATCTAAGAAAATTTTAATTTCTTATTTTTACTTTTTTTTTCGATCCACGTAAACTAACAAAAATAAAAGTCCCAAAACCAAAAAAAAATATTAATATTCGTTTAATAAGTAATAAAAAATAAAGAAATATGTTTATATGAAATAAATAAATATAATCCAATAGATGAAGAATTAAACGAAACATGCTTATTGTACGTTTTTCATTACCATTATTATTTGAATAATTATTTTCATTAAATAATGATGATTGTTGAACTCGAATCAATGTAGATGACGACATTAAAAACATTTTTTAAATTCCATAAAAACCAATTCCATATTGAATTGAATAGTTATGAAAAAAAAATGAGCTGAATTGTTAATGATAATGCATAATATCATATGATTCACTATATACAGCTGACAGACAAGATAAATGAATGAACCAGTAAAATAAAACAACATCGAACGGAGGTCGCCATAGGACGATCAATGGCAAATCGATTACCAATGAGAAAAGATTAAGTAAAACCACATGAACAAAGCCAATAATAAGTTTCTTTTCTAAAGAGCTTCAAGGCTTCTGTTTATTTTTATAACGAATAATGTGAACAACAGATTGTTAAAAGGTATTAAAATAGCTAAGAAAATTTTCGTTTTTTTTTTTTTTTTAAGATTTGATTAGCTAATTAAATATATATCGATTATGTTAAGCATGGTTCAAAAAATGACAAGGTCAGTACACGATAGATGAGTTTATTTCATAATAGTTCTTAATAAATATCTAATATTAGTAATTCTCTTTCAAATTTCATTTTAAACAAAGATTTATTATTCTTTAGATTTAGTTATATTATAACTAAAATATTTTTAATTACTTTATTTTAGATCATTATATTATTTCATTACTTTAAATCTTACTCATTCTAATAACATATAAATATTAATCACATATTGAATTGTTTTTATGATTTTTGCTTTAGTTTTTATATGAATAATTTTTTGTACTATAGTGATAATAACAATACTTCATTTTAGTTTCTCTTTCTTCCTTTTATGGTATTTTATCCATTGAATACATTAATAATATGAATGTCTGTACACACTTCACTTTAATATTCTTCCTGTGAAAACCACCTACATTCTTCATTGTTTCTTATCTCTTTCTATTTTTTTCTCCTTTATTCTACAAACGTAATTGACAGACACCAGTATACCATTAACAGAAGCATCCTTCACATAAATGCAGAAAACAGAGAGTGAAGGAAAAAAAAAGAATCGCAAGAGCCAAAAAAGAATACACAAAGTCTAATCTTTGGTAAATAATGTCATACATGTTCATTTTAGATAATGCCTAATCCATCGAATTTACCATTAACATCGAATCAAGTTGGTGGTAATTTTACAAATAAAACAATTAAATGTGTTTGTGTAGGCGATGGTTGTGTTGGTAAAACATCTATGCTTATATCATATACAACAAATACATTTCCACAATCTTATGTTCCAACTGTATTTGATAATTATTCTGTTACTGTAATGATTAGTGGTGAACCTTATACACTTGCACTATTTGATACAGCTGGTCAAAGTGGTATGATTTTATTTGATGATCAAATAAGATTTAATTGAATAAATATTTTTTTTTAATTTTCTTTAGGTTTCGAATTAATGCGTACATTTTCTTATACTAATACTGATGTATTTCTTGTTTGCTTCAGTGTTATGTCTCCAGCATCATTTAATAATGCTCTTAAAATGTGGATTGATGAAATTCGTCAATCATCATCATCACGTACAGCACCATTTCTTCTTGTTGGAACAAAAATTGATCTTCGTACAAGTATAGCTGATGTTGAGTTATTAGCTAAATCAAAACAAAAACCAATAACACGTGAACAAGGTGAACGTGCAGCTAAAGAATATGGTGCATATGGTTATGTTGAATGTTCAGCATTAACACAAGAAAATCTTAAAGAAACATTTGATGCAGCTATTTTAGCTGCACTTACTCCAACATCAACAAAACGTACAGGAATATCATGTTGTTGTTCATAAATTCAATTTCTTATTTAATTAATTAACAGTGATGTGAATAAAAAATAAAATAAATGTCAATTAAACTTATCTGTATCTTATACTGGTCAGTATTCATTCAATTGTTCGTCAGTTCGTTTATGTGTTTTTTTTTTTTTATAAAAGTGTATTAAATGCTCAGTTGTTTTCTTCTGTATATTCGATATGACTTTTTTTTTTCTTTTGCTGTTCTTATTGATGTTGTTTGTTTCTTTGCTTGTTTTTTTTTGATACATCATCATTAAATATATCTATACGATACAAATATTCATCGATTTCTATAGACATTATTGACCAATAAAACAGTTAGATAGTCATAGATCATAAATATGTCTTTGCGCTTCAACGAACACAAAAAAAACTGCTTAATAATGAAGGGAAAAAAAAAACATGTACTCCATTTGTTTTATACAGTCTAGTTTTTCTTCTTGTTGATTTCATTAATTGCAATATATCATGGGTAATAACCAATCTTCAACAAGCAATTGGAATATGGACGATTTAGCATTTGGTACAGCTCCAAATGCTGTAAAAGTTGATGATATTGTTAATGAAGTAACTAAAATACGCTCAAAATATTTTGGTGGTGCATTAGTTGAAAGTGATCCATCAATGCATCAAATGCAAAATGATCTTTTATCATTTGATGAGTCACTTAAACGATTATTTTTTCGAAGAAAAAAAAGTAAACAATCATCAAACAATTTACCACCCGAAGAATATTATTATGAAGATCAACAATCGACACCAGCTGCAGAAATAAATGATTCAATAGATGATCAATATTATCTTCAACCAACATTTGATAGAAATGTACGATCATCATCAGCATCAGTAACTGATTCAATAAATGATGGAATCACTATTACTAAAAAAATTATTTGGAGATGTAGTAACTGTACTGCAGAAAACAAAATAACTGATAATGTATGTCGAAGATGTAAACTAGCAGAAACAAAGTTATAACATTATATGTCTTCTATGAATTCAATGTTTTTATTTTTATGTTTTTCAATTATTGAATTCACGAACTGTTTTTCTTACCAAAGAAAAAAAAGTACATTTTAATCTTTTTGGTTGACCTTTTTAGTTTAATTCATGTCTGTCACATTTTGCATCACACACTAAATCATTTCGTCGTGTATAACATAAACTTTAATTATGTATGCTCGTCACTAATATGATATTTTGCAATTTACTCATCTATATTTCCATTTAACAAAATATCTTTATGAATATTTTTCAACGTCATAGAAAAGAATAATTATCGTTGATAAATTTAGACTGAAAAAAAAAACAACTACTTGTATGATACAGGTATAAACATTCTCTACCATCGATTGAATGATATTGTGCAACTGATGACTTCACATGTGATTTATTCTTCTACTTATAGCACTATGATTAGAACAACATATTTGATAGAAATATGTAGATTACTTAGCATGAATGAATTATATCATTGATATACTTGTATAAGACATGTTTTCTATAATGTGCAAGATGATATGTATAAACATAGATGAAATAGAGTTGTCTATAAGTCAATGTTTCATGGCACAAATATTGACATATCTTGTCAGAGATAGCATCAATATAGATTTATAACGTTAATATTATGAGGTCATGGTAGGTCCCCATATTGGGGATGTATATCCTTCACGCCTACATTTTTACGGCCTCTGTTAATATTAACTGCTAACCTTCTTTTATCCTTGACCATATGCAATAGGAACTATATTTTGAATTATATGGAATGGCTACTCTGAGAACAAAAAAAGTATAATACGAAATCTAAAAAAAAGTTCCGAGAATTGAAACAAAATCGAAATCTTTTTCAGATATCATAGATCTATGATATCTGAAAAAGATTTCGATTTTGTTACAATTTTCGAAACTATCTAAAACACTATTTTTTTCTGGTATAGAATTAAAATTGATATAAATATATTTTTTAGGAAGCAAATTTAATAAAATGCTCAATACAAAAACATATAATATTGTTTCATAAATGGATACAGTGATGGTATGCAGCAGTCAATATTTAGGAGGGAGAGCAGCGATATTTTCAAAGGAAAAATATCTTTATCTTTCTTTTAACAGAATGTAAAAATTGAATTACAGCTATACTGACAAAAATAAAAGTTTTTCACAATTGGGGAGAGGGTGTTACATCCCTGCATCTCATTGGTTGGGCCATCACTGAATGAATATTTATAACAAGAATACAATCAGCCACGTTTTCAATGTATAGACGTATTGATTATCAAAAACATTTTGATTTCCTTTACATACACACCTCCGCAAACATTCCTATACAAACTATATAAATAAAACATCACTTTTCAAATATGATTGTTGATATTCATACATGTTTCTATTCAAATTAGATCAATAAAACAAATTTATTATGAATGTATCCAACAATTGACAATATGACAAAAGAAAGACTAGGTATATTCTTTGTTTTTTTTTTTTTCTAATTCTAAAATCTTTTATAATTTAATATAAGAATATCGTATACGTGCACCATCTTTCGGTTTTTTTTTCCATGATATACTTCAATCCATAATTTCTTAATTACATAATACTGCTGAAAGAAACAAAGACAAGAGCCGATAAAAGAAATAAAATCACATAGTTCTTTTTATTCCCATGGTCTCACATACTTTTACTCTCAATTGCTAGTATTTTATTGTCTTATTATCTATCTGTGTTGTGTGTGTCTATTTATCTATATTATTGTTTTTAATTTAAGAAGAATAATATTATGCGATAAGGAAAAACGAAAAACAAAAGAACTTTTTATATTTTAATTATTTGGCCCAGTGTACATAGTCTATCCTATCATAAATTTAAAAATGCAACAAAATCTATCGAAAATATCTCCATTAAAAGCTATTCATGACTTGGCTCGACGAAATAAAGTAAGAAATTTAATAAGACAAAAAAAAAAATGTAAAAATCAAAATTTTATTTCATATCAATATTAATTAGATAATTGCTGAATATCAACTTGAAAAAGAATCAGGTCCAGCTCATGCAAAAATTTATACAGTACGACTTCGTTTAGATGAAAAAGAATATGTTGGTATTGATCGTAGTATTAAATTAGCACAACGTGCTGCTGCACAAATAGCTCTTGAAGATCATAAACATATATTATCAAGGAATCATCCTGATAAAGAAACAAGCAGTAGGTTAATTTTTTGTTTGTTTTATTAATATCAATTTTAAAATTTATTTATTTCTTATTTTTTAAAAAGAGCCTCAATCTCCAACTGTTACTTTAAATACTTGGGCTGCTCAACATAATATTCCAACACAATATGTTTTATTACATGAACAAATTCATNACCTGAAGTTAAAAAAAAATAATGATTTATCATGAATGAATATGTGTGTAATGTGATCATGTAGATCAATAAAACAGTGTGACATGATTTTAAAATATCTTTTTTTCTATGTATAAAAATAAGATTACAAAATTACGATAAAATCTCTACATTGTGAACATCGTCGAAAATCGTTAAGGATAACAACATGTGCACTGAAAGAGGTTTTACTGTAGTTGAATAACAAAATCAAACTAGGTTTTAAATTATATTAAAATTTTCTATAGAACCGTAGTATTTCATATGAAATTTAATTAAGATTATAACTAATTTTCAGTACTACTGCTATGACTGATGTCTTTTTTTTTTATTCTTTAAGATAGATTTCAAGTCTTGAATATTTTATGTTCTTTTCGATTTGTAATTGAAATAACAGAATCTCTAACAAAAAAAAAAAAATCTTTACTTAAAATGAAACTATTTCAAGAAATAAAACAAAAAACTACCAACTAGATATAAACTACTTCGAGAATAAAGAATCATCTTTATTCTAAAATTAAAACTATTTTCATTGAAATTTAAATAATATTTATTGGTAATTAAATTTGATTTTTGATCTTACCAAGAAAATCTTTATTTCCAACTGCTTTAACCCATTCATTTGCACATTCATATAAAGAAAGTCTAACATTATTATTTAAATTATATTTTTTTTTCAAACGTTCAGCTACAACTCGCATAACAATAGCACCAACATAAACAATAATCCAACGTTGATACCATGGAAAAATTTGTTCCCAATCACCAGCTTTTGAAAACCATAGAAATGTATTAAGTGATTGTTTTAAAGTACAATAAATATTTGGTGATAATGTATGAACAAATTTTGTATCAACCCATTCACGCCATTGACGTTCTAATTTATATTGTTCACTTGATTTAATATATGAAGTTTTTGAAGTTGTTTCATTATTAGTTACATTTTCTGAACCAATATTAATTAAACCTTGTTCATTGTTGGGTTTTGATTTTGAAAAAAGTTTAGCTTAAAAACAAAAATAAAAAGGTAAATTAATTAGAAATTCTTTTTTGTTTTCTAATTACCAAAAAATGATTTCGAAGGTTGCGTATTTTCTATTGGTTGTATTTTATTATCTATAGCATCATATTTGGTTTTTTCTGTTTGTACTTGTTTTGTTGGGTCTATTCGATCATTTAATAATGGTTCAACAAGAAAATATTTATTTGGATAATTAAATGATAATTTTCCTTTATCATCTTTTTCAATAATTGATTGATATAATTTTGATAGATTTTTAAATGTTTTTGTTGGCATACGTAAATATGATTCAATTGATGATATAATCATACTTGAATCATTTAATTGAATTTGTTCATTTTCAAGAACAACTATTGGTACTTTGTTATATATTGACCATTTTGTTTCGGAACGCATTACACTATTGACTTCAACTATATCATATGGTATACGATTATAGTTAAGATACGCACGAACTTTACAACAAAATGGACTATGAAGAAAAAATAAAATAGAAATTTATACTAAAAGATTATTTAAGAAATAAATAAACTAACCATGTAATATATTGATAGAGTGTTAATTTAAATGGAAAAATTTCTCTTGGTGGTTTATCAAATGTGACATGTTTGGTAACTGGTGGTGGTAATGGTCGAGCTTCCATTGCTTGACGTTCGAGTAATTCCGGATTGGATATATATTCAGGCATAAGACCTTCATATTTTTTCGATTGACGAAAAGTATAAGCAGCACCAATTAATGCTCCAGCAGCAATTGATAAAAGATAATAACGATATTGACGACGAGGACGAGATGATGGATAATCACCTTTTAAATCTTGTTTTTTAAATTGATTTATATCAGTAGCATTTTCAGTTGATAGAAATCGAGAAGTATGTAAAAGAAAACGTTGTGAAACGAAAGAAGATTGAAATGTTCTTCTAGCAGAGATGAATAGAAGACTCATGTTTGTCTTACAGTTGAAAGAAAAATAGGTAAAATATCTTTATGATTAAAAGAAATAGTATGTATTTATAAGTGAAATAGAAACATTGACCAACTAAAACCCAAAGTCAGAAAGATGTCGCACATTTACTCGACAGAGAATTTATATACAACGTGAATAAGGATTATTTTTAGTTAGAATTTGATTACATATGATTTCATTTCGTATTTTTTTAGGAAAAGAAAATTTTCAAATAATGATTAATAAATCAGATATTGATTCATAATATCAGAAAGTTTTATATTTTTAATCCAAGAAACGACTAGTAATTGATTTCAATGACTATCTAATCCCTGATTTTAGGATCACGTCATGTTATTTACTTTTTCTTATTTTTGAATTCATTCTTTTATTTGTCGAAAGACATTTCAATGAGTAATGCAATTTGTTCGTTTCGTCTTCCGGACATTTTTCAGGTACATCATTGGAAAAGGCGACGAAAATATGATATGACCTTCTTGTCTTGTTAGAAAGGTTGAAGAATAATTTGACATGTTACAATAGTTCTCTTCCTTTATTTCAGTTTACTGAATAAGGTTAACACGAGACATTTCGTTGTTAAAAACTATTTCTTCAGACATAAAATCATAATTAATTATTAGACTAAAGACGTTTTTTAATAGCAATACCGGAAAAGATTAAAACTTATCCAGCAATTACTATTATCTAATGATCGACTCAGGGGATGGTTAGAGTGGGCTTAGCCCTCTCCGGAAGTCTTTAAACTTCCTTCAGAAACCTTTGAGCTTACTCTAGAAATGAGATGATCCTATATTATTGACGAAGAAAATACCTGAATTTCGGTTTCAAACGACAGTTGAGAGCCTATTCATACATTTTTTTTCTTGACTCCACCACTGCTATTACCTTCCGATTTTTTCCGTATCAGTATTAGAAGAAATTTTCGATCAATTTTGTCTAACTATCTCATTTCTGTTGAACAACAAGTCAATATTGAATGTCTGAGAAAGTTGTTTTCAACGACGAAGCGTCAGATCTTGATCCTATTCAATGAATCGAAATAAAAGAAGACAATTATCATAGCATGTCAAGGGATGTGGTCTTATTGATATGTAGAATTTGAATAGGGATTTATGAAACCGTAATGCAGTTGATGTCAGAGATTGAAAACAATTTTAAAGAAATTTCTTTCGTATTTTTCTTATTGTCGATGAAGACGCCTTAGATCAATATTTTCTTAATCTACTGAAGGCGTATATTATGCTAAGAACAAAGGTTATAGGAAGATTGATATGAATGTATAAAAGGATGAAGAATTTTAATTGATTTTAGTTGCATTTCTATTGAAAGTATAAAAACATCAAATTGCTAACACACAGCAAACATATTTTCAAGTAAGTAAATGATCTGAGATTTTTGTTTTTTTCCTAAGCAACAACAAAAAATATATTAGAAAAGAATAATATATGGCATTCTTTAATATAGTGACATCAGTTGAATCTTTCGTATCAGAATCCGAAACAAATCAAACATTTTTGTATTGAAGCTCAGTACGGTACTAATGGGTGGTGCGAAATTTTCTAAACAAAACTTTTGTTTACTTTTGATCCAAATGAAAGTGTTCTAGGTGTATGAAACATTGTAGTTTACAAACAGCGTAGTAGGAGAATCTTTGAAATGCTTGAAAAATTTATTGCAATAGGAAATTTTTTTTATATACTTTCGTATGTTCACTATTGGAATCGAAACAAAATGTTAAAGTTTTTATTCAAATATTAGCGTGTAGAATAAAATCTGCCCTGCAAACTTTAATAGTTGAGTTCCTTTGTGTCTTCCGATAAAATATATAAACTGTTATTTTTATATCACTTTGGCTTTTGAAGAATCGATGTTTTGACGAAAGGGTGTTTTACATGGAATGTAACCTCTAAGAAAATGTTTATAGCTTCACATAGATAAAAGCGACAGCTTAGTTTGATATCACATTTTGTAAACAACTGTTTGCTCTAAGATATTCCTAAGTTCAGTAATTTTTAACATGTGCTCCAAAGGACTTATAGGTTTAGCAAAACTCTCGTCGTTAGACATCTCAACCAATTATTCAGAACCCAGAAAAATTCCATCACTACTTTCGAGTAAAAGTCGGCACACTATGTCTGAGTTCATCTTCTGAAAGAAAAGTGAATTCTGGTCCGAAACCGTAATTTCTCACTTCTCTCGACTATTTTCAAACAGACCGAAACTAGACAAAATATTATCCGAAAATTTTTCACCACCCATTATACAGTAAAAGATCGATCCGATTAAAAAACTATCTGTAAAGAAACATGAATTAGCTGTTAATATATGCACACTTGACTGCAGTGAAGCACACATTTTTTTGTGTATTATTGGAGATTTTTTTCCTGCTATTGTATAAAAAGTAGAAACAAATTGAAGTTTTAGAAAGATAAATAATTTTTATCTGCTTCCTATCGGTCGCCACCTTAAAAACAAAATAAATTTAGAGTTCAGTGAGTATGCACAAGTCATACACTAGACCTGTGACATACCTAACATAAATGACAAGTAGTTGTCACAGAAAAAAAAGGATCAATAGAGCTTAGTATAAGAACACTAAATCTGTATTCAGTCGACTAGTCAAAATACATACTAGTGTATATCTAGATTTCGGCAAAAAACGAAACGGAATCTGTCAGTTTAAACGATATTAGTAATGCTATAGGAAAGATGTATTGAAAACATAGTTTACAATAGGTTAGAGCGTCTCTGCGAATTGGAATAAAAGAGGAATAATGAATTTCTCTGTTGCACTATCTGATCGAAATTTTTCAACGGAGAGTCGAAAGATTATAACACTATGACATAAGAAATTTATATTTTCATTCGTACATTTGTACGCAATATGTTTCTATAGGTTATTTTCTACAATGACAGAATAACAAATTTTAAGTGTTTAGAAAAAAAGAAATATTCTATTTAGTCAAATTTCGTAATATATTGGCATTTCACAAGTAATTCAGAATATTTACATGAATAGATTATAAAAGAAAAAGCAAAACAAATTTTCGTTATGAATAGATACACCGTGTTTTCAAATAATATCAAAAATCATTTGAATTATTTTTGAATGAGATGCAAAAAGGTTATTGTTCTGTAAAGTGCATAGAATTATTATTGAAAAAACAATAAGTTAACCATGTCGAAGATGATATATTTATATCGAACCTTTACATTTAATATTTTCATCATATTCTCAACGAATGCTTTCATTTCAAAGTCCAAACATTTAATGCATCATTAAAAATAGAACTATTTAAGATATTGATTATTGATCTTCTACGCACAACATATTATAAACTACGATGACAGAGAATAATTCATCACAAAATGAAGTTATTCCTATTGATAAATGGAATTCAGTTGTGGTTAGTATTAGTGAGCATAAAGAAAGCCAATGGAAAGGTAAATTACGCATAAAGTAAATTGTAACTTCGTATTCATTTTTTTGTTTCTCTGTAGATTTGAATCAAATAGAACGCATAAAATATGTTCTATTGATAATTGGCAAAGTCATCGGTTTATTATTGCTATTGTATATTTTTGTTTGTTCACTTGATATAATGAGTTCAGCTTTTCGACTTGTTGGAGGTAAAAATGATTTTATTCATTTTGATACAAAAAAAAGTTTCTTCTTTTTTTTTTCAATTAGGCAAAATAACTGGAAAAGCATTTACAGAAGGTGCTATTCTTTCGAATCCAATTGCTGGTCTTATGCTTGGATTATTAGCTACAGTTGTTGTACAAAGTTCATCAACATCAACATCAATTGTTGTTTCAATGGTTTCATCTTCAAGTATGAAAATCGATATAAACTTTAAATATATTTTTATGTTTAATTTTTACATTAGTTCTACCTGTTAGAAAAGCAATCCCAATTATTATGGGTAAGATAATTCCTTTTTCACTAAAACAAAAAAAAAAGTATTATATTTAATTACATTTTATTTTAGGAGCTAATATTGGTATGTTTTTTTGTGGAATAAAATTTCTAAACATTTTTTACTTCAAATAAAGGTACATCTGTAACAAATACGATAGTTGCATTAACACAATCGGTAAGTAGATCTACAATGAGTACTAAAATTATTTAACAAGACATTTTTCCACTGTCGTAAACGCTAAAGAGAATCCAAATAGTGATTCGAATAGAGAGAAATTGGTATCTGACAGGAATATAACGAAACAAAAATCATTTTTCAGATTCTCAAATATAGATATTTTAGAAAAACAAAACCTGGTTTTTGCAGCAGCACCTAGAACACGTAAAATATAATTTTGTTTAGACTACACAAAACAGTAGTCTAAACAAAACTATATTTACACGTTCTAGATGTTGAAAAACTAGGATTTCTGTTTCCTTATATTCTTGTTGGAAACCGTTTTTTCTTATTCGAATTACAATTTAAATTCTTTCTCGTGCTCACGAAAGTAGATAAAACATGAGAAAAAAAAATCTTATTAAATAATTTTAGTATCCATTGGCCATATTTAAAAACTTACAATAAATTATAGATACATTTTTAGGGTCGAAGGGATGAATTTCGTCGTGCTTTTGCTGGTGCTACTGTTCATGATATGTTCAATTGGGCAACAGTTATTGTTTTACTACCATTAGAAATTGCATCAGGTAAATATATTATGTATATGAATGATATTTTTATTTGATGAAAAATATTTGATCAGGTTTATTATATCATCTAACGGAAGCAATTACTCGAACGATTAGTCTTGATCGAAAAGCTAGTTCAAATCCACAATTTTTAAATGTACTTACAAAACCAATAACTCATCGAATAATTCATGTACGAAAATATATATTTAGAATTTTTTTCTATTTTTTAAAATATTCTTCTTATTATAGTTAGATGAAAAAGTCATTCAAAATATAGCTCTTGGATCAATTGAATCTGATGTTTCACTTATTAAACGTTATTGTTCATATAAGAATGTAACAGATGAAAATGCAACATCAATTTTAATGCCAGACAAACATTGTGGATTTATATTTTCAAAAATTTCATGGCCTGATTGGGGTGTTGGCCTTCTTCTTCTTGTTTTTTCATTAATTGCTCTTTGTACATGTCTTATTGTACTTGTTAAACTTCTTCAATCAATGCTCAAAGGAACAATTAGTACAATCATACATAAAACAGTTAATGCTGACTTTCCTGGTATTTTTCATCATTTAACACCATATTTAGCTATGGGAGTAATAAAACAAAACTAAATTAATAGATTTTGATTTATTCGTATTATATTATTTTTCATTTAGGTTGGTTGTATATTTACAATACTTGTACAAAGTAGTTCAATATTTACATCTACTTTAACACCACTCGTTGGCCTCGGAATAATAACTATCGAACGAATGTATCCATTTACATTAGGATCAAATATTGGTACAACAATTACAGGTATTATGGCGGCATTAACAGCAACAACAGCTCTAGAACTTCGTAATTCATTACAAATTGCTCTATGTCATACATTTTTTAATGTTTTTGGTATATTTATTTAACATTAAAATTCTATAGACATAAATTTAGTATTTTTTTTGTTCTTTATTAGGTATTATAATTTGGTTTCCAATACCAATAATGCGTAATGTACCAATAACATTAGCTAAAAAATTAGGTGAAACGACAGCTAATTATCGATGGTTTGCTATTGTTTATATAGTAGGATCATTTTTTCTTATTCCATTAATAATTTTTGGCATTTCTCTTGCTGGATGGTATATTATTAGTTTTGTTTTCATTTTATAACAATTCTTTTTCTTTTTTTCGTTGGCTCTTTAGGTATGTGTTTATTGGTGTATTTGCCCCAATGGTATTGATTGGTATAATTGTTATTATTATTAATTTTCTTCAGGTACATTTACCAAATATTTTGCCACACCGATTACAAACATGGTCATGGTTACCAAGACCATTTCGTACATTAGCTTGGTATGATGAACATGTTTTCCGTAGTAAAAAAAACTTACTATTTTCTAATGAGAATGAACCAAAAGAATTAGCAACAATAACCAATCGAAATATTGAAAATAATTATAGTCATACAAACGCTGTGTTTAATGAAAATGACGATTTTGATAAATTATCTAGAACCAATACTCAATTTTAGTCTTTAATAAAGTTTTATTTTTTTTACGAGAAGAAAACCAGGCTTTTGATCAATGTTTATATAGTGGATTCATTTTTGTCCTATTTTTCTTTTGTTAATTACAAGTATATTAAAAAAAATAAAGGCACGTAATTTATTGTATTTTTCAAATATTGTAATGAAATGACTTAACAGATATCAAAGATGGAGAATATTAAAGGCTACATCGGATTTTCTTTTGCCAGTCTTAAGGGAGTTAGTTAATATCCAATCGAATACATTTTCGTAGCAAGACCGTAAAACTAAATCCAATACAAAACAAAATAGACTGATTCAATATTGCATTGATCTAAAACGCCTTGTACATATTACTCTTTCATTCGAAGTATCTTCTCGACCGCTGTCACTTGTCTTTCTAGCGAACACAAAAATTCATATCTTTATAAAAGATAAAAAAAAGATAATTTTGCCTTCTTTGATAAGTAATCAAATAATATTTTTTTATGGAATAATGCATGAATACATAATACGAAGGTCTTTTTATTAATTTGAATAAAAAAAAAATTATTTTTCACAACTGTCATTCAAGTATACTTTTCATATTGACAATAAATATATATATATATAGTATCTGAACAAAATGAGAAAACATTTCATTATGCATATGTCAGTTGAAATTTGTTTTTTTTTTACCTAACTATTATTGATAACGAGAGAAAGAATATCATATTTGTAAAAAATTTACATTAGATTTCATTAATATCTTGCATCACCAGCGCTAACTACAGCAGCAGGTCCTAATTCTGTTAGTTGATCTCTTACAGGTCCATTGAGTAAACTAATAGATGTTGATGCATCACCTTCTAATCCTTCGAACCAAATGAATATTCGTGCGATAATAAATCTTCTTTTCTCTAAAAGTCTTTTGACATAAGAATGATATGTGTACCAAGTAAGTACTGTTAATAAACATCCAAGAAAAACATCAACAGTATAATGAAATCGAGTAGCAATAATTAGAAAATAACCAACTATAGAATAAAACCAAACCAAGTAAGTTGTTAAATAAAGTGTCATTGGATCTCCTACAGCATCTAATTTTGGTCGAATTAACCATTCTGAACAATGACATTGTCTTGTACAACCACATTTTCGATAAAGAAATAAAAAAGGTCGATATTCTTCTGCACGAGAATATGTTGTCCAACAAAGAGCACAAATTGTTACTTGAATAGAAAAACAAAATACATTAACTTGACATTAATTTTCTAGAAATAAATTCTTACATGCCACTGTATGACCTGAAAAAAGTACATCTCCACATGTCGAACGTATTCCAAACATGACATAAAAAGCTTCGACAGGTGGTGTTGCTAATTCTGTTATATTCGTGATACAACCTGGTTGTGGTACAGTAAGTGAAGTGACATAAATAGAAATACTACGCATGCCAAACATAACACCTTGTACGAAAAACCAACGACGAAAAACAGTAACACGAATGTCTGATTGAGGTAAAAATCGTATAAATATAAATACATAAGCAATAATAATCATATAATTATTTATTTGAAAATAACTCCAATAAGGTAATAGCTTATGACCAATATCGGGTAATGCTGGCCGATAATAAGGTGCAATTCGGTCAGCAATTGTTGTCACAACAGCATTGATATAAAAAAATATCAGAAAAAAAATAAGTGAACTTAATAAAGGTAAATATTTCTGTATGCAACGCCATATAGTTTTTATGAGGATCATCAAATCTTAATTATTCTGACGATAAAATTTAAAAGAATGAAGTGAGTTCTTGTCACAGTTTTATATATCTGACTACATAGAAAAATAACAAGGGAGAGAATTGAGTAAAAAAATAGAAGCAAAAAACGAGATTTACCACACTTCTCTCTGTTCTGTGCAGAGTACTAAACAGTAAAAAATAACATTTTTTTTTTGTGTCTTGCTGTCACATGCATGGCTGATCTACAACACGTGAGAGAGAAAGAAGAAAAAGAATCCCAAAACTCATTCTCTTTTTATTTAAGTTCAACTAGTAGTTTAATAATTAAAAGCTTGTTCACCGAGGAAAACTACGAAATAAAATCACGTTTTTGTTAATTTACTTGAATACTTATAGTATGTGTTCTTTTTATCAAGTTCAGGTGCTTCAGTACACTCATTATATATATTTGTATTTGTTTCATTTGACCTTGTATCATATCATGAATCATTATTTGAATAATCAACAAACCAATTAATTTTTGCATTGACCTCAACTTTAGTTATTTTACGAGTATAACTTACCTGGTAGCAATTCAAAAAAGAAAAAGAAAGCAACAAACAAAAATATTGAACAAGTTGAAAAGAAATCTTTTGTTTCATGTTGCGTCAAATCTTACTTTTTCTTTAACAAACAATTGTTAATAAAGCTTTGAAATCGAAATATTGAATATAATCGACAAAAAAAATAAACTACCATTTTCATAATCTTCTAACAACTGTATTTGTTGTTATTAATATCTAGAACAATTAGCACTGTAAACACACGTTTCTCTTAACATCAAGCTTGTTTATACAACTTTTTTTGTATAATTTTCATTTCAAAACATGAAATTCAGCAGTAATTTTTCTTGACTTTATAAGAAACATCATCTAACTAATTACTGTAGTATAAAATTAAACTCTAAATATCATATATTTCACCAATTTTTTTACAATTAAGCCTCAATAATTGTTGAAATAATATTCTCCAATAAAAAAAACTTTACTCTTAAATACGACTCTCTTTGATTTAACTCGCAAAAAGTAGCTTATATAAACTTATGAGCTTCTTCTTCTTAGAATATACTTATCAAAGTTTTCTTAGCATGTTTACGATTGTAGTAACTTAAATATTGTGTGAATAATTTATGTTTGAAAGGTAATTTTAATTATGAAATACTTCATCTGGAATTTATAAGATTTTTTTTATAATAAATATCAATAAAAATTCTTACATCGATATAAAACAAATATATCGAGAATTCACTAAAAAAAATAGTAGCCATAATGAAACAAATATGACATGAAGAAATAAAACAATGAATAGATAAAAAAACGAAAGAAAGAAAAGAAGAATAGATATGAGCCACTTATTAAAAATACCAAAAATAGATTTATTCTTGATAATATAGTAAATAGTGCTATTGAAAGAGAATGAGTATAAGAAAAAATTACACAAGAGGAAGAAAAAAATGTACTTGAAAATTATCCTACAATGAAAACATAATAAATACTAAACCAGAGATAAAACTTCATCCATCGACTCGACGAGAACGATACTTATGTCACATCAAACCAGATGCAAACAATAATAATAGTTGTTAATCGGCAATGTACTACTTCACGGTACAATATAGTATGTCAAGCTCATGTTTTGTGTGCGTGTAGAGTAGTGGCGTAACCAGATGGGGGCTAGAGGGGGCTCAGCCCCCTCTACGGAGGCTTGAGCCCCCTCTACAAGTTTTTAAAAATTTGTTATGATCAAAAAAAGTAATTATTTAAAGAATGAAGAATTGTGTATTTGACTTTTTCATGATCGAATATAGAAAGGTAGTGAATGACTCCTNAATTGACCATGGGTATCATCAACATCAAGCTCTATTACGGCAATCAGACAGTGTTGCATTGTAATTTAATATAATCCTTTAGGTTAAATTTGCAAATCTGTTTTTATATATATTGTCTCTCACAAGTGCAAAGCGCTCTGATCAATCAAAGATCTCAACATATATAAATATATGAACCTTTTTCATCTTTTGAATACGTGTATAAACGCTGCATAAATCAAAGAAAATATAGAGAAAGTCTGAAATTTTTTGTAATAATATGTTTTGTGAAAGATACAACGTTGACAAAAGATTTCGATATCGAATAGAATCAATGAAGTTGATAGAACAATCCGTAACAAAAACTCTGACGTTCTGATGTCTTTTCTCACATTGATTACACACTATTCATTTTTGAATATAGATTAAAATAAATGTTAGGATATTATCATTTAAACTAATTCAATACTTGAATCACAAAATGACGCAACTTGACATTCATTTATATTCCTAGAAAATTATATCCATTGATTGTTTTCTATCGAGCAAATTATAGTTATATATACGAGTATGTTCCTCTTGGTTCCCTTTAGCCATTCTTGACTATATCTCATATCAATCAGTCATAACATCAAACCTACACTTATTGTTTTCTATTTTCATTGTTGAAAAGATTGTATTCTTAAAAATAAAAATGATTAGAGAAAGCTTTGTATTGTGTTATACCATAACACATAATGTGTAGTTAGCAATGATCATATTTAGTATCAAGTACAATTTGTTTATTTTAAGTACTAAAAAGATATTTATTTTTTACTGTTGATGGAAAATGTAATATATACAATGCTGATTTATTATCAAAATGAATCAATATTCAGTAAATTCATACATACTGGATACAGCTGAAGGAGAATTTCATCGTCGTGATAAACAAAAAATGATTCATTATATTGCTGACTATATAATAGATATTAAATTAGAAAATTATCAAAATGAATTTTTTCTTATTTTTAGGTTGGTTAAGATCATAATGAACGTTATGTAACACCAGAAATAGAACCAGGTTATTAACGATCAATGCTGCCACGAAATACATTTAAAAAAAAACATCAATCATGAGATAGTATTATGAAAGTTGTTGAACGAACGATAATGCCTGATATAACACATTGGCAACATCCACGTTTTCATTCTTATTTTCTATCCAAGTCTATCATTGAGACCGCCTGAAACAACGTGATTGTTATCCTAAACGAGAGCGTTTTCTGTCAGCTCTTGGATTATGCACCGTTTTTCTATCGGAACACAAACGGCACCGTTTAGGTTTGTTTCAGTCAACAACCCATACACAGTATGGGGACCGTATTTTGATCGTATACTCTTGCATTTACAGTTTCTTTGTTGTCATGCACGGCTCATTTTCATTACTCGAATGACACCCTAGATAGTAACCTGCTTGTGCTTTCTATTATTATAAAAAGAGTTTTATTAGATAAATACAATGTCTGCATATGAATTTATCATCAGAAACTATATCCAAAGTCGATATACGAAAGAGGAGTGCATACAGATGCAATGATCATAAATAGTACGCGTGAAAGTGCTATTAAGCATCTTTTTAGATAAAGCAGTTCACTAATAAAAAAAAAAAAACTTATCATTGCAATCATGTATTTGTTAATAAGTAACTGATTGCAATCATTTTTCGCCATTTTTTCACGTTTACGAACTGTTACTTCGACATGTGGCGAGCAACATTAATAGAAGTTGAATAAACTTCTTACTAAACATCTAGAAAACAAAG
Organism: Rotaria sp. Silwood2; assembly: GCA_905329745.1. Lineage (NCBI taxonomy): Eukaryota > Metazoa > Rotifera > Eurotatoria > Philodinida > Philodinidae > Rotaria > Rotaria sp. Silwood2. Next base: position 150,283 of record CAJNSZ010000159.1, on the reverse strand, counting down.
GAATGGGTGTATCATCTATAGAGCTTGTCTAGAAAAACAAATGACGAACAAAGCATATACCAAGATGTATACATTTACTCGATGATTCAATATTAATATCATGTCAATCTTCGTGTGACAAGAGATAGAGACGTTTTTGTACATGGTACGTCATACTAACGAATAGATCTCAATCAAATCTATCTATTAATGCTTAAAATAACTCAATGAAGTTAATTGGGGCCTCTTATTAACAAAAAAATAATTAAGAAAAAAAAGAGTAAAATGCCGTTCAATCTCAATAAAATGCTTCGATTAAAGATTAAAAATTGGTCCAATTAGAAATGTTAGATAAGATTGTTAAGCTTTATCCCATCAAATATTATCAGAAAACATCTAATGATGTTTGTAAGATATTTTTTGGTTTCATATGAAAACAGCTTGAAAACGAAGGTTACATATGTTTGTTGTTAACATGAGGGACAACTGAGAAGCACTCACATAATATGTTGCAACTTTCTATAATGCTACCGCGTGTGGTAGTTTGAAAACTAATATGAGACTTGTTTTTGAAAAAGAAGATTATTGTTACTAAGTAAATTGTATATCGAATTATCCAACAATATTTACAAATGAAAAGAAGAGAAGATTTATCAAGATGTGATCGTCCATAAAAATAGAGGAAAAAACAAACGATATTGAAAGTGTCGAAGTATGTTAAAGGTCAGGAGAAGCGTGCACCAAAACATTGGGCTATTTATATCGTTAAGTTTTCCGATATTATCTTATGAAAATGAACGATGAAAAATATTTCAGTTTCCCTTCTACTATATCACCAAGTATAAAATATGAAAAATTTCAAACAGAATCTATAGTATGTTTACCACTATACGCTAGAAGATGTTCGAAATAATCTATACATGAAAGAAAGAGTGCTGTAATTGGTGATGTTTACTTTTAAAACAATGTATAGCACGTCAATCGATTTCTTTGATGAAAGAAACATTTGTTAAGAAAATTTCGTATTGTGGCTAAATCAGCTAAATCTCATTACGTACTACAAGCTGTACGAACATTAGTAAAACCATACTTTGTGCATCAAGGAAAAGAAATTCTTCTAACGTATAGCAAATGAAATCAAATGAGAATGCAAGAAATTTACTGAAGCTAATGATGTATGCACACAATTATAAGGCAAAAAATAGTAACATATAAACGTGCTCGCTGAATAGGAGAAAAATTAAAGAGTTTAATAAAAAAATTGTTGTGAAACATGATGTTACGTGTTTGAAGTAAGCTTCGAAAACTGGCGTGAAGGTCTTTCTTCAATGTGTCATAGAATATTTTTCTGCACTCTAGACATTGCTTGTTCAAATGCAAAAAAAAAAAAGTCAAAATTAAATAATCTTTCATCGTGCAAGAATAATTTCTAAGCGCTAATAATGAAAAATTCTTGACGCACCGGTTATATTTACTATTGAAGTATTGCATTCAATCTAGGATTTCGATCATTTATGTTGTGTTGAAGTGGTCTTCGCCATTATATATGAGAAGCATATCAATTAAGTCTTTTTTTAAAACAAATTCAATGATTGTATTTTTAACATTGTCGTTGAGCAAAAATATTTACTGGATTATTAAAAGCAGATGATCGATTTGAAATAATCGGAGATGTTGTATTTAGACTTGTTGGTTTGCGTTTGAAAGTATATCAGTTCTTTTGATAAAGAAAAAGCAAACGTATGAATGGAGATAATTTATTTAGAAAAAAAAATAATCACAATCTATCAAACGGCGTCTTTGCTGAGTGACAAATGAGAATAGAAAAGTCTAAAGGTTGACTGTGTCAACGTATTGAAAGATTGTGTGATGATAGCATTAAATGTCTGCATATAATAGGATGTCAAAGTCAAGTATACATATGAAAAAAAAGTTCTCTTTATAACAATAACAACAACAAGAATAATTTAGCCATTCTAATGAAGCACAACTTTTTCTTTTATTGATCCAGACCATGAAAAACAATCTTGTCCTGCACGGTAGGATTATTATCATTATTATGGTCAGGTATGTCAATTAGATTAATCGATCCATAGCTTGGTCCACACTCTGTCTTTTGTAAGTTGTGCATTGTTGGTGAAGCAGAAATACCTAGGCCATTTGTTGAAGCTGTACAAGAAGTTTTGTAATAATCATGATAATCTGGTTGTTGAATTTGTAAATATTTTGCCTTAACTGTTGTTGCGCTCACCATAAGTTGAATTTTATTATGACTGATAGCTGGTGACATACGAACACATGATGAATGAAAATGTTTTTGATTATGATATTCCACAAGTACTTCACGGAAATGTTGTGGTGTTGATGTTAAACGTTGTTTAACAGCATTTATTACATCAGTTTGTAGCATCGTTGCTAAACTTGGTTTTTCTTGAAAACGTAGTGTTTTCATCAGTGCATGACGAAATTCTGTACCGGACAAACAATGAATAAGAGTACTTGCATAATTAAGATACATTAAAATATTAAAGATAGTCCATTGTATACGTCGACAACGCATTAGATCAATCGATGCTTTGTGTGACAATAAATCAATAATAAATGCAGTTACTGGTAAAGTTGTTGCAACAAATACAAATGATGAACATATCATAATTAAACATAATGAACGTAAACGATTTGTTGCTTTGGAACGGCTAACAATTTCATTTTTTTTACCCGGACCAGATACGAGAAATACACGATTTATAACAGTTAAATTACATAAAATAATAAATATAAAAGGTATTATTGTTACAAGAAGCATATCAATCCATGTATAGATTTGCTCAAAAAAGTGTACATAGCGTGGATGTAAATAACATCGTTGATATTGGAATGGATTAACAGTGGAGAGTGTAGAATTGAGATCATTTAAATTCTTAATATGATCATCACCTTTAACAAATATTAATAAATGTATATTACATAAAGATACAACAGTGAAGACAACAGTTGAATTAATTGATGCTTGTCGTGTTCGACACCATTTCGATGTATATATTGGAAACTTTACAGCAACATAACGATCTAAATTTAAACAACAACGAAACCAAGAAGAAAGATGCAACGTATTACTAGAAAAATAAATGATTAATAATTTTTTTTTGTATGTATAAAGAAAAGTTAATTTAACTTACTAGAAGAAAAAAACATGTAGTTTACATAATAATGTACCTTGTACATGAAGATGAAAACTTGATGATAAAAGTAATTCACGTAATAAACCAAGATTTAGAACAATAGTGTCAGTAATAGCCATAAATGTTAAATAACGATAAACACTATGTTGTCTCATGCGTATTAAAACAATGATTGATAAAAGATTGCCAACTGTTCCCAGGCCAAGTAAGAATGGATAAGTATGCCATTCAATTTGACGTGCAATTTCACCTTTTAGTGAACAATTCATTGTCATTGTTCGCTAACAATCATTTAACTAATAATATACTAACTGATTGTAATCAGTTCTAAGAAGGAAAAAAAAAGAAAAGAACAGTGATGAAAAAACAACATATTCGATTCGATTAAGACCGTTGTCAGGTAGCTCTCTTATTTTACCATGTCACGCAAACAATCTGATTATTAAATAAAACAAGTAGAAGAAATATTTCTTCGGTTGAAACGACCTACTATATATTAGTTTGTTTTATAGGCATCATCAAAACATCGAATTGTATTACACACTGCGTTAAAAGAAAAAAACACAGACGGGCAAAAATCTAATGTAATTATGAATAACAACTATGAAGTATACACGATTCATAAGAATAGCCAAAATGTTAGCAAACTTTCATCTCTTTAAAATATTATGTTGTTCATCAATTAACAACAATCAATAAGAAGAACACTAGATGCAAAAAAAGAAAATGAATAAATAGTTTTCTATGGACTATATGTGAAGGGTTTACTATTGTATATAAAAAAGAAAGACTTAACAGATTTTTCATGCGTTCTTCAAGTATAACAATAAAAATTATCATTGTACATATTGCAAATTGTCTCAAGTAGAATCTCGTTGTTAGAAAAAAGAAAACAAAGTATGTGGTCATAAAAGACTAAAAAATAAGAGAAAAAGAGTTTTCTCTTATGCTAATGCATTTTTGGATCGGAGAAATGTTTAAAAAAAATAAAAAAAATATTGGAATTGTAAGCGAACATTCTTTATATGTTTGCATCGGAAAAACTGTATACACAATGGAAAAAAAAATGTAACAGGTAGCTATTTGTTTGTCGGATCACTTTATCCAAAAGTAAAAAAACAAACAATATATACTTAAGTAATATATATATATATATATTTCCCTTGATTCAAAAGTAACTTTGAGTAACATGACGATCAAAACAAAAAATCACTCGCTGCATTCGTTCTTCAATTTCCTCTTTGGACCTTAAAAATCATTAAAGTCTCTGATACACATCGCGCATGTCAAAAAGAAAATAAAAGCGGAAAATTACTGTTCAGTGTTGTATAAAATATAAGGCATGACATATGATTGCCTGATGGGCACATCTTTTTATATGTTATTGTTCTCTATAGTTATCATCATTATCGCACTAGTCTACTGGAAAATATCAGTCTAAGGAGAGTGCAGATAAAATGAAGCAAAACCATTGTTGTTGGAATGTTTCAATATACTTTTAGAACATTACTACAGAGTAGCTTGATAGACAATTTTCAGGTCTACAAAATTGTTGTGTTTGTTTTTGAAACAAAATTTTCTTGTTGGAGAAAAATTTCTAAAATAAATGCTTGTTGAATTGTTTACCTGCGCTTTTCGATTTTATGCAGATATCTACTAATTTATTTAAATCTTTGCTCATCAAGAGCAATTCAAAACGTACCTCAGTTATCATCAATCTATAGAGAATATTGTGCATTCTACTTCGACGATCCTTTGAAGTTTTCTAGCGCTATTGTTCATTAGAAAAAGGATGGAAACAAACACTTAGTAGTATTTTTGTAAAGGTTTTGGATAAAAAAAACATGATTATCAAAGCAAAACTTGATGTATGAAGCAATCTATCTTGTCCTATTCGATGTAGAATTTAATTCTGAAAAACAAATTGTGTTACCGCCAAATTGGAGAATTGAAACGATTAGGTTATGACGAATTCAAAAAAACCAATCACATAATCCTGCCATAATGTATTTTTTCCAGGTTTTCCTCATATTTACTCGGAGATTTTTCTTGCAAACATTTTTGCTGACGTTCTGGAACAGACATCAGAAGATGTTGAACGTTGTGAAAAGTTTTTGACATGTTATAAATTTCAGCAAACCGTGTTAAAAAGATTTGCATGATATTTCCGCTTTTCTGACCAGCACAGTTAAATGATTGAGTAAGTGTAAGTGCTTTAAATTTTGCTCTAACAACAAAATCTTACTTGAAAACCAAGCGTACAAATTTTGCAGAGTAAACAGTGTGTTTCAAATAGCTACAGAATGACTTTCCTAGAATGTATCTAAGTGACCCAAAACAACAAAAGAAAATGAATTTTTTGTCTCATTTAATCTGTAACACCTGTTATATTACACTTATATTTTTGTTTTCGTTATTCGTTTTTTTTTTTGCTTCTCTGACTCATTATCTTTTTGTTAGAAGATATAATGTTGTTGTTGTTATTGTTGTGGTGGTGGTCTACGTATTGTGTGTATATAAGCTTATCTTTTTCTTTCTGTTATCCAATGATGTGCCAATCTTCCATTAAAGTACATCTTATGATTGTTTTTGTTGGTAAAACATGCCAGAGATGGAACCGGCTCGGTATTTTGATAATCGATAATGGTGTTGGTCTACGCAGTTGAAATCGAAGCGGGTCGTGTCCTTGCCAAAAGCCTATCAACACAGAAGTTGTTAGCTATCGTTACCGATTCCATCGTTAATGATAGTGTTATTTGAAATGTCGACTTTTTAACAAAATTTTATTATACATTGTTTATGAGCTACTATGAAGACTAATCGAAGCTTTGAATAAGTTTATATAATACCAGCGGAAAACAAGTAATACAATAGACTAGTGATCTACAAGTACATTGATGACATGCCTTTCCACCATGAATAACTGGTCCACTGAAATATTCATCTATCTGAAATCTGTATCAGTACCGAACTGTCATCAACTAATATGGGTTTCATTTCTGCAAAACATGACGGTATATGCAGTTTGACTCATTACAGAGATCAAGAAGAAAAGAAAACACAAGACAAAGAGAAAAAAAAAGAAAACAGCAGGACGGAAAATTTTCAGGGCATCGTGAGAACACAGCCGGTATATGAAAAGGAACCGCGGGGTTAAATCAAACTTCTCTAACGGAAGCTACTCATGTTCGGAATCAGACCAAAACAATATCATATTTTAAATGGCAGGGCAATCAATCTTTCGTTCTTTTTTTTCTCCATTAACACATAACATTATAGCGCACCCGCACAATCATGTTTCCGAAATGATGCATGTAAACATGCATCAATTGGTCTCCGTTCGTTATCACAGCAATTCGGCCATCATTCTCTATCTGTTTGCATATTGGTGGCTTTCTCAATTCTTTTCTATTTTTCAACTACACCTGCTATGGATAATGAAGAATTTCGTCGTCGTGGTAAAGAAATGATCCATTATATCGCTGACTATCTTGTTAATATTAGGTTAGAAAATTATCAAAATAATTTTTTTCTTATTTTTATATTGATTAAAATCATAGTGAACGTCGTGTAACACCAGAAGTAGAGCCAGGTTATTTACGATCAATGTTACCAAGAAATGCACCTGAAAAAAGTGAATCATGGGATGATATTATGAAAGATGTTGAACGAACAATAATGCCAGGTATAACGCATTGGCAACATCCACGTTTTCATGCTTATTTTCTAGCTGGAAATAGTTATCCATCAATTCTTGCTGAATTACTTTCATCAGGTCTTGGAATTGTTGGTTTTTCATGGGCAGCATGTCCAGCATGTACTGAACTTGAACCAATCATGCTTGATTGGCTTGGTCGTATGATGACTTTACCAACAGCATTTCTTCCGTTTAATTCGAATAATAATAATGAAACTAAAACTGAAACATTGAATACCGAAACCAAATGTGAATCGGAAGGTGGTGGTGTTCTCCTTGTAAGTGATTTTTTACTAATTAAATTCAAATTTTATTTTTTCAATTTAGGGTTCAGCAAGTGAATGTATATTAGTAGCAATGTTAGCAGCAAAGGCTAAAAAAATGAAAAGTAATCGATTAGAAAATCCTTTAATCGAAGATGGACAAATATTATCTAGACTTGTATGTTATTCATCAAAACTTGTATGTGTATATTTTTAGATGTATGTTTATAGTCTTTGTTTTTGTATTTCTTTTTCTTTTTACGTTAGGCTCATTCATCTGTAGAAAAAGCTGGTTTAATTACAATGGTAAGTGTTCGTCAATTAGATGTTGATGAACATTATTCATTACGTGGAGAAACACTTGATGAATGTATACAAGTTGATAAACAAAAAGGTTTAATTCCATTTTTTGTTCGTAATTTGTTTTTTTTTTTAGTATATTATATTTCAAAACTCTTGATTTTTGTTTTGATTAAAATAGGTATGTGGTACATTAGGCACAACATCATGTTGTTCAGTTGATAATTTTGAAGAAATTGGACAAATTTGTCAACGTGAAAAACTTTGGTTTCATGTTGATGGAGCTTATGCTGGTGCTGCACTTATTTGTGAAGAATTTCATTATTTAATAAATGGATTTCAAGTAAATCGATTTTGTTTTTCATATGAATTGTTAATTATTTGTTCTTTGAGTATGTCGATTCATTTAATACAAATCCAAATAAATGGCTCCTAATGAATTTTGATTGTTCATGTTTTTGGTAAGATATTTTTTTTTTATCAATTAGCTTGTTTATTTATTGTTTTTCTAATATCAGGGTTCGTGATAAATTTGCAGTAGTTAATGCTATGTCAGTCGATCCACTTTATCTTCAACATAAACATGTTGAAAAAGCAACAGATTTACGTGTATGTAAATATTTACAAATATAAAGATTATATTTATACTATTGAAAATCTATTTAGCATTGGGGTATTGCATTAAGTCGAGGATTTCGATCACTTAAATTATGGTTTACTATTCGAAGTTATGGTAACGAAGGTCTTCGTCATTATATACGAGAGGTATCTAGATTAATCATTGAGTAAAATTAATTCTTTGTCTGTATTTTTAGCATTGTCGTTTGGCAAAAATATTTGCTGAATTATTAAAAATAGATAATCGATTTGAAATAATTGGAAATGTTCTATTTGGACTTGTTTGTTTTCATTTGAAAGTATGTGAGTTTCTTTTTTCTAATGAATAAAAAAACAAAACAAAAGTAATAATTCTATGAATGGATATGATTTTGTTTTAGGGAGAAAATAAATTGACTGAAAAATTATTATCAAGTTTAAATGATTCAGGTCAAATCCATGTTATACCATCAATGCTCAATGATATACTTATAATTCGTTTTGTTGTATGTGCTAAAGATGCTTCAGAAAATGATATGCACGTTGCATTTCAAATAATTCAAACATGTGCAGATAGAATTATAATTGAATACAACAAGGATTTATCATCAACAATAATATAATAATATTGAATTTGAAAATTTTTCTATCCTTTTTAATTTATTCTTTATATTACAAACATTTCGAACAGAAATAATCTGTCTCATAATTTGTTTTGTCTTATCTTTCTATCAATTAATTTCTTTCTTATCTGATTAATTGATGATTATTTCTAAATAAAATTTCGTTTCTTATGAAGAAACAAAGAATGTTGATATATTTACATTATCTTTTTTGTGTTAAGAAAATTGAGAGTATATAATAATAGTCTAAGAGATGACGTTGTTTTGAGTGACAAATGAGAATAACGAAGTCTGAAGATTGACTGTGTCAACGCATTGAAGATTTGATGATGATAACACTAAATGCCTGCATACTAATGAGATGTCAAAGTCAAGTATACATATGAAAAAAAAAAAGTTCTCTTTATGAAAAACAACAACAAGAATAATTTAACCATTATAAAGAAGCACAAGTTTTTTTTTTATTGACTTATATCTTGAAAACTAACTTTACTGTGTACAGAACTTTTATCATCAGTATGAGCAGATTTGTCATTTTTATTATTTCGTGAATAACTTAGTCTGCCTCCTGTATTTCGAAAACTTTGAATTGTTGATGAGCTTGTAATGCCTAGACCATTTGTTTGGCTTGTACAAGAATTTCTATAGCGATTATGATAATTTGGTTGTTCAATTTGTAAATATTTTCCTTTAACTGCTGTTGTTTTCATTGCATGTTGATTTTTTTTATGACTAAGAGCTGGTGACACACTAACAGATGATGAACGAAAACGTTTTTGATCTTGATATTCTACAAATACTTGACGTAATTGTTGAGGTGTTGATGTTAAACGTTGATTAACAGCATTCATTACATCAGTCTGTAACATTGTTGCTAAACTTGGTTTTCCTTGAAAACGTATCGTTTTAATTAGTGTATGACGAAATTCTGTACCGGATAAACAATAACTAAGAATACTTGCATAATTAAAATACATTAAAATATTATAGATAGTCCATTGTATACGTCGACAACGCATTAGATCAATCGATGCTTTGTGTGACAATAAATCAATAATAAATGCAGTTACTGGTAAAGTTGTTGCAACAAATACAAATGATGAACATATCATAATTAAACATAATGAACGTAAACGNTTTTCGTGTAATTAATATTTCAAGATCTTTTGGAATACGTTGTACAAACATAGCTTGACATGCAAGTGTAGATAAATAGCGATTATCAAGACCTATAAAGTCAAAAATAAAAATAAAAAACATTATTCAACAATTCATTTTGTTTTCTTGAATAATATTAATCGAAACCCATAAGTTGAATATGTTTTGTTGTTGGTAAATCTCGACGTGTAACCATACGTGTATGAAATTCATCATCATTTAATGTTGGATCTCTCATTGCCATTACAAGAAGAGACGTTGGAGCTGAACCTATTTAGAAAGCCTTGTTTTTTTTCTCAAGAAAGTAATAAAGAAAAAAAAAGAATTTAAAACCAAGAAGATTAAGATATTGCCAAGATTCTTTATCGATATATTGAGCATCATCAATAATAAAAACTGTTGGTTGTGGTTGGTAATTAAATATTTCATAAGTTGGATCTGTTGCATTAATAATAAGTTCACGAATAATTTCTTCAAGCATTTTTCTTTTTAAAATTCCTGTTAATTTATCACTTTCAACACTAAGTTTATCAAAAAATGGTCGTAATAAATATAAATATTTTTCATGATCTAGAATATATTCAATCAAATTTACATTTGTTTTCCTAATAAAACAAAAATAGTAAAACTAACTTGGTAAAAGTGATTTTAATACTTTTACAAGTGCATCAGATTCTTGTAATTCTGTATATAATAATTTTTTAAATAATTGTTTAAGTGCATAACCAAATAATTGTACATGTTCAAAACTAGCATTATATGAAACTCGACGTATATTTTGTGTATCATACATTAATTCTTCATTAATATGTGCAAGTAAACGTGAACGACCAACACCTGTTGAACCAGTTAAAAATATACAATGAATTGTTGTACAAGAATGTTTCATGACTTCTTCAATATATTCTAATATTATATTCCATTCATCTTCACGATTTATTATTGGAAATACAAATACACTCGTATTATTTTGATCTATAATAATAAATAGAATAGAAATAAAAATAAGATCATTAGAGAAATAGAAAAATAAATAAATACCATCATCTTGTCCTTTATATCGACGCATACTTGTAGAAACAGTAAGACCTTTTAATGGTACTGTTGGTAAAAGTTCAAAATAACGTTCTTCAAGATGAGCTTTATGATAAGTTTCATCATCACATGAAACTATACCAGGATAATTAACCATTAAACGAGCAGCCTAAATCAATTCATTATCATATTCAGTAAAATATAACATAATCAAACTAACCATATTAACTTTTCTACCAATGACTGTATATTCACATCGAAGTGGATGTCCTAGCACACCCTAAAATAGTTTATATGTTTTCTTATCCAATGAATTTTATAAGTTTTATTTTTGGTATCTAGAGATGTACAGAACTAGTTTTAGAATATATGCCGGTTCCGATGACCAGAACTTGAACGACAAGAAAAAAAATTCCGAAAATCACAGCAAAATTCAGGATAGATGACCCAAAAAAAAAAGATAGTTCCGGTTGAATTAATCAAAACACTAGAATCTAAAACTTTTTTGAAGGTATAATGTAAATAAATTCTGAAATAGTTTTCTCAAAGCCAAAGCTGATACTAAAAAAAACTTGATTCCGCATATCTCTATTTGTATAGTAAACATCAAAGAATAAAATTATAATGCTAAAAACGTTCACTGTTAAAACTGATTTGTCAATAAGTAAGTTTACTAGCAACTTCAAGTGTCTTATATAGACCGAAAGAGCTTATTGAGTTGAACATTCGTGTTTTGGAAAACTTGATGTTGCGCAAAGGTTGTTTTCTTTTCAAGTTTTGGTTGACGCAACTGTTTAATGACTAAAACAAAATGGGTTCAATTCGATTCTAACTGTTCACAAAAAAAAAACAAAGTTCGTCTTTGTGAAATTTCATTTTATTGGGTAGTAAATAACCATTGAGTGGATCAAATCGCAGCAAATAACTTTACATTTATTAAGTATAAATTATATGTTTAAGAGGTATTTCAAGAAAAACTGATGGAAATGTGTAATATTGTATTTGATATTATTAAATAAATACTAAATAAAATCTAATTCTATATAGCAGAACCGAAAATAAAATTTTCGCAAAATAACAAACTATAGAATGTTATAGTCGATTTATTTGTGGTTGAATTTCTCATAAATCAATACTATAAAATGAAGTATTTTATTAACATTATTATCGATTGTCATTATTGTTATCAATGATTCAATTGAAATTCTACAGGAATATGTTTAGAATACCAAATCTCTCTTTAAAAGAGGCAAATATTTAAAAAAAAAACAATTGATAGATCACCCGATCCATCATCAGTCGTTTTTTTTTGACTCTAAATGTAATCTACATATTTCAAAGACCATTGAAATACTTACACAAAATGTTTGTCCAGTAGAAACTCCAGTACTAACTCGTGCCACAAAATTTAGTTTTTCTAAAAGATAAAATTTTCCTCGTTTCATATTATTCTTTTTTTCATTCAGATGTTACCTAATCTTTGAGTTATAAGAAAACCAAATTTTAACGCTCGTTCGGCATCTAGAAATTAAATGTATATATATATATATATGTTTTTCCTTACTGACTAACACGTTTTTTTTTAAATAAAAAACGAACCATCTGGATGTTTATATCCAGGCATTCCAAAAGCACATAAAAGACTAAGACCTTTATCAAACATAAAAACTTTCGTTAATAAACCATTTGTAATTGAAATTTGTTCAGCACAACAATCAATAACTGTTTGTAATTTAAATGGTAATTGTTTGATTTTATAATCAGTTAAAATAATATTAATAAAACAAATATTAATAAGACGAAGTTCAGATAATTGATCAAAAGATTCTTGATTACGTACAGGTTTTATAATAAATGTACTTAAATCCAATGTATCATATTCTTCAAAATTTAGAAATGCACTTGGACGAAGTTTCATTGATTGTTCTTCAGTTAAATCAATTCTTCTAATCTATATTATTAGAGCATAATGTAATAAAAAACAATAATGCTCGTTTTCCATTGTTTTTCTTTTACCGAATGTCCTTGTTTTCTACTTGGTGTCGGTGAAGCGGATAAAAAATCTCTTACATCTGTGTCACCTATATCTAATAATGATGCTTTTGGTGTATTTTTTATATTTAAAAAGTTTCTTCTAGGACTATATTGATTGAATGTTTTAGGTTTTTTTAATACTTCATTACTATCATTTGGTTCTATCGAATCTGCAGACATAATTGAATAACTATCAGATAAATCATTATCTTTTGGAATATCATTTCGACGACCATGAAGTCGAATATCTTTAAAATTTAATTGCTTGTTAAAAACTATTGTTTTCTTTGTTGAAATATTCTTACAATGAGAAAGTATTTTTCTTATAGGAACAGCTTCTCGATTTTTATTGGGTGGTGTAAGACGTTTACTAATTGTTGTTGCAATTATATTTGATGGACCTTGACCGATCATTTCACTTTGATGATTTGAAGAACGTGATGGAATTTCATTGTCTTCATCATCATGTTCAGCAGTAAATTTTTCATGAATATATTCCTACAATTGATTTTTATTTTTGCAGTTTACAATATATTTATCAAAGACACTCTCAATTACAATAGATTCTTATTAACGGATCGAATACAAAAAATTCTACATTTACTGGATCAGACTATATTAAGAAAATAAATTTACAGTGTTGGTTAAAAATATAATATCAATGTATTTTGGATTTTTTTTCTCCGATTGAAAAGTCAATGAAGTTCTCTATTAGATATATTCCATACCGAAATTTTTATAGATCGGCTATGAGAGGAATGTTTATTGAAAATCAAACATAATAGTTTTAAAGTAGCACAATATTACATGAAGATT
>CAJNSZ010000159.1:81395-136569 GCA_905329745.1 Rotaria sp. Silwood2 | reverse complement strand
AATATCTAACATACTAGGTTTTGTAGAGGAAACTTTGGTCTACAAAGCTCTATAATCGGTTTCTTAGATACAGGCGAATAGGATAAATAAATCTCAACTAAACATTGTATACAAAATTCCCTATCAAAAAAATCTGACATATTCTGTTTTTAAGATAAATATTTTGGCTATAAGATTGTCATTTCTCAATGAAATTCGAAAAATGTTTTTACCAAAATGATCAGTGAAAAACGTTCTACAAAGTTGGATACGAAGGAAAATTTTCGGAATACTTTGTGATTTCTTGGTTGACTACCCACGGAACTACCTTGAAATATTAAGTACGAAAATTTATGTATTTCAATCTTATCGATGCATTGCACCACTAGTTTTAGCTAGAAAGCTGAAACTTTCACAAATGGAAGATGATTATTAGATATATATGTGATAAAAATTTCAGCTTTCTAGGTCAACAAAAAGTATAAAAAATATAAAAAAACAGTTTATCGTCAGTTATTATGAAACACCCTTTATATAGTGATCGATAAAATAATGAATTATACAATATTAGTTTCAAAATTAACTTAGTGACATTGGTTTATCCATGTGTAGTATACAACTTACAAGAAAACTTCCAATGTTCATTGACTACCTTTGATTTTTATTTAGATTTCAAATTGTGTCATATAAATCCTTGCAATAATCTTTGTAACGTTGTAAATTTTCACGCCCAGAACGAAATGAGCGTTCGTGGAATACAAAAACGCACCTTCAATAAATATGATTATTTTGATACGACATATATAAGTATCTATATATAGTGGTTTGCAACAAAAAAAACAATTACCCTTATCATTTTCATATTACTTTTGTAATGTTCATTGAGTTCTACTAATTCGAGTATGGTTGAATAGTACATGAAAAACACTATGTATCAGTTTGTTTTGATATCCTTTTCATCGACTCCCAGAAAAAAGAAATTATCTTAGTGTTATGATTGCAAGTGACAAAAAGAACTTGACTGTATAGTCTTTTTCATTTCAAACTATATTTTGAAAAGAAGAACGCGTCTTGTAAAACATCATGCTGGAAACATCTCACAACCAAACACAGGAAGTAACGAAACATGTTCTCTCTCCCTTAACCTTATGCAAATGATATGCCCTCAATCAATAATATTAATGATATCATGTACTTTACATACTATTTATTTTTATGAGGGGTTTATAGTAATTATATAAATTCTATAGATCCTCAAGAGTCTCACTCTATAGAAAAATGGACGGTATATAGGGGGTATATAATATCCTATTAATAGTATAGACTCACAAGCTCCCATCATTTCCATTTGGAACTCTGCATCTTTTTTTCGTTATAAATTTAGATCGAAAGTAAATAAGCAATTGTATGAAAGACTTACGCTTTTTTTCAGAAATTATTTCTTATCTGTTTATTTATCTATATCATTTAGAAGTGCTCAAACCAGTTCAATTAACTTTGCTCAATAGAAGCGTTAGTTTTAACAGCTTTTACAGTTTTTAGAAACTTTTTATGTCTTTCGATTTTCGTTCTCAAATTTCATCTATATTTACTTTTGCTCTGAAATAACTTAGTCGGTTTCAAAAATGTTTATACTATGACTATTACTAAAGACACTGCCTTTTCGTTTTGCCGATTACAAATACAATTTTTTATCGTAAGGCTCGTATATTATCATATAAGTTTTTCAGGTGACTTCCAACCGTACCAATTATATATAGCCGTCATGTTTCTTCTTAGGATAGATGAAAATGATATCAAATTCATTATGCACTATTGAACCAACGTAGAACTAACAGAAATAAACGAATCATCTGAGAATAGTGTTGAAACACGTTAGCCAAAGTTTTTTTGATAAACTACTTTATATAAATATAATATCATATAAGTTCATATTGTTTAAAATGAGATATCTTTTTTTTTTTGAATAAATAGAGATGAAATCGAAAAGTAAAGATAGACATTTATTAAATAACTAACAATGTCGAACGTATTGAGACTTCTATTTTTAAAAATCTATCGTTCTTATTCAAACTTTTAGTAGCTTGAAGTATATTTTATAGAACAAGGATGAAGTTCGATGTGAAAATTTTATTGGAATATTAATAATACTTTAGTATCAAGGATTTTATAGTAATAGATTTGAATAGAAGTATGATAGTAAATTCCATAGACAAACGCTCTTAGTAGGAATATAAATTTGAACATGATTAGTCAGAGTAGGAAAACTAGGAAGTGTATGATGCATTCACATTGATAATCAGTTTTCATGTTATTCGAATACCTGTACGATAATATTGGACTATGTTGTTGAAAATTACCCTTTATCAAAGATTTATAACGTTCTCAATGACTTCATCGTTTGTTTTTTGTCGTATGCATAGGGTTAGCAAGCAAGCGTTCATTTTTTCATAATTTTACCTCTATGAAATCTTTTCTTTTCTTCACCATATCACCTTGTCGCGCGTATAATATTGGTGACACACCATCAAAATAATTCCATTCAAGTGCTAAATCTACTAGTATATCTTCATCTGTTCGACGTTGTTTTTCTTGTTCCAATGATTCACTCGTATTTTTCTGATCATCTACTTTAGTTTTCTTTTTCGTAACTACGAGATAAAAATTTGTTAATAAGAAAATATATTTGTTTAACATGAATACCAGTAAATATAGCCTCGAAAATCGTTTCAGCTACATTTTTATCACGATCCATAGAGAAGACATGTAATAGATAACGATTTTCTTCTTTTAAAATTTTTTCAATTCGTCCTATTGTTGAAGAAACATCTGAATCAGGAATATTAGGATAAAATCTATCAAGAGCTTGTTTAATTTCTTGTTTTGATGGAATCCTGTTGAAGAAATATCTAATATAAAAATAGATACAACATTATATTTGTTTTTACCAATGTTGATTTTGATCAGGATTTGATGTCTGTTCGACTAGCAGAGCGAGTACATCGGCTAAACGACCACTACCCTATATTTGAATGACTACTTAGATTAAGAAATGCGCGCCGGTTTCGGCAAGAAAATACTGGAAACCAATGGAAGTTCGAAACAGTATTTCGAACAAGAAACTCTTCAGATTTTTCCGATGGCTTATGATTAACATCCTGCTTTTTCTAGCAGAAAACGACCGTAAGTCATCGGAAAAAAATCGAGCCTTTCTTATCAGAAATATTGCTTCTATGTTTTGTAATACGAACTTGAATTAGAACAATTGGTCGTTTTTCTTCAATATCATTTTCAAGAACTTCAAGACTACCCGTACCTCCTTCGACGATAATTGTTACAGCATAACCTTTATACATATATATGTTCAATTGATTTTGATGATAGTAGGAACATTTTAAAGTAAGTACATACATGTATGATCATTCTCTTTATCTTGATCTTTATATTTGCATGCTTCAGTAACAAATTGATGACGCTGTGTATCACTGAGATATTCATTCAATTTACCACCATCGAATAAGATACAATGTGTATGATTCGGTTCGATTGTTTCTTTATCTTCTTGAGTATTTTCTGGAATTTGTCGTTTACATAATGGTGGTGGGTGTCCCTTTCAAAATAAAAAATCTTTTTTTTTGTTTTACATTTCTTACAAATATTCTCCTTATTTTACTTTTGACGCATTTTTAAGGTCAAGACGTGTATTATCATCTATTGTACTCCACATAGTCATTCCAATACATTTCACTTTAATCGAATATTCTCGTAAGAGACGATAATGTGAAATACCTTCACCGACCAATTTTGATATACCATTATTGACGCCGGCAGTAAGAATCCATGCATCTAAATAGATTTATTAACATAATAATATACAAAATATAATTATTTACTGGCCATAGTAGCAGCATCAATAACACCTCTTATAAATTCTTTTTCAAGACGTTCTGTCATAGTAAAATATTTGGCTCCACCATAAATACTTAGGATGAGAGCTGGTTTCTGTTTTTCACAATCTTCAAGAATTAATTGGAATAAATTTTTAATTGGTAATCGAAGATCTGTTCGAAGAAATTTACAACCGGTAGATTGCAATGTTCCATAAACATTGATAGGCACTTTAGCAGAATGAGTCATGTTGAGAAATACCTTCGGAGGTTCCCATTTAGTATTTCCTTGCTTTGCTTCTTTGGATTCTAGAGATTCATCAGTGAAACTATGGCAACGAACCATACGACCACAAGGACATAACTTATCTGATATGGCAGGACGACTCAATTTATTATTATAGATCTTGCAGGTTCGTGATTGGAATGCAGTGTCGTTCATGTGACTCATGATGAGATCTTCCCATGATTGTGAGCTTTCATCCATTGTTATCTATAATTTTCAGCTATATACTCTTTCATTGATTGTTAATATTTAAGTTTAACAGGCAAAACAAGCTTTTACGTGTTACAATGCTATGGTTCAAATTGAAATATGCGCTACTATATTAAAATAAGTAGAATTTACTATTAAAATGATTTTGTAGATAATTTAGGATGTTGATATGGAGGAAAAGAGAGAGAAGATTATACACCAAAAAAAATCAAAGTTTTTGAAGCTTATTTGAATTAGTATAAATTCTAATTTTGCTTGAGTTTGCTATGAACAATCGAAAAAAAAATTCTTAATGAAGCGATTGTTTCTCCATCTTACACATCCGTTCGTACTTGAATCTGCTATTAGACAGATATTATGAATCTTATATTGAAGACTAACATTTCACAAAGCATTACTATGGTATTAGCATTCATTGTTTGCAACAGCATCTTGTGTAGAAGAAGTATAATAAGTGCATTACTGCACAAAAATACAAGCTAACAAAGCTATTACTATTTACTTATATTTTTTTACAATTTTTTTTAATTTTAATCGAACGTGTAAAAACTCAATCGTATATTCTAATCCTTATGATAGAAGAATTGTTATTTGCAGAAAATAACGAAATGACAGATTAACAGCATCTTATCATATTTTGAAAAGAGATTGAAAATTTAAATTTAAATTTAATATTAAAATTCATTATCTTTTCGAGAATCACTATTGTCTCAATGCAGAAGACATGAAGAAAGATGAACTATATCGAGAGATTATTTTTTTTCACAACAAGCATACTAATTAAATCTGTTAATCAAAATAAGTTACAATCAATACAGTAAAACTTCTCCATAATCAACACTGTACGAACTTTTCGAATGTATTCATTATAAGACGTTGTCTATTATAGAGAGGTTAAGTCTTTTCCCCCCCCAAAAAAACATACATATATTCTAGATGTTCGAAAAAAATTTATTGGCAAATGTAATATCTAACTGAAGTAAATTGCTACTTCTCTTTCCATATATTTTTATCTTCGAAAATAAAGAGAAAAAAATTATTGTTTAAGTTGTTAATCTTTGATAGCATTCTGTTTTGTCACTATCAAATTCAGATCAATGTAAACTATTTGCAATTTGAGATGGAAGATGACGAGCATACTATTGACGCTATGAAATAAACGCGAAAACATGAAGCCTTCTCATGATTTCAAATACTTCGCATAAAATTTGGATGTTTTTCACCAGAGACATATTTTTCTGCTTCCCAAGCAGACAAACTTTTGAGAAAACGCGTTTAAACGCACAAAAATTGGCCTAAAATCAGTAAAAAGTGGACATTTTTGGCTCACACTTGAGGTTCCTGACTGTGAACCTAAAACACCCACTTTTCGTCCTTTTTGTGCGTTTAAACGCGTTTTCTTAAAAGTTTGTCTGCCTGAGTTCTTCCCCATCCATTTGAACTACTAGTTTCTTCAAATGCTCATCGGTATCGTACTTATTAAAAAGATAAAATGGAACAGTCCATGTTGAAGTATGCGTAGGTGCTCATTGTTAACTATCAAAGAAAAACCATTCTGTCTCAACTCATAAGTAGTGTCCAATTTGGAGAGATTCAAATCAAGCAAAAAAGAAGTTGCAAAACCGTGAAAAGTGTCTACTATAAAAGATTTTACTCTGTATGATTTAGTCTATTATCGATCCTAAATACTCAAACAAATATATTTCAACGAAAAGCTACATCGTGAAAAAAGAAATATTAGTATTAAATATAATAACAGTAATAACTAAAGAATAAGCAGATGCTTGGAGTATTTACAATGATTTACCTTTTCAAATGAAAAATGATATTAAATCCTCAAAAAATATTTATTTTGGTTTGTATTTTATACTTATAGACAAAAATATCAAGTAAATAAATTATTTTTGTCGTTAGGATATTTGTTTCCTAAGAAACGTTTTTTAACAAGAATAAAAATAGATGGCGCACGATTATATTTGAGGTATCCGCTGTAATTTTTTTTCACATAAAAAAAGACGTACTGACAATGAAAATGATAAAGTGATAATAACTTCAGTGCAATATATATGATAAGATAAATAAATTTTTTAATGTTAATTATTTTTCAGTTTCTTTATTTGACTGACTTATCATATTATATCCAAGAAAAAGCCTATTTATGCATATTCGAACATATAAAATTCGGTTTTCTTTCATAATCTTATTTTCATTCATTATGTTAATCAAAATATTGAATTCAGAATAATAACAACGACATAAATATGATAGGAACAATTTCGAATAATCTTTTACTCTAAGCAAGCCTTTGGATTAATATCTATAACACAGTAACATATTTTTTTTTTACTGCGCAAATGAGAATTCCATCTGAATATGTCAATTTTTTTATTTTTATGATACAAAAATATTATTAATCTTATGATCATACTTTTTTGCTGCCCCATTGTTTGTTATAAATTAAAAAGTAAATTAATTGTTTTTTGTTTTTGAAGAATATTTCCCAATACATGAATATCATTTTTCAATTGTGTACAAATATATGAAAAATATATATATTTTTTTTTCTTTGAATAAAATATCGATGACAAGGACACTATTTGATTGAAAAATGATATTTCTCTATAGACTTGACTATTACATAATTCATCATCATATGATTAAAATGGCTTATACCGATTCTCAAGAGTTTTAAATAAAAGAAAAATTACCAAGTAGTTTTTCTTATACACTCAGTAGGTGTTCAAGGTGAGTGAAGGATAAACAAAAATTGGTCGAGACTAACAGTAAAAACTTATTCTTCGACTAGTATGAAGATTTTAATTCTTCTAATTTTATTCATATTTATAATAAACAATATTGTTATTGCTCAAGCTCAAGGTAAGATAATTTGTATGAAACAGATATACATAGGACAGTTCAAAAGTGTGTGACAATGACACTTTAATATCATACAGGAAACTTTAGAAAACTGTCTTTTTATATGCAAGAATAGTATAAGCATTGCTCTGTTTTTCTATGATAGTCAATCATTCTTCAAATAATATCATAATAATAAAGTTTCGATAAGAGCTGTTTTTTTTCTATGATATATGACGGTTATACTAATGTCTATTTTTAAAAAAAGATAAGCAAAAATTTTTTTAAAATAATTTTCGATAAAAGCAAGATAGATAGCAGCGGTTTTTACCGTTTAAAATGGTAAATGAAAATGCATCGAATCGTATATTATAAGTTTTCCTAGTATATTTTTCGCAGAAATTGCTAGAAAAATCACATTTCAATACACATCCGACGATGGTAAATTCGCTGTAGACACTTCATGGATTATGTTTGTTGTTTTGAAGATGTCGATTGAAAAACCTTAATAAAATCAATTCAAAAATACCTTGAATATACGATTCAATGTATCTTCATCTCCTCTTCGAACGATGAAAACAAAAGATTCGCTCATCCTTTTTTTTCAGTAGACATTAGTATAATCATCTCACATATTACTTTGGTCATACCAAAAGTAATGGCCCCCACATCTTAATTTCGTATAGACTGCTTGAAAACAATTTCTTTTTATATGAACAAATAGAGCGTCTTTTGCTCTATCTTTCTATGCTATTTGATCACTATTCAACTAATATCATAATAATGAAATTTCGATAAGATTTGTTTCTTTCGCATATATGCTGATAGCATGAATGCTCGTAAGTACTTTTTGAATAACGTTTGATAGCAACAAGAGAGAGAACTGCGGTTTTCACCGTTGGAAAGCAGAGATGAAGACGCATCGAACTGTATATTACTGATTTTTCTAATACAATTTCTGAAGTCTTTTTCATTCAATTTTCTAATCGTTGAAAAAATGTTTTTTTTTTATGAAAAAAAGAAAAGCAAAAAAGTTGATAGAAAATCGTAGCTAGAATACGTATTGTCTCTAAACAATTAAATCTAAACATCTGAGTCTTTCGCAGTTTGTAGATATTCGATTAGTGGTTTGAATGTGAACCTGATTATTGAATATTCACTGTAAACAACTCAAGGGATAAGTTTGTTCTTCAAAAGGTCAACTGAAAACCTTACAAAAAACAGGTTAGAAAAATCAGTAATATGCGGTTCGATGTGTCTTCATCTCCTTTTTCCAATGCTGAAAACCGCAGTTCTCTATCTTATTGCTATCAAACGTTATTCAAAAATAGCCACGAGCATTCATGTTCATGGTACCAGAACACGTGCGAAAGAAACAGATCCTATCGAAATTTTATTATTATGATATTAGTTGAATAGTGATCAAATAGCATAGAAAGATAGAACAAAAGACGCTCTATCTGTTCATAAAAAAAGAAAGTTTTTTCAAGCAGTCTATACGAAATTAAGATGCGGGGCTACTACTTTTGGTATGACCTAAGCAGAAAAAATAGCTCTAACCGAAATTTTACTATTATAATATTATTGTAAGAATGATTAAAAAAACCCACAGAAAAATAAAGCATTGTTTGTACTATTCCTGTATATTGAAGGAAAGTTTTCTATACGATATTAAAGTGTCACTACCACTACTTTTGAAATGTCCTAAGTAATACTTAACTTAAATTAGATGGAAAAAGTCTTTTGAATGGCTCAATGTTATTACTTGATTCGAATGATTATTATCATATATCGAATGATGAATTCAAATGTTTTCGACAATTATCAATATGTTCAACACATGGATGGTCATTAAGATTTAAATTACGTCTTAATCCATTTCCTACACGTGATCGTGAACATAAATATTTATTATTTAGTACAGGTGCACATGAAACACATGGTGATGGAATATTAATTTATTTATATCAATTGAATAATGTTGCATATCTTGAATTTGGTTTAAAAGAATTTCTCGATGATCAATTTGCATATTATTGGCAAATTGAAGTTGATTTAGAAATAGATCAATGGATTGAAGTTGTAACAACTATTCAACAACATATGACATCAATTGGTAAACATTATCAAATGAAGGTATTTTTTGATGGATATTTATATAAAGAAACAGAAATAGAAAATTATAAAGAAATGTTTATATTTAAATACGATCAAATACATTCAAAATCAACTATTATTTATGGAAATTCTTCAGGTGTAGCAACGATTGATGATATAATATATTATGAAAAAATTTTAACAGATGAAGACATTGCTCATGGTTTGAATTTTATTTAATTTAGTAATAATTTCTTTGTTTGTTTTTTGATAAATTATTATTTTAGTTTCTTTGGATGTAATCTCATTGGGATGTTTGAAAAATAATGATCGTATGCATCAGTATATAATTGCTGAAACATTTGATAAATGGAAATTATGTCGTGATGAATGTTATAATCGAAAAATGAAGGTTTCAAATATTTATGATATTGAAAAAAAAAGAGTATATTAATTTAATTATTTTGTAATAGATTGCATTGTATTCTTCAGCCAATAACGAATGTGGATGTATACAAAGTTCAGTTGAATTAAATACATCATTTACTTATGATACACAATGTAGCTGTTCATTAAATAAATTATGTTCGGACAATAAAGAATGGCATGTACTTGTAGTATCAAGTACTATTGATTTAATTCATACTGAAGTTGGTATGTTATTGATCGAGAATATTAAAAGAAAACACAAATAGATAAAATGATTATGTAAAATAATTATATCCATTATTTCAGGTCTTGAAGTTCGTTTAACTGATTCAAGTTTTTTAACTTATGGTCGAGCACAAGTTCAACGAAATGAAGGTGTTGAAATGATTGTTTCAGTTAAAAATGAACGAAATCTTGTTGCATTAACCGTTTATGGTGATATTGAAGATCAAGAATCTACTAATATGGAATCGACTTCAAATGAAATACATATAATTCCTGGTGCTGTAAATATCCTTTGTTTTTTCTTTTGTCTTTTCAAATCTAATTTAATTTAATAAATTTTTCTTTTAAGTTAAGTTTATCTTGGAAAAATGCAGGTATAAAAAAAGTTCAATTTCGTGCTGATTATCGTCGAATGGTGAATGATGAAATGGCTGAATATCATACAATTAATGTTGAAGTTGTTCATGTTAAAACAGATTTACCATTGAAATTTATTCATCTTTCACCTAATAATTATAATGGTCGAACATATCAAAACTTTACTGTACAAACTTATGGTAATAAAATTCATTAATATTGTTTCTTTTTTTGATAAAATTTTGTTTTGATTATTTTTTAGGAAGTATTCCAATAAATTGTACAATTGATTTTGGTGATGGACATCGACAAGCAAATGCTACAAAGCATCATCAATATTATACAGGTTTTTTTTCAAGAAATTATACACGTTATGGACAATATAATGTATCAGTTCAATGTTTCAATCAACTTAGTGATAATACAACACAAATAACACGAACTATTCGACGAGAAAAAATGAATAAAAAAATGATTATATATAAAAATTTAATTCAAACATCAACATCAACAAGATTTAATTTATTATCACGTGAAGATTATTCATTTCGACATGTAAATTGTTTAAATTTAAGAAATACAATTACAAATGAAAAATTGAAATTAATTTGGAGAAAAACAACACTTGAAGTTATACCAAATGAGGTAAAAAAAAAAAATAAAATACAAATTATTATTTTATTATTTAACATTAAATATGAAAATTGTTTTTAAAAAAATATATAATGAATTTTAAATGAGAATTATAATATGATTAATTTATTATTCAATAGAAAGTTTTTTTTCGTAACATTTATTTTTATGTTTGATATAATACAGAATTAATTTCGAATTGAGTCAAAGTCTCATCTTAATGACAGAATCTATTTGTTAGAGCTAATGAACAGTTAATAAAAGTGATACTGGCAGAGATATTCCAAAGGTGAGAGAGTTGCTTCCTCAATCTTGAAAAGCTTTCCGAAATACTGATAAACAACTTTTTTGTATGAAAAAAAAAGTTGTCTTTAATTTCTCATTTTCAAATAAAAGTTTCTTTACATTTTGAATTTTATAAAATGTTGAAAGTCATTTTTCATCAATGAAATCATTGATTAAGAAGAAAAAAAACATCATTGTTTAAACACTCTGAAAAACCAATTCGTATCGCAATATTAGTTTGATATGAACTAGAACATTTCCTTGAACGAATGAATAAAAGAAATTTCAATTAAATTTTATTCAGATTTTTCACAACATTAATTGAATCAACAGTAAAAAATCTTTAAGTTATCTGGATAATCTGTAGCTGAGATATTTCGTCTCATAATTTTTCTAAAAATTTAAGCATCATTGTGAAAAGAAACTTCACGTTTGTTTAGCTTTTATCAGTTGGTAATCATCTATATCAACTCGAATGTGATTCAACACCATTACAACCTTATATTATCAATGTTCAACCAGATGTTCTTTTATTGGATGTTGTATCATCAAAAACAACAGTTAAAGCTGATCAATCTGTAGAAATTTCTATAACATTAGAACCAACATTAGATTTAACAGTTATTCTTGATTGTGGAATAGATCAAACATCATTCGAAATTATATATATTGAACAAGTAATTGATTCAACATCAATTTTTATTGGTAATTGTACTTATTCAATACCTGGTCAATATTATCCATCAGTAAGTACAATGAATCGTATGAAATTAGTTAATCAATCAATACATATAAATGTTGAACCAGCATTATCACCATTTGAAATTAAAATTGAAGATAGTTCAGATATAAATCCATCAACATTAATTAAAATACGTGCATTAGAAAAAATACCATTTGAAGGAGATTTTACATTAACTATAATTAATAATCTTAATGAAAAAACTCAAAGTCAAATTGAACCTGTACATTTATTAAAATCAAATAATTTTACTCATCAATTATATATGAATATAACAACATATGGAAAACAAATATTACATGTTCGTGGAGGAGAATATCCAACTATACGTGAATCACAAGTTACATTTACAATTGGAACAGAAATAACAACTAAACCACAAGTTTATATTATAAATCAAATAGGTCTTATTAATCAAGATTTTATCTGGATTGATATACAATGGATGAATGGTATTGGTTTTAATATACAAATTAATTATGGAGATGAAAAAAAAATTACTATTCATTATGCACAAATTATATTAAATTCACTTAATCGTATAACAAATAAAAATGATGGAATACATCATATACAATGGAAAAAAATTGCAAAACAACGTTTACAAGTTGGATATAAGTAAGAGAAGTTTAATTAACAATAAAAAAACAAAAACCAACATAATCTACTCAAAGAATCTCGAACAATTTAATTTTTTTGGCAAAGAAAATTATTAAGTTTTGCTTGTCATCGTAATAGATCTTGAAAAACAAAGAAATTTCTATTGTCATATGAAATGAAAGAGAAAAGAAACCAATCGCGTATATCATATTTTATAATAGATGTAATCAAACGTTTAGACATCACCTTATTCATGAAAAGAATTTTGTTGTTTATGAAATTTTCTTCTATTTGTTTGACTTTGTTTTTATTGTTATCAAAGTACAAACTCGATTCGTTATTCAACTAGAATCATAGCAGAGATCAAATCGATACTGACGACCGCAACCAGTCTATCAATAGATCAGTCTTTACTAGTATCGACTATCAAAAATTAGATCAGTTCCATCTCCGAATCATAGAGTTCACATAATAATATTCTAAAACAAAGTCTTACGCTGATCAGAACAAAAATATGACCTTATATTAGTTATTCTACTACAGTGTTGCATTAAAGTCGAAGATGTTCTGGCCTCAACTAATTCCCAAGTTGACAATTATTGAGGCAAACAAATATACTATTAAAGAGTTTTATAAATATTTTATCTTGAAATGAATATGTGCGGGGGGACCTTATTGACAAGTTGAACGAGGAAAAGAAAAAAAAGCTTTTGCTATCTATTCGCAAACTATACGATTTGCGAGAGAAATGGAGGAATTTTTCTTCTGCTTCTTGTCTTTCTCTCTGAAAGGTTTCTTTTTTAAACTGCTATATAGGATAGAGATGAAATCGATCTGAATTTTTCACGAGCGCTACCGATCTTAGTAGGTCAGATCGGATTATACCAACTGGTCTGAAATTCGCATAGGTTTCATTGATGATATAATGAGTTTTTCGGTATTTTTTTTTTTTTGACAAACAAAATATTTCACTTCGAAAATTTTTTCATTCGTAAATTCTTTTTTTTCTTCGACATTTAAACTAAACTAAAGTTGAATCTATTCATAATTTAGATTCACAAAAGCTGGTACATACAAAATCGATGTAACATTTATTCAACCATCATCAAAACTTCTCAAAATTGGATTAAAATGTTCAACAGTAACAATAGTTGAAGGTATAATTCGATCAGAAGATACATGTTTTCAAGAACAACAATTTCATTTAACATCATCAAATTCTTTAAATAATACAAATTCACCATCACCTATTCTATATTTACCATATAGTCTTCAACATAATCTTGAAGCAATAATATTAACAAAATGTTCTAATCATGATTTTATTTATTCATTTTATCTTCTTTTAATTGAACCATCACAATGGAAATATCCACGTATACAACAATATTCAAATAGTATAAATCAAACATTTCAAGAAAAATTTATTGAAAATTATTGTTCAGAATTTGGAATAAAATCAATATTGACAATTGAACCAAAATCTCTTTCATATGGTTATTATATATCTGTATTTACAATTAGTAGAAATTCCTATATGGCTGATTTTCGACAATTTAGTCAACCGATTGAAATAATTCGTTCAGATTTAATAACAATATTTGGTGGAAATAAAACAATTGAAAATGTTAATGAAGAACTTTATTTAAATTTTTATTTAACAACAATTGATCCAGATAATAATGAATTAGATCGACGTAAACTTAATTTTACACTTATTTGTTATGCAGAATATATTGAATCATTAATATTTCCATCAAATATAATTCAATTAGGTTCAACAAGACCAACAGAAACAAATCCACAAAATATAAATGATTGGTCTATACAATGGAATAATTTAAATTTAATATTACATAGATCAGAATTAAATTTACAATTTTATGAAAATCAATGTTTTTCATCAAATAAAAAACATGAAAAAGATCAACAATTATTTGAATTTAATTCAGATAGAAAAACATTAAATATTAGTGAACGTAATTTAATATTACATAATGGTACATTACACTTTCTACTTATTATTCGACATTTAACTGATGGTAGACAATTAATAACACGTTTAGATGTTGATAAACAATTAAATCTTAATTTTAATACAACTGATTTAAATGTATTAGAAGATATTATGGATAATTTAGATGATTTAGTTTTGGCTCAACCAGCTCAAGCAGTTGAATTAATTACTGGTTTAGCTGATAAACTTAATCAAATGAGTGATAATAATGTATGTTTAATTGTTGTATATATTTTTTATTTAATATTTTCTATTCTTAATAGACTTCGCAAGAAACGAATGAAGACGAAACGAAAGCAATGAATGAACGAATGGCAACAGTAAGTTTATTGATATATCGGGTGTCTTAGGAATAATGTAACTTTCAATATTTTAATGATACCTTGTTTTTTTTAAATATTCATTTATCTACATTTAATTTTTTTTTTCTCAATAGATTCACTTCTTTTATTCTCTATAAAAATAGTTTTGTTTTTTTTTAGTAATATAAATAACAGTCATCTTCTTCTAAGACATACTTCAAACGAATATAGATAACAGACAAAAAGTTGTATTACAAAATTGTATATCTTGAAGTGATCCAGGAAGTGATGAAGATTATTTACATTAATAAAAGATGCATTTATTTAGAAAAATTAAGTCTGAATAAACGAATAATAAAAGAAATATCATTAAAATACTGAAAGGCAAATTTTTCCTGAAACATCCAATATAATTATGTGTATATCTGAAGTTTAATTATCATGAAAAAATTAAATTTTAGATGCGCTCAAAAATGTTATCATCAATGAATACAGTCTTAGATGTATCAAATGAACCAAGCACTGTTGATAAGGCACTTAAAGCTAGTGCAACAGTTACAGCTAATAGTGATCAAATGCCATTAAATAATCAAGTTCGAATATTTTCTAATATCTTCATTGATTATTAATATAATATTTTTCTAGGAAAAAGGAGCAGATATTATTGAAAAAGTTGGTGGTAAAGTAAAAGATATGGAATCAGCCGACGACGATACTGTTACTAATCTTGCTACATGTTCATATCTTCTTCTTCTTTTTTTTTTTCCTTTATTTTTATTTGAAAAAATTCATTGATTTTAGCGTTGATGGGTGTTGGTAGTAACGTTCTTCAAGCTGCTTCAAAAACTGTTTCAAAAGATAAAGAAAATGATCCAGATATTATCATTGAAGTTAGTAAACAAAAAATATTCTAATTAAATACTTTATTTTTTAAATAATACAAATAGAATCTTGAGTCGGATATAAAAGCAACAGAGAATGATGAAACAGATACAAAAATTCTTTATGCTCCAACACAATTTTATGATACATGTGATGAATGTGAAGAATTACCTGAAGAACGATGGGAAGAATTTCGACATAAATTAGAAGAAGAAAAGAAAACAATTGTTGAAGGACGAGAACGAGTTTGGTTTTCTCTTTTCGTCTTATTTTGTTAAATATTTATTTCTATTATTCTTAGGCTTCACACATAGCTAAACGAAGTTCAGGTGGTTTATTTACTGTTGGTGATGTTTTAGCAAATCGTTCATCAACAAATGAAACAAAAACTATTGAAAGTAAAACTATGACAATGACCTTTACAAAAGCAAATCCAGATGGTATAAATAGAATTTGCTCATAATTCATAAGAAAAAGATTTTGATTTTTTGATTTTTCAATTAAAAAGGTAAATCAAGTTTATCAGCTGGTGATACGAATATTCGTTTACCTGGTTTATCTGATTTAAATTTTGGTTCAGATTCATCTGAAGTTTTTACAAAAATACTTGAATCTAAAAATAATCCATTTGCAAGTAAACATGGACATTCAAATGTAGAAGGTAGTGTTGTTACTATCATCTTATCACGACCAGATGGATCAGAAATGTCTGTACAAAATACAACTAAACCAATATCAATTCGTTTATCTCGACCAATTGATAAACAACCAAAATATCAACAATATGAATTACATGGAAGATCATTTCAATATCATAAAGTTAATTTACCTGAAAAACACATGACATTATCAGTTTATATATCTCCTAATTTATCACCAATGGATATTTATGCTGTTTATGTTTCATTTGGTACAAATGAAACTGCATTAGAATCACCAACTGAATCAAAATTTGATCTTCTTTTTATTGTACCTAACAGTACTACTTTAGCATCAACATCAGATATTAATTTGGATGATGAATATGAATTAAGACATACTATATTTATGCCACCAAATGTTCATCTTGGAAATGGAACTTATATTTTTGGTATTAAATTAATTCGTAAGTTTTTTTTTTTTTTTTTTAAGACAACTGATTAATGATCTGATTAAAACTTCAGATCCAAATACGACAATGAACTTAACAGAATATAATTCAAGTTATACAATAAATATGTATGTATCAAAATGCCAATATTGGGATGAAAAACGAGTTTTATGGAGTTCCGATGGATGTGAAGTAAATTGTATTTTTAAATAAAAATAGATTATTTTTAATTTAAATATATATAAACAGGTTGGACCATTGACAACATTAAAATCAACTGAATGTCTTTGTACACATTTAACAACATTTGGAAGTGATTTTTTTGTTCCACCAAATAAAATTGATTTTACAACTGTTTTCACAAAATTTAAAAAATTACATGAAAATGCTGCGGTTTTTAGTACTGTTATTGTAATATTTAGTTTATATGTTCTTGCTGGTATTTGGGCAAGAAGAAAAGATAAACGTGATTTAATTAAGGTAAGTTATTCAAACAATTAATATAAATCTTAATTAAAAGGAAAATTTAAACAAAAAAAAAAATATTTTCAATAAAATCTCTTTATCTCAAAAGTATTCTCTTTATTTAATAGAGTGAATTCTACTAAATAGGAATCTAACTAATATAGGTCGTAACCAAGCATTCATCGTTCTTTAGTGAAAAACTAATAGCAAAGAGAAAAAAAAAGCTTATAAAATCAATAATGAATTCAGATTCGTTCGTAACTCAGTTGTATATTTCTTAGAACATTATGCCGAGTTAGAATAAAAAATAGATCATAGATCTATTAACTTCAATGTAAACTCCTATTGCAAAATATTTATGTAATATCAGAATCAAGGAAGTAGTGTATGTTGTATTCTGAAGTTAATTATCTCTGTATAAAACATTACACAAATCTTTGAACATCAAAGGAAAAAGTAAACACAACTTGTTTGCTTATTTTTCATTTTTTTGTATTTGTTTATATTGTATCTTAGTCTTTATATTTGAGGTCTAAATTTTTTCATATATATTTTTTCTTGATGTACCCAAATCGGTTCTATTGATGTCAGGTCTCATATAGTGTGATCTTACTACGTTGTCGTATCGTCATTCTTCTTCTTTCTGCCTGCGCAAATAATGTTATATACTGATTCTTGTTTCAAGAAATTATAATTTCAAGCTTAATATTGTAATGTATTGGTTATAAGTTATTCAAACTTTAATATCAGATACACATTAAAATTATATTTCATTATTCTTAAAATTTACTTCGCTAATCAGATTTTTATATTTTAAATAAATTCTAATATATTTCTCCAAAAGAACAGTATTTAAATTAATAAAAAAAAAAAAATCAAAATTTCACATTTGTTTTTAGTGGACAGCAAGACCTTTAATCGATAACCTTCCTATTGATAATTATTATTATTTAATAACCATTCATACTGGTGTTGGTAAAGAATCAGGTACAACATCAAATATACATTTTATTATATCCGGTGAATCATCTGATAGTGGTATGCGACAATTAACTGACGGAAAAATAATAGTAAGTTTTTATTTAATAATTATTATCTTTTTAAGATCAGAAAATAATATTGATCAAGGTTAAGAAATTGTTTTCGAATCAATTTTATTTAATAAACTTTTGATTAGATTACTTAACTTTTTAAAGTGATGATAAATTACATGAAACTATGTGATTCACAATGTGGATAATAAATTTTATTTTCTAAATTCGAATCTTCTATAATACTTCTGTTGATCGTATATCGTGTATCTTTTTGCAATTATTACACATGACCATTAGTTATTGACTAAAACACGAGGAAAAAACAAACAGAAATATAACAAATCTCATTAGGTAACAACGTTTTCTAGCATAACGTAATAAAGATTATTCAGTAGAATTATGTAATATACTACAGTAGTTAAACAAAGACCATATTCCCACATACAAAACATAGAATTCAATATTTAAACAAAATGTTATTATACGATCATTATCTAAAAAGGTTCCATTTGTGTTCAGAGAAAAATTTTTCAAGATTGAACACGTCATTTCTCTAACGTTCTGGGAAATATGTAGGTTTTATTTCACAATATATTGAACGTATAGTCAACTAAAATTGCATCGATAGAACAACAAATAAAAAACAGAAAACTATGTATAGTTCTCATTGGTATTATCTGGTTAAGGTTATATAAAATACTTAGTAACATATAGATGTTTTTAAAAACAAAAAATCATTTATATAAATTAAATCATTTTTTCCAAATATTTACTTTTTAAAGGAATTTCCAGCTGGAAGTGTTCGAAATTTTGTAATGAGTGTTGAAGCACCACTTGGTCCTTTACTTTATCTTCGTGTATGGCATGATAATTCTGGTCTTAGAAATAAAGCTTCTTGGTTTTTAAATATGATCAATGTTATGGATTTACAAACAGGAGAAAAGTAATACATACAAAAATTTTTTTTTTCAATTTTCTACATTGTTTTTTCTTAAAAGGAGTTATTTCATTTGTAATAATTGGCTTGCAGTTGAAAAAGGTGATGGATTAGTTGATCGTATTATACCATTAGCATCAATGAAAGAATTAAGAAGTTTTGCACATTTATTTACTGAATCCATTAAAAAGAAACTTAGCGATGGTCATTTATGGTTTTCAGTATTTTCACGTCCTGTTCGAAGTAATTTTACACGTCTACAACGTATATCATGTTGTATGTCATTACTTTTTTGTACTATGATATCAAATGCAATGTTCTATCGACAAGATACACAAACAACGGTAAATAAAGCTGGTGTTTTAATGAAAATTGGTCCTATTGAATTTACATTAACACAAATTGTTATTAGTTTTTTTGGTACATTAGTTGTTTTACCTGTAAATTTAATTATTATTACATTATTTCGTAAAGCAAAATATAGTCAAAAAATCTTAGTAACACATAATTTACAAAAAAAGAAACCTCAAATTAAATCATTAGAACAAGATGAACAATATGAAAAAACGACAAGGTTTGTTATTGTATAAATAAATTAAATCGAAAAAAAATAAAACAAATAAGAATGTATTTAGATTTTTCTCAAGAAAAAAACATCATTTCAAACATTCAAAATTTAATGAAGAAGAAGATGCTGAACGTATTGGAGCAATACCATCAATTGAAGATAAAACAAGAACACTTCCACATTGGACTATTTATATCGCTTGGGCATGTAAATAAAATAAATTCAAAAAACTTCTTTTTTTTTTTTCTTTTAATTTTGAAATAATTTGTCGTTTTCTAGTGATAACGTTAAGTATTTTAACATCATCATTTTTTATTATTCTTTATTCATTGGAATGGGGTGCACAACGAGCTAATGAATGGTTAATAACAATGATGCTTTCATTTGGTCAATCAATATTTGTAATTGATCCATTAAAAGTATTTCTTATTACGGCTATTATAAGTTTTCTTATTCGTCGACCATATGATGATGAAACACTTGATTTTAATGATCCATTTACTGGAGCATTACTTGCAAATAATAGTATATCTTATACGGATGATAATCAAGAGATTTATGATGATACAAATTTTAAAAGTAAAATTTTGAAATAATTAAATTAATATATAATTAGAGTTTGTTTCTTTTTTTTTTTTTAAATTTTTGTTGTTATATTTAGAAATTGCACTTCAACGTCGTGTACGTATATGTAATTTACGTGCAATTGATTCAAATGAAATGGCGCGTGCACGAGAACAACGTTTACGTGAAGTAAAAATGGGAGAAATCATTCGTGAAATAATTATGTTTATATTTTTTACTATTGTCTTATTATTTCTATCATATCAATCACGAGATACAAATTCATATGGTTTATATCGAGATACAAAAAATTTATTTATTACATCAGATTTTCATGATGTCAGTTCAATTGGTACATGGTGGGATTATTGTGATAATGTTTTATTAAAAGGACTTTATGCACAAGCATGGTATAATAATAAAAATTTAACTTGGAGAGAAAAATTAACAACTGCAAGTCGATCATCAATGCGTGTTGGTGCACCAAGAATTCGTCAATTGCGTGTTAAAGATAATAGTTGTCGAATTCATCGTCGTTTTAAACATATGATATCACATTGTCGAGATGATTATAACTGGTTTGATGATGATACAAAAGATTATACACCAAGATGGGAAAAAGTTTTGAATAAAGCTACAATGAAAACAAATAATCAAACACAACGATGTAAAACACCATGGTGTTATCAAGTTAGTTTAAATTTGACTTTTTTTTTGTAAAATTCATGTGAAGAAAAGAATATCATGTGCTGACAATAGGAATGTTTACAAGTGCCCATTTATGGTTTTTCAAAAAACATAGTATAAAAATAAACTTTTTAAATTTCGACTTGACATCGAAATATAATTCATAATGATCTACACAATATATATATATGTTATATTGACTGTAAAAAAATATTCAATAAATAGTTTTCTCTTTGCAATATAATTCTCCCTGTTACCGACAGAACCAAGAGAAAAAAAAACAAAAAAATTTAGGAGTTAAATGTTATGATAGACTTCAACATAAATTATCTATTCTGATCTTCTACACTATCAACATAAACATAAACCTTAAATGAAAGTAACCATCTAATGGCATAAAATTATAAAAATTTACTTCAATTAAATAATCACTTCGAAATAAGTTTAAAATATCTTTTTCTACATTGTAAATCATGAGAATTTCTGTATACCTGCTTAAAAGTTTTTATTCATCAATTTTTCACATAAATAATAATAATAAAAACAAGTAATTTTTGTTTGTTTTTAGAGTAGTCTTCGTACAAAGAGTGATCCACTTTCAGCAATATACAAAACATATAAAGGTGGTGGTTATGTTGTTTCATTAGGTCGTACATATCAACAAGCTGTATCATTACTTAATGAACTTCGTTCACAAAATTGGCTTGATCAATTAACTCGTGCAGTTATTATTGATTTTTCACTTTATAATGCAAATGTTAATTTATTCGTTGCAGTTACACTTTCATTTGAAATGACATCAATGGGTTCAGTTATACAAGATTATCGTATTAAAATCTTTCGTTTATATGATCATGTTGGTAGTTATGGTATAATTGTCTATATATTTGAACTTTGTTTTGTTATTTTTACCATTTATTCTGTTTTCCATGAAGTTTCATTAATTATTAAACAAAAAAGAGAATATTTTAGAAAATTTTGGAATATAATTTCATTTATAACAACAGTATTTAGTGTAACAACAATTTTGATGTATGGAACAAAAAAGGCATTAACACGATTAGCTATTCGATCATTGAAAAAAACAGAAATGGGTAAAGTCAATAAACAAAACAAAAAAGAAAAAGAAGAAAACATTATAAATTTTTTTTATATTTTAATTTGAATAGGTGAATTTGTTAATTTTAATGCAATTGGAAGTTTTGATGAAGTTTATTCATATATCGTTGCATTAATTACATTCTTTACAATGCTTAAATTTTTAAAATTACTTCGATTCAATAGACGTATTGGAATGTTATCAAAATCATTTCATTATGCTCGAAAAGATTTAAGT
Source organism: Rotaria sp. Silwood2 (assembly GCA_905329745.1). NCBI lineage: Eukaryota > Metazoa > Rotifera > Eurotatoria > Philodinida > Philodinidae > Rotaria > Rotaria sp. Silwood2. Next base: position 114,101 of record CAJNSZ010000159.1, on the reverse strand, counting down.
TCATTTGCATTTGTTTTTCTTATATTTATCCTAGCTTATGCACAAGTCGGTTTTGCTATATTTGGTCGTTCACTTCGTAATTATAACAGCTTTTTCACGTCATTAACAACTTGTTTTCGAATGCTTTTGGGTGAAATCAATGCTCCAGACATGATTGCTGTTAGTCGAGTCTATGGTAAATTCATATTTTACTCAAGGAAAGAATTAGAAAAAAGAAAATCTTGATTTCATTTTCATAGGTACACTTTATTATCTTTCATATATTAATCTTGTATTTATTGCTTTATTATGCATCTTCTTAGCGATGTAAGTATCATATGATCTCTCCTTTGTTTTTTCTTCTTCTTATCTTTCTAGTTTGAATGATGCGTTTGCACGTGTTAAACGAGAATTAATTGCATCACACTATCGAAATGAAATGATGGAATTTATGTGGTCAACATTTCGAAAAACTGCTGGAATTAATAATCGAAAAACACCGGAGAACGATGATGAAAAGACAAAAATGACATGTATCAAGGAGGAAAATGATGCTCCATTGGCTAAATTTGATGCTGATGAACTTTGAAGCTTTAAATGTAAACAATCATTCGAAAATCTTAATATTATGCTTTTGTTCAGCTTTGTCTTATTTTACTCACTCTATATTCAGCTTCAAAAGATAATTCGTCAATAAAATTGACTCATACAGTCTATTTAGGATTTCATCGTAACAATTTTTGTTTGATAGAAACATAGAAAAACTTGGACTTTGTCAAGTCAGAAACTAAATATATGATGTTGAAGGAAAAGATTTTGATGAATGACATTAATCCTAATAAATATTAATCTAATATACACTAATGCAGAATCGCTGATCAATCGGATATCGTAGTATATACACTCTTGATTTTTATAATTCAAAGAAAAGTATCAAAATGAAATAGCTTGTGATAGAACGGTTATGTTTTTTTTTACAGATTTTTGCTCAACTCATTTCTTTTGAAAAATAAATAGTACGTTGTATTATTGTTGTTCTCTTAACATTCACGTCTGCTGTTCTTTCAAGAGTAAAATAAACTGTTCTTAGAGAAATGTATTATGGTTGACATTAAAAATCTTTTGCGCTCTATCCAATTTCGAACTTTTGATATGTAAATCTTATTATATCGTATTAAAATAAATGTATTTATTTCTTGAATGGATTTAAATTCTATTCAAACTGCAAACTTATTCTTTTGATATAGTTCGAGTGATAAACTTGTTGTGTCGTCTCGATGATAGTTATTCGCTAGACCTTGGAGAATACATTTCTTGTGTTGAACGTTTTCGAAATTTATGCAGAATGTTTGAAACACCATAATTTAGATTTTCATCGATCTATTCAATTATATTTTTCATCTCCTCCATCGAAATGCTCCTGTTCATAGGCAGATATTGATTATTATCAAAATCATCATTCGTTATGTCGTCATATTCATTATCGAGTTCGAGATTTGGATACATATGGAGCTTATTAAAGTAACTATTTCTATTATCTTTTAGAAGTTTGAATAATTGCTGCAAAGCAAACATCTCATTGGAACTTGTCACAGACTTTTCGGAGTCGACGTTGCATTGAACCAAATGTAAATGATACACTACGATGCCCACTGAATTCATTTCTGCAAGTCGATACTTTACCAATTTTAATATAATTTTTATGGCGAAATCTTAGAGGGAATGTTTTTTGTTTGCTTGTAAAAGTTTACTTGATTGTTATTCTTTTCTATCTCATCATATTTATAAATGCTGTATTATGCAAACAATTCTATAGAGTGCTAAGTAATGCATCAACACCTTTATTTTTAAGATGCCATAGGTATGGTTCGATTCAGATATGCCATGTATGCTGTCGTTTTCCAGTCCAATATCACTGAAATTTCAGACAACATAAAAATCAGTGTAGGTTTAATGTATCTGATGTCTCTCAGAAAGATTCTAGATATCAATAGTCCTTATATTTTCTTATTTCTATACCTGAATTTCAAATATCTTGAAATTCGAATAGTTCGTTTTTGACACGTCATGGAAATTTGCTTATTTTAAAATTGTTAGGTTAATAGTTAGATCATTCATTTGTTTAAAGTATAGTCAATCTTCTGACAGTAGAAAAGTCCTCAATGATAAATTCTGATTGGAAACATTATTTCAGTTTTAGTATGATAGAATTTTTTACAAATCATATCTTAAACTTTTTTCCATTAGCTGGTTCTATTTGTTGATAATTATTTTGCACTAGCATTGAATGGACTAGAGAAGTGGTCTTGACTGATATTTTGTTAATGTTTACCATAGGCAAAATTATAAATACCAGTTATATGAATTCGTATTTGATGATAAAGAAAAAATTCAAAATATACAAGTTTTCTTCTACTTCTTATTTCGAATGAATTAGAATTTTCAGAAAAGAAATCACACAATAAACATTCACACATTTTAGAGTTATTTTAAAAATCAAATATGAGTATGAGTAAAATAATTTTGTGCACCGTCATGCTTTTGTTCCTTGACAAACAGATACGTAAGAATCGAAAGTGCAATAGCTAGTAATGTTAATAATCCACCACAACTAAGTAAAATAATAGCAACTTGAGTACTTGGCTTATTCCATTGAGCTATTGCTGGATTTCTACTATCATACCAACAGGAATGATATGAACCAACCTTAAATATTAGAAAAAAAGAGAAAATCTATTGTTGTATATTATACAATCATCTTAGATTTATTTCATCATATTTTTACAATAAAAACGTTTAATATTAAATTAGTCGAAAAAAAAATGAAAATATCAATTCAGATTGTAATATTGCTTTCCCTCTAGAAAAACTTAAGTTCATATTGTAACTATTATATTGTCTATCTACATTCACAAAATGAATATCGAATAATTCTAATTTTAATTATATAACAATGGCTCATATGAAATAATCGAAGGATTTTTACACAACATTGTATAAGCACGTTTCTCGAAAGAAAAAAGATTTTTTTTTGTTTTTCTTTTCCAAATTAGTTTAGTATTATTACATACAAAACTTTTTATTTGATTCTTCGAAATCATAAATTTCTTTCTAGAAATTTTAAATTTAATTGTTTTTCTTTAAAATCAGTATTTTTTTGTCTTATATTCACTTGCCTTATATATATTTGCTTGGCTGAAAGTATGTGATTGATAACTGTATCGCTTCGTTCCTTGTATTGTTGCAAATGTTTGTATAGACTCACCATCAATCACCGACCATGCTACCACATTACAAGAGAATGGAAAAACGATTACTACACATCTATAAGATTTCCAATACAGGTTTTCAACTAGACACATAGTATTAGCATAGTTCAACATTTTGGAACTTTCTTCTACATAAACGATACCACCAATAGTGAGCAGAATAATTGCCATAGTTAAACATATGAAATCAAGTGATGCACCGACGATAACTTTGAAATTTTTAATCTTGCATGGGGCCATCAAGAAGCATCAACAATATTACTCCTGTAGAAATAACGTATTATCTGTCTATGTGTCTTTTTTATATGTAACATACACGCCGTCTGATGATACAAACTATTATTATCATGTTTGCTTGTTGACAATAAATATGGTGTGAATAAATTCAACAATAGAAAATTATAGACTATTGGTAAATATAATAGCCTTGACAGTAGACTGATAAAAAGTCTCATACTTAGTGATATTTTTCGTCAATAATTGTTTTTTAAATAGATCTTCTTTTTTGAATAGTCTCTGAGACAAACAAAATACAACTGTATTTAAACTACGATATGAAATTTAATTCATTTTTCGAATTTATTTAGATGTTCTTTCTTCATCAACATCTTTTTTTCAATTATAAATTCTAGATCAAATATTGTGAGAGCAAAGTATTGGAAATTTTTCGAAAATATGTTCTTTGAATATTGATTCTTGTACATTGTTATATTAAAATGAATAGGACTAGTTAATTTTTCTTTTTGAAACTTTAGCTTTCGAAACATTTATTTCCTTTCCTAAATTCAGTAGATATTAACCACAAAATCGAAGAAAAGATATGAAAGTATACATGATATTGCCACATATACAGCTTGAATAATCATGAAAAAAAAATTTATATGAATATAATTCAGAAACTATACTACTCTCGCATAAATACGCGTTTTGATGAAATGAAAATTCCTTTGTGAAGAATATGCACTGATATATTTATTTATTTGTTTATACATTTATGCATTAGAGAAGTTATTGAAACAGCAACAGTATGTAACCCAGTACTACACATGTACGAATTCTATATACACATTAAAAGACTGAAACTGATGCATGTTTTTTTTTCGGTAAGATGATCGTCGCTCCAGACTATCCTCTATTGAATGTCACGACTGTCTCATAAATATTTCCTTATTTGAACATGCATCCTGACAACTGTTCGACAACAAGCAGATAAGTCAATATATCTTGAATTGATGTAAAATAAATTTGATCAGGAAATCTATTTTTAATGTAGACGAAGTGATGACATGCATAATTACACGATACGTGCAGCACTAACTCAAACAATTACACAATTTTTATATGACGTAGTTTGTGCAACAAGAACAAAGAAAACATTTATATTACTGGATAGTTTCTCCAGAACGAAGTTTCCTAGTATACATGATTCGTTGCGTTTATACGCCCGGATAGTTCTATATTCACATTCCAGTTTATTTCTTGTGTGAATGTGCTAGATTTTTATACTCTAGCCTTTCAAGTCATTGAATTTACATCAACATTTTAAAAATTTCTGTGTAACTGACACGGAAAGTTTTCTAGCTGTGTTGCAGAGAATTCGATGAAATCTATGCTAGTTTGTCCAGTTAAATGTATCTGTCCCTATTTTGAGTATAAAAACCATTAGGTGCTGAAACTCCTTTAGTAAAAAGATTATTGTCAAGACAGTTTTTTAAATAATGGATATGTACACTTACAAGGAAATATTCCGCTGCTGTCTTTTTCCTGCTGAGTTAGAGGTGTTTTTTCTGATACTCCAACTTGTAGCAACATATAAGGAGAAAATACTGTATCACTATATTTTCACTTGAAATTTTACCTATACATAGACTTAACGGTACTTAGTATGTCCTAAAAGTTTCAGCTCGAATGGATGAGCCCATCAAGAGATACTACGATTGTAAAAAAGGACAGGTATAGTATAGACGAAGTCAGAAATTGTGTTTCTTTGAGGATGCAATATCTTCTGATTGTCTTATCGATCGGAGCTGAAGTTTTTAGAACATGCGAAGTAATATTAGATGCATGTATAAATAAAAACTTGATTGTTGCTTAGGAATGTTTCCAGTTTAAAAAATAATTTAGCAATAATTTCTTTACTATAGCATCGTTAGCTCATAATAATTATTTTATACTTGAGATTGTAAGACTTTCAAAATAGTACAACAATGATTCTCTTCTTTTTTCAATTGACAGAAAATAAATAATATGCAAATATCTGTCATACCAATTAAAAGAGTACCCAGTGAACATTTTCAAGGATTAAAATTTCAAAATCCTATGGGTCTAATCGGAACTGAAAATCCGATTTTTGTGAAATAAAATCAAGATTTTATTTGATTAAAATCAAAATTATAATCGATACCAATTGATTAGAAGGCTTTAATAATTGATTGATACTGATTATAATCTTGATTTTGTTTCACAAAAATCGGATTTTCAATTCCGATTAGACCCATAGTATTTTGAAGTTTTAATCAATTTTAATCAACCGCATGCATATTTTTACCTTTTTCTATGTAATACTTCTATTTATATAAAATTCTTTTTATAATTCGTATCATTACAGGTTTATTCATCTTGTGTGTGCCTTCTATTTACGAAGATAATCAGTTTCACTTGATTAGTACTTTTTGGAATCGATAAAGAATGATTCATGTTTCGGATGAACGCGTTATTGATAAAGAGTAATTTTAGCCGGATTTTTTACTCTAAATTATACTTTGAAAAGGGCACTAATACTTTTTATGATCATGCATATCGTGTTTACTCTAGAACTTCTATCCTAATAGATTTTACATAACATTTTTAACTACTGTAGTCTTAATAGCAATTAAAATTTTGTCCAAAATATCTCGCATTATAGTTCAGATCATTTGGTGCTGTATAGATCTTACTGATATTCTCCAACATGTTGTAAGTCGATTGAACAGATTAGAGTCGATTAACGACTAAAATCAAATTACCACCCTTAGAATCGTTAATAATCGAATGCAAATTCCAGAATTAGTTTTTTCTTTATTGAGATTTAAAGCGATTGAATAGATTAAAATCCATTAACGATTGAAATCAAATTACTACCATAACATTGCTTGATTGTTCAATGAAAATTCCTAAATCAGATTTTTTCTGATTAAGATTTGCATTGATTGAACAAATTAAAATCAATCGTCGATAATAATCGTTTTGTAATCGAGATAATCGTAATTAATGAATAAAAAATCTATCAATTCAATTTTCATAGATTCAGATTTCAATCGATTAAAAAGATTAAAATTAATTACTGATGAAAATCGCATTGCAATCGAGGCAATCGTAACTAATCAATGAAAAATCCATGAATTTGATTTTCATCGATTGAAATTTTAATTGATGAAAAAGATTAAAATCTATTGTCAATGAAAATCTGGTTAGACGTGACATAGTCAAGAATAATCCGTTAAGTAGATTATTTTTTTCATCTGATTTAGTGATTTTAATCGGATTTTCTGCGAAAAATAAGTGATCTGCCAAAAAAAGTAGAATTCTGACATCAACAATCAAAAACAATCTTGATTTTCTCATGAATATTTTTCATTGGGTAATAGTTCCTTATAAACAACTATATCAATGTAGTCTTTTTTGATAATTATTTGTAAATTGTATTATCTCAATTGTTCCTATCTGGATTGAGGAGATTTTTATTACGTTGATCATTGCATGAATAACATGCTATTGACTCTATCTATGACTAAATGATTGTTATATTCCAAGATATGTTGTGCGGAAATGTATTTTTGGTATTGTATGAAGTCCATTAATATCTTCATGCATAAGACTATCATATCGTAAAAGAAGATGAGTAAAAACGATATGTTCATGAAAACATACATCTGATCAAAAAAATACTTACATGATACGAGTTAAACACATATTTTGTTCTTGAAAATTCTTTTCGAGTTCTTTAGAGATTATGTAATTGCTTGCTTAACACTTTTTGAGTTTGATAAATGTAAAGATTTACCAAATAAGTACATGCAATATTTAGACTTGTTTATAATTTTAAAACCTTTGCTTCTTATTTTTCTTCCATTTGGTATTTCGACTTATGATTCTTTTATTGAGGAGAATTTATATTTCGAACACAAATAAAGAAATGATTTTGATTGTTCGATTTTCTAAACATTGTGATGTATTAAAAGAAAATTTATTCCTGTTTAGTCTATAAAATATCAAGAAAAAAATCTCAAAAATAATCAATTAAATTTCATAGCTAAAACAAATATTTTCATTTATAAATAAGATGCTAGAGTAAGTAACGTCATTATGGTTGTACCTTGGTTATAAGAGTATCCCAGAAGTTTTGGAATGATTTTAAAATTCATCGTTTTGCATTAAATAAAAAGCAAACTCTTTGAAATATTGGCAAATAATTACATCTACTTAGTACTAACACTTTGAAGACTACAGCATTTATCATCAATGAAAATCTGAAACAACACTAATGTACAATGTTTTCAATTTTTCTCATCAACTCGGTTACTACTTTCACAACGATTGACGATATCGAAAGCTATCGTCTTTACAAATTACATTTCGTAAATCATCTACTCATTCTGAAGCTGTTTTTTTATTGTAACCTTTTTATCTCTCTCAACGACGCATGTAGAAATGAATGTATCTTCGCGAAAGAAATATTTATAACTTCGGCACGTGTTTGTCAAGGACATTCTGGGATCAACATTTCTCGCACAATTTTTGTATCGCATTTTATTAGCTTAAGATGTTGAAAAATCAAAAAACAACTGCATGATAGTGTTGTTGCAAATTGTGATCTACAGTAAAAGCTATAGACCTCACATATTATAGTTATTTTTGTATCAAGCAGGTATAATAACTGGCCAAAGTTTCAAGAACTTTGCTTTGTCTTAATATGAGAACGATGAATTATAAAATCACTTCAGAATTCTATAACACCCCTTATATATACCAATTGAGAGTTTATAAATAACAGCGATGCCAGCTAGTACAATAGAGAATGAGTCATGATTATACTGAATCTGCTACTGCTTTGTCATTTTCATTTGTTCTCAAATTTAGGTAAAACAATAATGACTGATCATCAACATCATCATAATGAAACATCAGAACCTGAAACAAGTTATCATGATTCTAAAAAAGCTGATGATAATGAATATGATAATACTGAAGAGCCCAGTAGGAACTAATTTAATTCATCAGTTTAGTTTTAACGATGCAGATGAAATTCTATGTGATTTATGTCATGATCAAGATGAACAAGCAACAAAAGTTAACAAGCGAAAACAAGCATTTCAAGTTCATCATCTAAAAGAACTGTTTGAAACTAAATTGGGTGCCAAACATGTTGAATACGAATAGTCTACAGCATCTATTGTCAGGTAAGAAAAAAATGTCGAATTGTCTAATCACATTGATAATTTTTTGTTTATTTAGACAGTGTTGTGAAGAATTTTCGTCTGATAATGATGAACCATTTTATATTGTTAACCTGTCTAATTATGCTCGTCAATATTTCTAATGGATGCATTTTCTTGGTCGTATTCATCCTTTTTATGCAATTAAGAGTAATCCTAAGAATTTCATCACTGAAATTATTGCTGAATTGGGTGGTAGTTTTGATTGTGCTTCATTTGAAGAACTCAATCTAGTACGTGAAACATGTGGTAATAATTTTGATTATGCTACACGTATAATCTTTGCTCATTCATGCAAAAATCTATCATCATAAATTTAATATGTCTACCAATAAAATTGCTGATTCAATCAATATAATGTCACGAAAAAAAAGAATTTCTCTTATAGGTATTACATTAATATCAGAACCTGGTCGTTATTTTTCATCTGGAGGTATGACATTACTTACTGGAATTATTGCTCGACATGTTCACAATCGTGATTATAAATCGAATGAAAAAATGATGAAACGTAAATGTAATATTTCTAGTACATCAAATTCATCAAAAGATAATGCTGATGAAAATTCGAAATCTGTAAAAGCAATTATTGAAAATGCTGATTATATTTATTATATTAATATTGGTGATGTTTTATGGTTTCCAGATGTTGGTTCAGTTAGTTACATATTTCAATTAAATTTTTATTCTTTGAAATATTCAATATATTTAGGTGAACAAAAAAAATACATCAGATATATTTTATTCGAAATATAAAATAAAACAAAAAGTAGAACACTATCGGATAGGTTTCAGATGTTTTTGGCATTCGAAGTATAAAATATGTGAAAGGAGGCAAAAAAATCAAATGTTACTAAATTTTTTTATTTATTTTGAAATTCTTTTGTTGAATATAACTGTCTGTAGATAACACTTAAGTACTTCCAAATACTATGGTCGATAAACAAAGAATGATATATGATAATGAAATTCTGATTTATATGTATACAATAAATATTGAAATAGAGCTATCATTTGTTAAGTGAACATGAGAAAACATGGAATAATGCAGGATTGTTTACTATTATTTTTTTAAGTAAATAAAATATGACCGTATATGAAATAAATCCAGTCTCATGCAGATATATAATAACTTCAGCAAGAGTTTGTATTTAATATTAATCTTATAAACTCATAATGGGAAAAAAACTTTAATTATTTTGTTTTGTTAATTTATCTTACGCGTAAAATTTGATCAATCGATACATACATGAATACTTTCCCCATCATCATAATACATACATGTTCAACTTTTTGATCATATAGCCAATCATCGTCTGAAGGTAGGTTTTCATTAAAAACGAATTCTTTCAGTAAAACAATATCGTTTTCTATTTCTATCACTTATTCTCAAGTGCAATAGAAAATGAATAGAATAGAAAATAATAGCTTAACGGAAATATATTTTCTTCGGAGAAAGAAAAAAGCTATTGCTAGCTAAAGTGAAATCTATAAAAAGTGCAGGAGCAAAAGAAAATGATTAATATTAAACTTCATTTTTGGAATGATGACGATTCAAATGTTGATATGACTTCGACCATTAATGAATGTGAAAATAAATTAATAACGATTGATCAAAAAGTTTTTCGAGAGCATGTTCGCGTACTTTTCATCCGCTAGAAAAGTATTTCCAACGAGTCTAAAGCTTTGAATTAGAATACTTTTTTCCAATACGGGCTTTGAAATTTTGTTTAAGAGGAGTGAAATAATCTTTGAAAAGTTCAAACTATTAGTTTTGACGGAAAATTTTTGTTTTTTCACTATTGAGATTCAGTATTCCTAAGTCATATACATATTTTGCTCTCGATCTATAATTTTTGACTCATCTGAAATGTTTTCAAGCAAACCAAAATGAATAAACATGTTCATCGAAGAAGTCGACTTACAAGGGTCTAATGAAGAAAAACTATATAATTAAAAAAAAAACAATGGTAAAAAAAGAACTCCTATTTGTTAAATTTTTACATTGTATTTGAAGTATAATTATACTGACCTAACTAAAATGTAATAATAATATTCGATCCTTTATGGATAGGAGTTCATATTAGAGACGAAACTTCGAAAAAGTTCATGCGCTAAACCTTAATAGAGGACCCACAAATTTTTTTTTATTATGTGAAAAGATTTATTATGCAACATTAAAATCTATAGACAAATTGATCGCGATAAAAAAAGCATTAGCACGTTTTGATCAACAACGTGATCGTGATACAGAAATCTTACGAACAGTTACTGAAAATTGACAACGAGCATTTTATACCAATGATTCAATTAGTACGGATATGAAACGTGAAACAGAAAAACTTGAAAAAGAAGAAGATGCAATGAGAGTAAATTTTTTTTTCTTTTTTTATCCTATCGAATTTAATATTCTTATATTAAGACCACAATGAAATCATTACGAAGACAAATTCATGAAGAATCAACAATAATTACAATGCTTGATAAACATTTAGATAATGATCAACGTGAACTTGATTCCTTGAATGAAGCAGAAACCATTGAAGCTACAGAAGTCAGTTGAATAACAAAAAGCAAAAGAATATCATGCATTTAAAATTATTTTTTGACTGAACGTATAGCTACAGAATTACAAACCAAAGTTGATACATTAACAGATAATGTAAACAAGTTAGAAATAAATGATGTAAAAACAAAAGAAAGTTTAGGATCATTTAAACATAATTTATTAGAAGTCAATGAAAACTATGTCAAAGATATAGATCAATTAGTACATGCAAAAACAAGTATTAGTAATCAACATGAACAAGCATCAGTAAGATAATTTAAATGAATTAGTATTATGATGTAGGCATCCTTTGTTGTTGTAAATTCTAATCCTAACACGACTACCTTCAGGATTACCACTTGTTGTCTATATAGGATCCGTGTGGACCTCACCAGATGGTTATGTCAATATTAAGCAAAGTTCATCTCAAAGAACAAAATTTAATTTTAAGAACCTCAGAAACTATCAGAGTATTTTTCTCTATGATTCACAAAAGCTAAAACTTATCGACGTACATCGCCCAATTCAACCGGCTTCTAACTAGATGCGTGACAGTTCTATATCGACTGACTAACATGGTATTGACCATCCAGCTCTTTTATATTAACTTGAATTTCTGGAACTTTGGTTTTATACTATGCTATATGTTTATCACGCTTCCATCCCAGCTTGTGTGACCTAAAATAGAGCTCTGAAAAACCAATGAGATCAAATTTTAAGTACGAGCTGATATTCACCAATTTCTGATGTAAAATGAAAACGAAAGGTTATATTACAATTAACGTTGAACTATTTGCTTTTCTGTTTCATTCTAAGTCGAGTAAAGATGGTTACTGACTTCAGATAAATTGATTCCTCAGTTTCGTAGGTCTGATAAGAATGTACAGTTTTCTTTTATTGATCACCGACTAAATGTAGTTAGTTTACACTAACACGCTGAAATACACTACTACAAAAAGGGCAAACGTTGATACAGTTGGTGTCTCCACGTTGCAGTGAACGCGGATGTCAGTATAATTAGTTCTACAGTGAATCTTGTATCAGTGACTCTTTGTTATTGTTTCAACATTTACACCAACACTGCATATTCATAAGGTTTGATGTCTGCAATTTCTCCTTCTAATATTTGTTGCTAATTCGAAGGGAGCAGAGATAATTCCTTAAGACAAATGTCACTGCGATACTTCCAAAACAAACATATGGTGTCAGAAAAAATATTACTAAAAGCATTGGTATTGTGCTAGAACGCTTCATCGATGCGTATGTCGATTGGGTGTGGATGGGTGTAGATCTTCTTCTCATTCACATCCACACCCAGATTCTAGACTAGATCACTGCTGGATGTGAAAAGATCAGTTATAAACTAATGTAAAAAGTCGCTTTAGTCGTCAGATAGATCTAGACTTTCCACTTAATGTATTGATGATCAGGAGCCTGAACTATCCTAGAATTTGATGAAAGCTAAAACCCAAAGCAATTTTTGACGTGAAAAGCGATAGTTATACTCCCGTATTTGTACCATGAATACAACGTACAAANTAGTATATGAGAATTGAAGCTAGTGAAAAAAAATAATAAAAATGTAATCAGTATGAAATTCCTCGAAACAACTAAGAATACAAACATTTACAGTGCAATCTTTACATATATAGCTTGAATCAGCCTTCTTTCTAGGTCTTTGGCTAGTGTCTGTGTACATACAACACAAGTTTTCTGATGAGTTTTTCTATTTATTGTTTAAGGTACAGATACAGAAAGTGTTTAGCAGTAAGTCTAGTTGGTTGATGAGTCAATGTAGGGCTATTTCATAACGTCTATATGTGTATCACGTATGTTGAAATAAAAATTCCATATTAAAAAGAAAAATAGTTTTAGTGTATTTAAAGGCTTCTTTCTTTAGTAAAAATTTCAAAACCATATATATGCGGGCACGATCCGCAAAGTGTTAATAAATAATAAAACTGAATCAATTGCATTCAATATTTATATATATGAGATTTTTTCGCACCAAGAAATTTTGCGAAAAAATTGGTATTTTAGCTTAAACAATACGCTCTTTGGATTTCTGTTTTACGAAAGCATATAGTCTTTCTGCGTGCTTCATTCTGATCAATTATAGAATGCCAACAACGAATCCAATGACGAATCTTGCACTGAGTACAGATAGTGTCACAGCTACAATTTACCAGGTTCCTAATCAACCATTTCGTTTTTGGGTATTTTATTTTATAATCTAACTATTATTTCTATGATGATTGAGTTGTTTAAAGGATGATCCATTTAATAAGCCTCGAGATGAAGATGCACTTATTGCTTGGACTTGGAAGAAATTTTTTGATACCAATGGCAGTGATCCAACAGTCCTTCTTCGTTTTCCAATGACGAAAGTAAGCAAAAAACAAAAGAAAACAGTCTTACGAGAAAACATATCCAACTATTAATCGTCGATCAAGTGATATTTTGTCCATAAGTAGAGTTCACTGACAGTGAAAAACTTCTGAAATGACTTCTCTTCATAGAACTTTCCTCTGGAAATATGAACGTTTTATTGAGTTTTCAGCTAATGGTAAAGTATTCGTAGAAAAATCAAAAAAAGACTTTTCATCTGAATTTTTACCCATAAATAGGTTTGTTGATCCTTAGAATATCCTGAAAGTTTCAGTCGAAGTAAATGGTTCGTTCTAAAGATATTAAATACTGAAGAAAAGTTGGCTTTATGACTTTTCCGTAGCATATGATTTTTTTTTTTGAATATTCAATATTTTGCGAAGCAACTGTCCGTTTTGATTGAAACTTTCAGGATATACTAAAGATCAAGAGACCTATTGATGAGCAACATATCATTTTGATTGACAATTAGCAGTTAGATATATTCCCTCGTTGGCATATGATTGGAACTGTTGACTTCATTGATAAAATAAATAGGCAGTCGTACGAGCGATGGATACCATTGAACAATTCTTAAAACAACAAAACCTTATTGTACCAGAAGAATTTGTTATCGGTGGTGCTTCAAAAGTAAGTGTCGTATATTCATTTCGTATTTTTGTCAAACTCCCATGTTAATTTCGTCTTTTATAGCGTGGATGGACAAGTAAATATTAACATATAAAAGTTTTTTCGGCATTTTACGTAGAATTCTAGCATGGACAACTGCAGCCGTCGATAATACACGAGTGGTAGCTGCAGTTCCTATCGTCATGGATCTATTGAACATTCGACCAGTAAGATAGAAGTTGACTATATGAATCAGATAATTTTTGTTATACTTTTGTTTCTAGAGCATGATGTCACATTATCGTGTACGTATTAATTTCATCGATGAAAATAATGCATTCTTTTTGATAGTCTCTTAGTGGATGGACATTTGCATTTTATGATTATTACGAAATGAATATTACTCGATATATGAACAACTCTATTTTTGATAAATTGGGTGAAATGGTTGATCCATATTGTAAGACATAGAATAATTTGTTAAATTATTAAAAAAAACTAATTTCTGTTTTTATAGCATTTTTGGATCGATATAGCAAAACGAAAATTTTTCAACTTCAAGGTGCTGGTGATGAGTTTTTTCTACCTGATAGTGAAGTAAAATTATATCTATCGTCTATTAGTTGGATAAAAAATAAAATTTTAATTATTGTTAGGACTTTTTCTGGAATGATTTACAAGTAGCTACTGGTGGATCTCATTTAAGGTAACAGAACTGTGTAACATAAGACGAAGTGATATAAATATGTTTGTTTACACAGGCGTATACCTAATACGGGCCATAGCATAAGAGGATATGAAGAAAGCCTAGCTAGTTTTTATCTAAGCGTTGCAGATGTAAGTAAATACTAACTTTTTGTATTTATTTAATTGCTTAGAAATATAGAGAATACCATTGCCATCAATGAAATGGACACGTACTGTGAATGGAACACATGGTATCATCCATGCTATCATTGATTTCAGTGCTGGAAAACCGAAGGTTGCAGATGTTGCTGCTTATCAAGCTCGAACCAGTGATACTTTGAGGTATGATAAGAGGAACAACCGATTTAAACTTTAATACTCTTTCACATTTTCTAGACGTGATTTTCGACAAGCAAAACTTGATCTAACTAATGGTCAGGTTGTTGCTAATCCTATTATTTGGACAAATACAGCTGTTCAATTCGAGGTTGTATTAGAAATCATTTATTTTTGCATTTGTTTGTTTTTTAATATTATCGTTGTTCTACAGGATCAAATAGGTTCAACTGCTTCCTATTCACTTACAGTTCCTATCCCCACAGATGGTCATTGGATTGCTGCTCTCATTCAAGCTACATTTCCTGGACGTGAAGGCACAACATTGACTTTAACGACAGAAACCCTTATTTTACCAAATACTTATCCAGTAGATGAATGTCATGATCAAGAATGCTTTGGTCGACTTGTTTAGTTTGATATCAAAATAATTTATAACAGACATATTATTAGTTAGATTGAAAAGTTTCCTAAAGTATATAAATCAGAAGATATAACATCAGAATAAATATGCCATGTGATAGTTCTACATATTGATATATTCTTAAATTTCTATAACAAACGATTAAAAATATTTAGCATAATAATAAACACAATGGAACAATGTGTTGATACTTGTAAAATAATATTCAACATCAACTAGTAATTATTCATATTTAGTAAGAATTCTTTTTGTTTGTTGCACACAGTAGAATGATTTGTTCAAAGATGTTTTTGAGAATTAATACGTCAATTTAAGAAAATTTCATCTTGATAATATAAATCAAGAAATTTATCGAATGTAAGATCTTCGAAAATTTGT
This sequence comes from Rotaria sp. Silwood2, assembly GCA_905329745.1. Taxonomy (NCBI): domain Eukaryota; kingdom Metazoa; phylum Rotifera; class Eurotatoria; order Philodinida; family Philodinidae; genus Rotaria; species Rotaria sp. Silwood2. The sequence goes on along the minus strand of CAJNSZ010000159.1, from coordinate 98,009 downwards.
TTTCTGATATTTAACAAAATTAAAATATTCGAATCACATAAAAGTTTTGAATCTACTATATATTCTTCAAAACAAATCCAAAGCATAATAATAAACAAATGAAAAAACGCTCGAATGATTAGTTGATTAGTATTTTTTTAGTGTGATATTATTTCAATTAGAATATCCTATTTGAAATAATTTCAGAATATTGATGTATTAACATAATTAATAATATACATAGGTGATTTTCGTTTTTAGATAAATCCAGTGTTACTAGTCAAGCTAGTTGCAATATCTATTTAAACGTTCATATTCATTACACCAACATGATACTAACTCTAGATAGATAGTATTAAAAACAGCATTGCTTTGAGAATTGTTTATTTGTTGATCTAGTGTTTAATGATAGAATTTATATATAAGAGTTAAGAAAACAAAATCATCTTGTCTTGATGAGATAGTACATTGTCAGTCAATTCATTCTTCTATCTTTGATGAGTGACAAAAAAGTATGAATAAGGACCTACACTTTTCACAATATTACCAACCAACAACACAATTGGGTAGAGGCAAATATGATCTTGTATGTGATATCGTTATTACCGAAACAAGTGAAGGATTTGGTTTTCCTTTTTGTTATATTTACTATCGAAAAAATTTATAGATATAGATAAAGAGAATATCTTATATGATATCTTCTCGTACAATTAAATTCTAGTAGAATAGTGCTTCTGTAATTTTTGTAGCAAAAAGACAAAGACTATCTGCTTGTTCATACTGTTTTACTAAATGATAAAAAAATAAAACATTCGATTTATTGAAACTATCTGCATGCTCTACTCAATATTTGCTAACATATATACAACAGTTTCGACATTATGACCTGAAGTACAAATGTGAGCTATTTCATATTCGTTTCGCATAATACTTCGCATGTATCGATACCAAGTCGAAGTCTATCATTTTTTATTTTCATTCGATATTTTCGAAAGACTCATCTACTTACGACAATCTGACCGATCTAATGAATGTATGTAACAAGATTCATTCTCTATATATAAATCTGACGAAAAGTATATTTCAAATTTTCTGTGCAGTAGTCGTTCGATTTATTTATTCGTCTATTTAATCTCTACACTTTTTTCCTAATGACACTATTCACACAAAATGGTTTGTCAGAGTCATACATTAAAGTATAATATTCTATATAACGAAAAAAGCTCTTTTGAATTATACAAAAAGAAGATCCATCTTTCATTTCTATCATTAAGATTCATATGAATGAGCTGTAGTTAAAAAAGCACAATTGTAAACCGTCATATACTGCATCATATGTCAAATAACGATCGTTGTACATGGAGATGATAAACACCTGTAGTCCACAATCGAATTTGGTTATAAGTTAGTGATTAGTAGAGTTGCACTTATCCAACACCTAACTTTTCTGTTTTGAATTCAGCAACAAATACAATAGTATTTTTTAAAGAAATACTTTTATTTAGATCAGCTCGAAAAATCATTTAAACATGAAGTGTTTTCTTTGTAGAAAAAAAAAATGTTGTGTCTGTAAAGGGAACAAGAAAGTCGCTTCGCTCTTAATCGAGAAGGAGCACATATGCGAATACGATAGCATACTACGTTATATACAACCGTTTACGACTGCCGTAATATTCTTTTCGGAAGTTTGTCAGAAAATAAATTACTTTAATTACAATATTTCTGCTGGTCGATTGTTCACACATAATGACGTCGTTTTTATGATGGTTTTTTTTTGCAATAGGATTGTTTCCTTCTTCCAAATGAGTACTTTCATTTTTTTTTATGTTTGTTGATTTTCAAACAATATATCAGTATTTTATTCCTCTTAAATAGAAAGACAGGTTTTAATAATATTTATTTTGATATCAAACATTGAACAATTCCGCAAAAATACAAAATATGCCCAATATTTCTATTAAATGAAAAAACAAGCAAAATTAACATGTATTATAAGAGAGTAATACAGAAGAAAGACTGTCCGTTTATTTATAATCTGTTCGTTTTCTTTTTGGTGAACTTCTATCGAAACGTGATGATGATGAAGATGAAGATGATCGTGATGATTCACGCCGACGAGGATTACGACGAAAACGTTGTCGTAAAAATTCTGGCGTTGGTGAACGAGATTTTACTGATGATGATCTTCTCTTCTTACGATTGTCTGATGAAGATGATGATGAAGAAGATGATGATGATGATGATGATGATGATCGATGACGGTGACGACGAGTTGATGGAGAACGGCTAAGGAAAACCAAAGATGAGAGAAAAAACATAAGAAAACAAAACAATTTACCTTCTCGATCTCGATCTTGATCTCGATCGACTACTTGAATGACGTCGTGAACGATGACGAAGTTTAGCTGATGATTGACGTAATTCCGACTCACGAGCTTCACGTTCTTTTTCTTCTCGTTTTTGACGTTCACGTTGTTGATCTTTGTCTTTTTGAACTAACGAAAAACAAAAGAATAGAACAATAATAGAAATGAAAAAACAAAAACTAAAATAATTTACATTGTTTTTTTAATAAACTTTGCATTCGACGTCGAAGTTTTTCTTGAGGAGTTTTAGCCGATGAAGTCTATTGAAAAAAAAAAATTAATTAAATATGATATCACATAGAGAATTTTGTTTTTTTTTACTTTAGTTATTGTTGATTCATTGGAACCATTTTGTTCTTTATGACTTGAAGGTGTTGTCATTGAATTTTGATTACGTCTTAAATAAGAACAATATTCTATAGAAGAAAACAAAATATTTATTTTAAATTTACTGTCGAGCTTCTTTTCGTTTAAGATATTGTTGAAGATCATCATCTTCGTCTTCATCACCATCATCATCATTATTGTCTTCTTTATCATCTTTTTTTTCTGTTCTAACAATTTTTATTGCTGGTATTTCATCATCTGATAAAACTCGTCTTTCCCTTCATATATAAACAAAAAATTAAAATTAGAAATTAAACAAAAATAAAAAGATAAAACATACGGTGATGAATCTTCTTTTAGTTTTTGTAATGTAGATAATAGAACTTGACTTTTTCGTTGAACTGATCGACAAGGAACAAATGATGTTCTACAGAACAAAACCAAAACGATTTGATGAAAAATTAAATTCAAAAAACAAAAAAATAAAGAAAACAAATAATTACGTTGGTGCAGGTAATCGTGGTGGTGTAACCAATCGACGAACTCGTACTGGCATAACAGTTGGTTCAGCTTTCTTTTTTGCTTCACGACATTCATCAAGTAATGATTTCTCAAAAGGTCTTTTTCGTTTTAATTCATTATTTTTTGATATTTCATCATCACCAAATGCTGTAATAAATTCAATTTTTTCTTTTACTGGTGTTGTATCCGGAGGTGATGGAGATCGAGATCGAGATTTTGTTTTTACAACAGGTAATTTTGGTGTTTCACGACTTAAATAACTAAATTAAACAAAATCAATTTGAAATTGAACATAAAAAACAAAACAAAAATCAATTGAAAATACCTCGGTGGACAAAAATCACGTTCTTTTATTCGTCTATCTTTTGCTAAACGACGTTCACGACGAGCTCGACGACCCTATTTAAATAATAATAATAATTGAAAATATTTTTTTTTTGTCTTACTTTCACAGGTATATCTTGTTCTCTTTCTAATTTATTTTCTCTAATAGCTTGCATTTCTTCTCGATCAAGTATTAACATTCGTGCAAAATCACCAAATGCCATACCATAATGTATAGCAACTTTATTTAATGATGCTTTATTTTCACTAGTTAATTGACTTATATCTATTTCAATATCCAAATCTAAATCATCATCATTATTATCATCACCATCATCATCGTCATCAGTTTCATCTGCTGTTGTCGATTTTTTTGATGATGTTGAAATTGGTGTATCATCATATACAAAACCAATTTCGGCTTTTTTTGTTGTTAATCTAAAATAAAATAAGAGAAACAAGATGAATCAATTCAATTATTTGAGAAAAAAAAGTCTACTTTTCGGATGCTCGCTTTCCTTGCTTTTTTTTTTATTCTCTATTGGACAAAGCCTACTTTTTCTTTTTGGCCTCTCGTGATGCTGGATGATGATCGTCTCGAATTGCACCAAATTTTTCATCAAATTCAATATCACGTAAACACTGTTCTTCACTAACTAAAAGAAAAATTAATTAAATATTATTAATTTAAGATCATTTTTTTTTTTTTCGCAATCATTTATTATTTTTCTTACCATTATTTGATTCATTATGTATTAAGACACGATAACGTTCATAATTGCATAAACGTTCTTCATTTTGTTCTGCTTCCGATAATGATCTATTATGTATAAAAGATATTCTTTATTTGCTGAATCGATTCGAAATTGTACGCAAAAAAAAAAAAAAAAAACTTGAAAAAGTACCGACTCGGAGACTTGTTGATTCTGTTGATTTTTTAAAGCATATTCATCAATTACATCCAAATGTGAACGAACATCAAATCGATCAATCATTGTGGTTTCATCATCACGCCATGGTGTTCTATAATCAACAACAACAAAAAAAGCAACAGATTTACATGTTGTTAAATTTCAATAAAAAAAAAAAGCTACTACTACGAAAATAATTTGACATAAGTCTATTGAAATCATCATAGTCACATTAAGAGTAGTATCCACTCTTTTTAACTATAATATGTTCGAGGAAAAAATTCTAAAAATAGTTCTTTAGGGATTTTTGAAGGGATCTTTAAAAGCCATCGGATCCGCTTATGAACTAGATCTTACTTTTTTCGATTGGATTGAAATTTTTTCTAGAGATACCTAGGACAAAGGCTATGCATTGCTTTTGCAGAGGATACTTCCCGTATCAGTTGTACTCTCGTAGAGAACCAGAAGTATTCGAAAAGAGCAAGGGAAATCTTAAGTATAGTCGCTTTAATAGAATGAACAGGTCTCAATATTCTCACTTACAATGTTGATTCTGCAGCAGCTGCTATTGCTGGATCCAAATGAATTTTAGCTGGACGACCCCAAATTTGTAAGAATTCTGCTGGATCACGTTTCTATTAAAATAAAAAATTGAATAAATCATAAAATAACATTTCATAAATATACGAACAATTCTTTCATAATATTCTTTTCGTCTTTCTGATCGTCTTTTATAATCAACAATCATTCCACGTAATTTCTTTTCATGTTTTCTCATTTCTTGCCACATTATTTCAATTTATTTCCTATGAAATCTACAATGAAAAGAAAAATAATTTGGAAAAAGAAAAATTGATCAAACAGAGATTCATTCACTGTATTCATTCGAAACAAAAAGAAAAAAAATTATAAGAATAAAAAAAAAAAAAAAAGAATTAATTTTGTTGTTGTTGACGTTTCATTAATGCTTTCATTTGACCAAGTTGTTCAAGAAATTTGAGTATTCGTTGTTGATCATCTTCTATATCTTGTATGGCACAATCTTTTATTTTATTCATTGAATCATGTACTTGAATATAATCTCGTGCTAGAAAATATAAAATTGTTAAACAATGATAAATTTTATTTAATTCTTGTATCATTGGATTTGTTTGTTGAGTTTCAAGACGATAAGTTAATAATATTTGAAGTGTATTAAATGCTTCAGCTTCAGTTGATAAATCTAAAAAGTAAAAACAAAAAAAAAAATAAATCAATAGATAGACTTCTTTTTTTTTCTTTTTTTACCAAGTTTTGATGAATTTGTTAGTTCATCTCCATTATCATCATCTTTTTTTCCTAAAATCGCATCCATGTCAGAAAAAACGACACGTGATTGAAGAAGACGACGTAAAAAATTATACCACATTTGTGTTACTTGTGTATACAAAGATTCTGTTACTTCATGCCGATTCATTAATTTAAATACTTTACCTAAAAGAAAATAACCTCCAGCTACTTTATGATGTTCTGTACCATAGAATAGTGAAGCATCATAAATCTAAATATAATCGATTAAATAAAAGTATAATTATTAATTTAAATACAAACATCATTTGCTAAATGTCTTGCTGCTTCATCATATTCTTTTCTAGCAATACTTAATTGAGCCATATTTCGTGCTAATTGTGATGTTATTGCTAAAGATGTTTGTTCATGTTGTTGTTGTTGTTGCTGTAATATTGTATATTGTGCTTGAGATAAATATTCCCAACATTGATTTAATTGTTTTAAACCTAAACTAGCTTCAGCTAAAATTAAATATGATGGAATGAGTTCGACACTTCGTGGACCATAAACTTCAATAGCTAATTTAAGTGAAGCAAGTGCTGCTGGTACGGCAGCTTCAAAACGATCTTGAAAGACCTAAATTATATAATATTATGAATAAATAATGAAAAAGAATTTTTATTTTTTTCTAGCAAAAATTTACATGTCGTTCTCCAATCATTCGAGTAACTTCAATTAAATGAATTTTTCTATCACGTATTTCACGATCACGTTCACGACGTTCTTCTTCAGATGGAAGAAATGGTTGTTTTAATCGAAGTGATGCTAATGTTGAACAAATTTTATCATGGATACCAATATTATCAGCTGTTTGATGTTCTTCTGAACAATAATATGTTACACGACATTTTGAACACATACGTGATGCTATTTTTCCACATATTTCACATTTATGTACGACAGATTTTGGAAAAGCAAGAGGATAGACGAGTTCTGTCGTCGCCATCCTTTTCTTTATTTTGTCTGTAACAAAACAATGATCATGAGAAAAAAATGAAACGACTTAGTTAAATAACCAATCAGAATAGCATAAGAATCATACTGACATCTTAAGACACTTGGATACCATGAAAATGTATCTGTTTCGATTTTTCTTTACAAAAAAAAAAAAAAACGCTCTTTATCGGACGAAACTGATAAACAAAAATGAAAGAAATAATTCTTTGAAGAGATAATGATAAAAACTGAACATCTTTATTAATTGTGGTTTTGTAATAAATAGAAAAATAGCGATGTTAAAAGGTTTTTAAATGGCAAATTTATTGACTCTGTGTCAACATTTTGCTTTCATAGTTTCTCATGTATCATTTACTTCTTCTAAAACTTGTTGGTATTAAATGTAACAAAAAATACGAGCAAATAAATTTTTGTTTTTCGTTTATCTCAAAAACTGCATAGTATTTTTCGAAAGTGCATGAACAATACGAATAATTGTATGTAATTTTAATTGAAAATAATAATATACTATTATGTATTTTATCCTTTCTCCTTCATAAATAAATATTACATTGATCAGATCATCGTACTTTGATTTATTTTATAATATAAAAATATTAAGTTTTTACTCACACGTGCTACTATTCTTTTGCTCTGTTTCAAGGTGAATGATACTAAAAGTATACGATTATTTTTCAGCCATTGTTTATTAGAAATATGTCATACTTCTTGTCATTGATCTATGTCATATTTATTTTATTGCAAATAATTGTTTTGAAAAAGAGCTTATTTTCTTGTCAATGACAGAAGTGAATTCTTTGAAATTTTTATTTTAGATAGAGATTATTCAAGTTTACTATCAATAAAAAAATTTCATTGGTTTTCCTTTAGTTGATGCTGAGCTATTTAGAACGTATCGATCTTTTTTTTTTAGCAAAGCTAAGAGTTTAGCATATCAGTAAGAAGCGAAGTGACAGACAAATAAACTTGTGTAGATTTTAACTAGCTTTGAGAATATTCGATCATTTTTTAACAATCATAACTACATTGAAAAGAAACTAAAAATAATATTCTTTACCAAATTTCATCCTTTTTTTTTTTAAAATTATACTTTGAATCAGAATGAAAGCAAAAAAAAGTTAAAATCAACCAGATTTTTATGACCAGCATCTGATGTTCCATCAAATGATGTATTTATCATTAGAATCTAACGAAAAAAAAAAGTTTCGAAGTAAATAAAATTTGAATGTTTGACTAATTAAAAACTCTATTTTGTTCAGAATTTAATGTTGCTTTCAAATATATATCCAAATATGTGCATACTTATCAAGAAAAACAATGCAGAACGCTTAATTGTCTAAAAACACTGTAAAATTAAGATACTAATGGAATTCCTTAGCGCAATAGTTCAAGAAAATGGATATGAATGATAAATCAAATTGTGCTCAAAATAGATGTGTTCGATGGAACGTGTTGAATTCTGCCTGAAAGCTTTATTTTTGTTGCTAAAATTAGCAACACAGACGACCAAAATATACCACAAACAAGTTTCGTTACCGAATGTCATAAAAAATGGGAGCATTTGTTTTTGTGGATAATTTCTTCGAGAAAATGACATCGAGCTCTTTTTTTAATATTTTTAGAAAACATTATACCTACTAACAATAACATCATCGAAATATCTTCACTATTGTGTACTTGATAAATTATATATTTGGATTCATAGGTGATGCGTTTCTTTTCAATTGAAATAAGACAATTACGATGTTGCATATGTGTACTTTGTTTTTATTTGATTAGTGATACTCTCTATTGCTTTGTCTTATGATGGAGTTTCTTGAAAAATTTGTTCAGTATAGTTAATTCATCTTTCATGAGTCATAATCTAGCACATATGAACGCACATGTGTAATTTTAATTTCATTACTGTACATAAATACTCAACATAGCTCTTTTTTATTTATCAAATTAATGATGATAATTTCATATTCTTGCCAAAAGAAGAAATTTATGGTGAACTTTCCTAAGTGATAAATTGTTTTTGTGATAAAACTTACCGATTGAGATCAGGCAAAATCTAAAATGATTCACTTATTAATAATAGCTTATTTTTGTTGTCAAGAAAATATGTGCAAAAGAATAAGAGTAAATAAATGATTATTCTACATTATTTTTTTTTTCTCAAAAAAAATGAAGCATGCAAGAAAAGCGTCGGCTAAAGAGAATGCTCATATGAATTTCTATCTTCTATCTTGAAAAATGAAGAAATTAATTAATAGTTTAGTTTTGCGGGAAAATTTTGATTTTTTATGGATTTTCTGATCTAGATGAGAATAAATGAAATTTTTTCTTACTTTATCAGTTATACTTAGTGTTAAATTCTATTGCATAGCTTAGAAATTTTCATGCTGTTAGAAGATAGCAGGTATTATTATGATACACTGTCGAAAAATATATCGAGTTACTATTTAAAAACATTTGATGTCAAAACCGGCAACTCAAGTTGATATTACTATTGAAAAATTATAATAGTTTGTTTGAAGTTCGTCAATTAAATCATAGTGAATTATTGCATTTAATTGATGGGTACAATTGACCAACATTGATTATGTATAATGCTAAGTGAGCTAGAGTGTCATAAATATTTATTTTCATTCTAGATTTAAAAAAAATATATGTTTCTAGAAAAAGATCTGACAACTTTAATAAAAAAAAGAATATTTCTAATATGATTAATTTAAAATTAGACAAGATCATTAGTAAATAAAGCCATAATAGTCGTCTACCCAGATACTGAATCATGAGCATTCTTGTACAGAAGGGAAATGGTCTTGTTGAACTGAGTGTCGAAATGCGAAATCAAATTGTTCAATTGTCTACAATTAGAAATGAATTAAATTTATTTTCTTAATTAACTAAGATTTCACTTACTGTTTTTGCTCTTCAAATGTGTGCAGTATATCTTGTTCAGTGAGTGCCTGCGATTGATAATCTGATCCACTATTGCTTTCGAGCTTCTCATGTAGACGCATACTTGGTTTTAAAGCTGTCACAGAACAACAAAATTGACCGATATCAATGAAACCGTTTTCCAGGATAGTTTTGGTGTTTTCTGGTGATGAAAAATCGATTTGGACACGTTCCATTGGAGCTTCTGATCCATCTTTATAATACCATCGCTTGACATGTTTAATACCACGGTAAGCTTTTGACAATGCCTTTCTAAGATCATCATCAGCAATGTTGGTGGGAACATTGTGAACGAGAATTTTATCAGTTACTTGTTGTTCCTCGGTCAATATTTCTGATTGACCATCTGATCCATTGTCACTTTCAAGTTTCTTACGTAGACGCATGCTTGGCTTTAAACTTGTTATGGGACAAGAAAATTGACCGACGTTAATGAAACCGTTTTCCAGGATATTTTTGGTGTTTGCGGGTGATACGAAATCAATTTGGACACGTTCCGTTGGAGTTTGTGATTCATCCTGAAAATACCATCGTTTGACATGTTTAATACCACGGTAAACTTTTGACAGTTCTTGTCTAAGATCATCATCAGTAATGTTGGTGGGAACATCATGGACAAGAATTTTATCAGTTACTTGTTGTTCTTCGGTCAATATTTTTGATTGACCATTTGATCCATTGTTGCTTTCGATGGTGTTCTTTAGACGCATAGTTGGTTCTAAAGGTGTCAGTAGACAGCGAAGATTATTAATATTAAAACACCCATCTTCAAGGAACTTTTCAGCATGTTTTGGTGATGTAAAATTAACTTGTACAAGGTCTTTCGGAGTTTCATCTTTATAATACCATCGTTGAACACGCTTAACACCTTGATAAGTTTTTAACAGTTCGTTTTTGATATCATAATCAGAAATATCCGTATCGACACCGCAGATGAGAACTCTATCGGTAGTGTTTAATTGTTTGCCTGACATTGTTATAATACTGTATGTGACTGTTGATTACCTACCTATAAATACTTTCACTGTTTGATGTTACCTATGGGTGATGTAAGAACACAATGATGACATAAGGTTTTTATCCTTTGTTGAATAATAAAGAAAGATTTCAGCATACATGGGACAGGCTGGGTAAGAAAATACTTCCTAGTTTCTTCAAAGAAAATGCATCGAACAGCTTAGTATTGCTCATAAAGTCGGTAAAATGTGCAATATTCGTCTCGTATTCATTTAAACATTCGAGAAATTTCTCGATTCAAAGTTGCTCAACACATTTTTTGCCACGTTTTGATAATTTTTATCTTGATTATATTGCGTCATGTTTTGAGAACAGAAGAGAAAAAAAATGTATCTTAACAACCCTACATTCGTTCTTTTGCGACAACTGTAGAGAACGAAAAGAAAAAAAAAACGAAGACTATATCATTATGTGGGTATTGTTTTTCTCTTTCTTTTCTCAGAATATTACTAATTTTGACGGACATTTCCTTGGAAGAAGAATAAGGATATCATTTTGGAAAAAACCTAAAGCTACAGCAATAGATTGAGAAATATCATAACACGCTGATAATCATCAAATGAATGTATCTTGCTTGCATGACGTTTATGTCACAACTGAGAACACAAAACTACTAATAATACAAACGAAACAATCACAAGAATGAAAAATAAATGTACATATTCAACAGCATTCCATTCATATTTGTACTGAACAAATCGAATGAGTCTTTGATACTGTCGTCCAATAAACTAGAATTTAGTTTTCACTTTCTTTTCGCATATTCATACAAACAATCTATGAGCAAAAATTGAAAATTTCATATTCATATAATATTCAAATCTTTCATTTGATATAGATAAACAAATTTTTTTAGATTTGGTTTCGAGTGTTTCACTTCGATCTATAAACGAATTTCGTTACTACGGAAATTGTAGTATCAATTTCATTTCACAAAGAGTATCTTTCTTCTTCGATTATAATTCATGAGGGGTTAACAAAAATTTCTTTTTCTTTTTGAATTTATTCCTTACGAGATCTATTCGAAATTCTTTGATTGTGTCAAGATTCAAGCATGCCAACATTTTACGTAAGGATTTATCGATTGAGATATCGTACAAGTTTAAATATAAAATAATGATTTTTATAAAATCTTAATAAATCATTACACAATAACTTCCATTAATTGTTGGAAAGTAAACTTCGTGATGAGAAATCTATGAATTCACAAAAAAATGAATGCTTCATATATACTCATACGAGAATTCTGACTTGATCGATGCATTTGTATGGTGGAGGTGTTCTCGTATGAAGATTCCTCTTTCAGAAATTCAATCTTGAACTAAGCTTGTAGCGTGAAAAATGAACTTTCAGAATATGTACATAATTGATTGTCAATATTACTTCTTGACAGTTTTAAAATGATATTTGATTGAAATCTCCTATAAAGCTAACAGTCCTTTTTCAATTAAGTCTAAGTTGTTTTTCTTATTTGTATAAGAAAAAAAACACAAATATGACCCTAGTGAGACTATTTTCGTTTGAAAGCTTTTTGAATGATCTCATTCGAATGAATAAGTCAAGCTCTGAAATGGGTACTGTAGTTCTCGATTCCATCACTAGAATATCGAATTTTTAAGTGTGCCAAAATAGTTTTAATAGTATTTTTTCAAAACATAAGACACTACAATTGAAGTCTAAAAAAAGGTTAAAGTAGAATAGTATAAAAGAGTTTTCTATCGTTCAAGACGATTCAAAACTTAATATGTTAAAATTGTCAAATTATAGTTATTTACGACAGACCCTATTTTTTCAATATTCCAGATTTTTTACATTTTTTTTTGTGGGACATGATAAAGAGGTTGAAATTTCGTTAAAGTTAGTCTTCCAATAGGAATATTAGATGATACAGAATCAAACCGCTAGCTGGTGAGTTCTCAGAAAAAATAATATATGATTTTATCAAGTAAAACTTCTTGTGATTCAAATGATAAAACAACATATAGAACCTTTGGAAAAGAGATCGTTTTTGAAATATTTGTTCTTTTCAATAGTTGAAATTTTTCGACGAAAGCTTATTTTATCTAGAAATGGAAAAACTAAATTTTTAGTCACAGTGATCTATAGTTAATTATATCAACACATTGTAAGATTAGGACAATGTTGTCTGCTATGATTCAAGTGAGAAGTCTTTCTTTACTGAATGATGATACTGCAGATACTCATTTAGATTGACTTAATAGAACAGAAAGAGAAACGAAATACGGACACTAACTCACAACTTCATCTTAGTTGACGAGACATTTGCATGATTCTTAATCTTGAATCAATACAACAGTTATATTGATGTCAAAATATAAAATCAATCAATCGATAACAAGCACAATGTGAATGAGGATAGTGGTCTTCTCTTCCCTCACATTCATACTCAATACATAGAGTCATGAAAGCAAATATATCTGAGTATAATACATGAGTGTCCAGAATACAAATTCTGAAATTCTACATTCTTTGATCTTATATATAGAGTGATGAGAATATCTATATACAAAATCATTTGTAGCATTTATATTATTCTTTTTTGTAATTTCGTTATCTGCTCTCATAGACTAAAGTTTTAAAAATGTGTACAAGTTTCGAAAAAAAAAACAACTTACTTTATCACAATAGTTTTCTTAAGTAAAAGATCGAATAAAACGAATGAACTTTGTAAGCAAAATTTTTAAAAAGATCTAGTATTGAAAGATTTTTGTACGTTTTGAAATGTATTTTAAAAGAGTTCATTAACTTATTTAACAGCTTGTGGCTTCTTGAAAATATTTTTTTTTTAATTAAAATTGTTCTTCTTCTAGCTTTCATATTGAACTACTCTTATTTGAAGTATTTCAATAGAATTCTATGTCTCAGTGGAGTGTACTACATGCAATTCATTGTTAAAAATCAATATTTTCTAATAAAAAAGAAATTCTCGGTTCTACCTTTAAGCGTGTAATAATATAGTTTCTTAGATTCTCAAAATTAACTAAGAAATTTTCTTACAACCTGAACGTTACAACCATACGACATCTATCGTTTATTAACTTGATAATATCTGTGATGTTATTGAGCAATAAGTGCAGAAAAACATGGATGATGGGTGATGGGTGTGACTTGGATGCATCAATATTCGTCATTGTCTTAGCATTGAAGTTCTATTTTTAACTATGCAATAGAAAAACAAAAATTATACATAGTAGTAGCTATATACAAAGATTAATATATGATCATCCCGAAATAACTTTCGACAGATAATACGTATGTGTTATAATCCGTTTTGTGAATAACGTATTTAGCATCAATACAAAAAAAGAAAGTGAATGAGAGATTTGTACACGTGCTTGTATACGAAACAAGCAGTATGATAAAGTAAAATAATATTATACGAGGTCACGAGGTACAGTTTGCTCATTGCGAAGAAAAAAGAAACTCTAGTATTATCTGCGCATTCAAATAATAGATTATTACCGAGTAGTGGACGTGTGCTTTGTTAAAGGTAAATGTTCAATAAATTTTTATCTAAAAAATAATTAATCGATTTCAATTCGATAAAAATCTATAAATATAAGAAAAGAATCAGTTTTCTGATTTATATTACTTGTATCGAGATATTTTGATCAATTGTATCACAATCTGCATATATTAAGCAATGGTGATACGATTTCTTAAAGTAAAACTGTGCATGCAGGACTATATTTTATTCTATGAGAATTGTTTTTTTTTTAAGAGAATTAGTTAAGAATATACTAAGTCTTTAAAAAACCAAACTTTGAATGATGAAAAATTTCTTTTGATCAGAAGTATCGTTCACTCACATTAGAAAATGGAAACTATAGTAACAGATGTATACTCATAAGATCATTTTCTCGCCATAGATTATTTTTCATTCCATATTTAGTAGTGAATTGTCAAGAACATTTCTTGAAACTTATCTTTTACACGATTTCAACATAAGATTTTTGTGCCATTTGGTACTTCTCAGGGCTCCTGAAATTTTTTTAATCATTCTTCCAAAATCCAATTTTATTGTTGTAGTTGTCGTATTAATCACATAAATTGTATTTAGGTTTTGCAAAAACGAAACTCTGATAGTGAGCAATGCGTTTTACTGGTAAATAGATTACATGATGGTGTTTTATCAGATTTTTTTGTTTACTGAAGATTTTTAGTGAATAATTAGATCTTATCTTTTCAAATATAACAATGTGTGCAGAAAATCGATTCCTAGTGAATATAGCTTTAGAAAATTTTCATGTGTCAACATAATATCGAACGAAATCAGTGGTGGAACTTTTTATTGATTTTCTTTATTGTATAAGGTGATCGGATATCCAGAAACCTTATATATGTTGTATCGAAATTACTTCAGTTGACGAATTTGTAACTTCATTAGGGAAAAATTGACTAAGTGGCAATTTCGTCGCATAGTTGTGTCGAAGTTACTTCAATTCAATCAAATATCAAATAATTATCAATTGATTGATGGTTTTTTAAAACAAAATATACATTTTTAGTTAATTTTTTCATTTCAAGAATAAATTTACATTTTTTTCACGAATAAAACAAAAGAAATTATTGAGAAAAACTAACTCTTATGTTTTTTTGTCTATGTTGTATATGATTATAGTTCTATTCTAACGAAACTAATATCTGTAATCAATGAAAGAGATCTCTAGAATACTATGCTCTGATTTAAATAGCACATAACCATATAATTACTTAGGGTATACCAAAAGTAGTAGCGAAGCTTCGGTAATTTCTTATAAGAAGCTTTAAGAAACTTTCTCTCTATATAGTCTGATAGAGAAAAGAATGCTCTATTTTTCTATGCTATTTGATCATACTTCAACTTATATCGTAATAATAAAATCTTGATAGTATCTATTTTGTTTGCATCTGCCACACGTTAACGCGCATTTTTAAAGAAAGGCGGATGAGTATCTTTTGAATAACTTTTGACAGAAATAAGATGGAGAACTGCGGTTTTCACCGTTAGAAAGAGGAGATGAAGATTCATCGAACCGTATATTACAGAGTATCTTGATCTGTTTTTGTGAGGTTTTCAATTGACCTTTTTAAGAACAAACCTATCTGGTAAGTTGTTAACAGTGAATTCTCAATTATCAAGTATAGATTCAAACTACTAATCGAAGATCTACAAACTGTGGAAGACTGAGATAAATAATATGTATTCTAGTCGAACCTCTAATACGATTTTCTAGCAATTTCTATGAAAAAAGCTCACTTTTATGCTTTTTTTTTTATAAAGAAAACATTTTCCCGACAGTTAGAAAATTGAATAAAAATATTTCAGAAGCCAATATTAGAAAAATCTATACTATTGATTCGATGCATCTTCATCTCCTTTTTCTAACGGTGAAAATCGCAGTTTTCCATCTTGTTTCTATCAAAAGTTATTCAAAAAAAATACTCGCTAGCATTCATGTTGTCGTGACACATGCGAACAAAACAGATTTTATCGAGATTTTATTATTATGATATTAGTTGAAGTATGATCAAATAGCATAGGAAAATAGAGCATTCTTTTCTCTATCAGATCGTGCAGAGATAAAGCTTCTTATAAGGAATTATTGAACTTCCGCCACTATTTTTGGTATGCCCTAAGTAGAATAACTCTCACAATATGATATGTTCTTCTTTGAGTTTAGCTTCAGTGATATAATTTATATTGGATTGTAATGTAGTATTCAAAAATCCAGTTAGGTGACGTCTTTGTTTGACTTAGTGTGAGTCTGATTCTGGTTAGCCTTTAACCTGTCCTTATATGTAATATTTTTCTTACTAATATAAAATTAAAATGTTATTTAAATCAAAACATAGTATTCCTTTCATTAGTTACAAATTTTAGTGTCATCACAACAGAACTATAATCATATACAACATGAACAAAATGGCAT
>CAJNSZ010000159.1:15236-81346 GCA_905329745.1 Rotaria sp. Silwood2 | reverse complement strand
AAATATATCAAGTTTCCTTACCGAAATTCGAAAATATGGTCTTGCTGCAAAACTGGGACCCTACAGCGAAAATTCACTAAAAACGGTCGATCTCCTCAGAGACAAGCCATAAGCACGAACTTATTCTATCATAGACACAGCTCACTAAGGTCTACAAAATGCGCTAAGTCCCGACTTGAAAGCGCTCGGGCACCTGGGAATGTTCCCTCGTAAGCCACTCATCATGCCACAAGGTAGATGAAAAGTAAAGATATTCTACCTTCTTTCCAAATGGAACAATATGCATACATATTTGTACAATTTTCATGAGACATGGAAACATAATAAAGAATGCCAGCACAAGAACTAGTGTATGTCGAAACAGAAACATAACAGAAAATTCCAATAGAAGAAAAAACAATATTAACCAGAAAAAATGATCAGAATAAATTGTCGTTAAATAATGCAATCGAGTCCTTCAATAATTATAATTATCACGAGTTAGTCTGAAGCTTTTGCGTTCAGTGAACAATTTGGCTGTACATTAATATTGTTTCCTAACCATATAGACAGAAAACAATTATCTAGTAAATATGTGAAATCTATTCTTTGCGAGAGCCATCCGATGATTTCATTAGGACTAAAGGGCATATCAAATAAGAATACGAATGTAACACTTGATAAGTGTTTCACTTGTTGTAAAAGTATTTTTATATCATCCAAATCCATGTCATATATTTCAAGATATTTCACATGATGAGGTATAATAGAACAGAAACTTTCAACAGTTCCATTTAAATTACTACGATAAACTGAATTAGATAATGTAAGTGAACGCACATTGTATGTTTGTTTAAGTAAGCAGCCTATGTTATTTATTGTATTTGATACTGAATAATGACCAAAATTGACGTATAATCCCAACGTAGTCAGATTTGTTAAGTCAATAAGAGTCGAAAGATATTCAATTGAACCAACAGGCCATTCTCCATTGACGGTAAGGGTTAAATCGGTCAGTTTGAGAAATAAATGATGATTTCGTAGTGTAATCTATGTACACGAAAAATACAATGATTTAGAAATATCAATTGTCCGAATAATTCATAATGAAAAATTCAGAAAAAAATCTAACCAAAGAAATTTGTCTTTTTTTTTTTGCATAACATACCTTTTGTGTTGTCATACTTGCCATCATTACTGTTAAATCTAAATCAAGTTCACGTACATTATTCATTATTAATGCATCATTGCCGTTAGTCATGCAAGTGGTGCATTCAATTTTGTCAAAGTCCGATTCATATATAATACAAGGATCACATATTGGTACTGAATAGAGTCTAATCGTTCCCGTTTTAATGATAAAATTACAAGTTACAAACCAAGATTTATGTTTGAGCCAAAACGTTGTTCGAAATGGACTAACCCATGATTCAATATCAATAGAATTATGGTTAATATCAGTCTTAGCACGAAAGAAAAATTCGAATTTTTTCAATGAAGGTAGTTTTCTTTGAATAAACTCTTCCCATCGCGAACCATCAAGTATACTATCAGATAAAGTAACAGTACCTGTCAGCTGAAGATGAACAAGAGTAGGTGTTAGCAAAAGTAACAGTTCCAATTCATTCATTTGTAAACGACTATTCTTGAATGTCAGAGAAGTTAAATGTGTACTTGTTTGAATATGAGAAAACGACATTACACTTGCATCAGTATCATTCACAATACAATTTCTCAATACTAATGTTCGTAAATGCGATAAGTGATGAAGAATTTCACAAACTTGTTTGAGTGTTACGTAATGACCAAGAGTGAGATATTGTAAAGTGCATTGTTTAGGCCATACTATACAATTTATTTCTTTACTCCACATACTTAAATCAAGTTTACGAAGATTAGCCATGACAATATTAGATAAGACGGGAATCATTGATTTACCTTTAGAGTTAAAATTATGTTTTCGTATATTGATCGATAACTCACTTAAAGAATTTATGTTAATATGTTCCATGAGTAGATTTAATTCAAACTTTTTGATTTCAATTAAAGTTAATGCACGAAGATGAACGAATTGATTAATATTCAAAAGAGATATAAATAAACAAATCTGTCCTGGCGTCATATCATTATTGGAAAGAATAAGTGAAATTACATTTTCTGGATGAATAATACAACAAATACGATGAAATTCAATCTTCGAAACTAAACTTAAGTCAAGTTCATACCGATTGTAAGTATCCACAATTGTATAAAATCGTTTACACACATTGCGAAATGAAAAAAGAATGGTTTGTATATCGAGGTTGCCAAATATATGGCAAACAAGTTCGATGGGCAAAGTATAAAGTGATGCAGACGACATTACTATGTGTTTTGTGTAAATGTAGTCTATCTATTACATCGAGTCGTAATGTTATGGTGCAATATTACGACATTAGAGAAAAACATGATTTTTGTTTTGCGTATGAGAAAAGATGATGAAATATCAGAAACGAAAAAAAAACAGTCATGGCCTGCAGTAGGCTCGTTTTATTAAACTTTACCGATGCATCTATCGAAATTAACCATATGAATACATTAAGGACTTGATAGCCTGTAATGCTATTGCATAAAATCAAACAAATATGTCATAATAAATGGGTTTTTTTTTGTGCACTTATTTGGACATTTAGTTTTATTCTTAAATATTCAAAATAAGGTCTCATTTTTAAGAATAAATTCAAATAGTAACATAGTGATTTTATCATTGATCAAAAGCATAAATTTACTATAGAATCCAGATGATAAGAAACATTTTTTATATTCATAAACTTATTGAAGTTATTAAAAGTATCCTGAAGTCACCAAGATCAAAGACAAGGGTAATGACTCAGAAAGTCGAATTTGAAAATTTTTTGCTAACGTTGAACATATTTCAAGGGTTGAAAGTTTTTTGGGTATTATTGAGGAAAAGAAAATCAGTAAAAACACAACGAAAATTTTTCAAGACTAAATAGTTATTCCTGGATCACTTCCAGCATGAAACATTCATGAAGAGGATTTTGTTTTTCTTCAATAATATTCAAGAAACTTTATAGAACGAAGAATAAAAACAAGAAAAGAATATTCTTTTATGTCTCGAAGAACTGAAATCTTTCATCGCGATATTCTATACGTGGATTGTATCGACCAATCATTTATTGTTCCGCGAAAATGGGAGAAAAGTTCTATTGGCCTCCACACTGATATATCATTACAATCTTTTTGCTTCAAAAAAACGAAAGTAAAACACGAATATTCATAATATCAAATAAAATAAAAAATGGCAAATGCTCGACATCACTCTAAAATAAATGATATTGATTTACAAGAACATGTCAATAATTCTCTTCCGATTCCACTTATGTCAATTATTATTGCGCCAACTGAATATTCTCATACACAATCTGAATCAAATGCAACATCAATTGATAAACCAATATATTCATCTTCAACAGCGTCTATTTCATTATCCGATGATAATATTTTATCAACATCAACATTATCTAATCGATTTGATATTTCAAAACTTCATTTTGCTCATGTAATTAAAGTTCCACATGGTACAAATCTTATTGCATCTGATAATCAATTAACAACAGTATGTATTAATTCAATTGGAAATATAATTCATCTTATTACACCTACGGGTTATTATATTCGATCATCAAGATGGCCTGAAACAGAAAACAAGATTTTGAATTTACTTTGGTAATGAATAAATACTAAAGAATTGTTTTTTTTTTTTTCTTTTAAATTTTTATCAATTATTTAATTAGGTGTGAAATATTACAAGTTTATCTTGTTTCAACATCGAAAAGTCTTTATACACTTAAATATGATTCAAATCAAATGCTTCTAGTTAAAAAATCACTTGATTTTCCTGATTATTATTTATCTAATAAGGTATTCATTGCTTGTAATTCATATCGTCTTTATATTCATGATCAATCATCAAAATTAATTGATGTTTATACTCTTCAATTTATTCATTTACATACAAAACAATTACCCGATTGTCTTATTAATAATCAAATCAAATCATTTTCTTGTTCTGATTCATTTCTTATTTTACATTACGAACAAATTCCTAATAAACTTATTATATTAGATCCAATAATAATGACAATTAAATATGAATTTGATTTATCATATAAGACAATTTCATCTATACGATGTTTTGATAATGAATATACATTAGTATTTATTGGTATTAGACAAGATGGAGAAAATCGTTTAGTTTTTTTAAATTTTGAATATATAAATAAAGAAAATAAAATACAAGAAATAATCGTTGAAAAAGCTATTGAACATAATGAAGAATTTGTTTGTCTTTTACCGAATTGTCAAGATCTAATGATACTCAATCTAATTGCTGCTCGTGTACAATATTTGAAATATTGTTCTTAATTATATATTATTGTTTTGTTTTTTTTCTTTCGTTCTAACTTGGATTGAATGTTATGATTATTGAAAGATATTGTTTGTTTATGTTTTTTTGAAAGAAACTTTATTTTAATCAAGAGTATGAAGAGTCTGTTGAATGTTTGTAAAAAAAAAAAAAAGAAGCGATTTTGAAAATGTTTATCTTATTTTAGATATCTATTAATTAATCTTTGTAAATTAATGATGGATAATCAGTGAGTATTTCTCTTTATAATTTTGATAGGTTTTTGTTTTGTTTATTTGAATTTAATAGACTATCTGGTATAATTCAATCGTTATCATTTTCATCGAATGATTGTCGAATACATGCTCGAAAACAACTTGATTCATGGTTAGATTCATCATTAACTTTACTTCGAAATGCTTATAATGAAAAATTAAATGAAATTGATCAATTATATGATACACTTAATGAAGATTTAGAACTTTACAAACAACGACAATTAATGGCAATAACAAGACAAAAAAATGATTTATTAAATCAAGAAATTGAACAATTACAAAGACAATTACCAACATTTATTCAAGTTTTTATTTGATTATTTTTAATTAAAAATTTATTATTAATTGTTTGATTTAGGTTAAAAATATTCCAGGTTCAATTTATAATCTTGAAGTATGTCGTTCAACTACTATAATTGATAGACCTACTGTTTGTTCAATACTTCGTCATTCATTATTACGAAAAGAGCCTGTACAATCATATCGTTTTTCATCAACTTGTCGTGCTATGGCATGCAATTCAAAACGAGATGAAATTCTTTTATATGACAAAGATGAACTTATTTTATATAAAGTTGATGGTACTTTAGTGAGTAATTATTTTTCTTTTTTTTTTTTTTTGATAATTGTATGAATTTAGGGTGGAAGTATTTCATGGTCTACAATGGAAGATGGTTTTGTATCAGATATTGTTTGGTGTTCAATACTTGATTGTTTTCTTGTTTTGGGTCGAATGGTTCTTTCATTATTTAATACACATTTATATACATGTACCAATATTGAACAAGTTCGTGGTAGTCAATCACATTATCTTATTGCTTTAACTTATGTTCAACAAGATAAAAGTGTTTTTATTTGTTCTCATCATCCAAAAGAAACTATTCGACAGTATGATATATTATCTGAATGGAATTTAAAAAGAACTTGGTCAAAAGATAATTTAATTAATCAAGATGATATTGGTAAAATATAATTGATCATATTTTAATCGTTTGCATAGCATTACTGTACAAGTCAAAGTCAAATGAGACTTGACTTGAAAAACATTTGACTTTCGTATTCATTAGTATTTGAGCTTCAATATCGAAAACAATTTTATAGATGTTAACTAAGGTGAAGTGTAATAGTCATCATCTATAGATATGTGCGAGTTTTATATTTTTATAATTAGGTATCTTTTTTTGTGGAAAGATTTGAGTAAAAAGAAAAAAAAAACAATTGATAGAGATTATATCTGTGAGTTAGAAGGACTTGACTTGACTTGTTCAACTTTGAAATTATATAGTTTTTATTGTTATTTAAGGTATTCGATGTATTCGTGTTAATCCATCTGGTACACAACTTGGTCTTGTTATTAAAAATAAAAGTGATCAATTTCGAATAGGTCTTTATTCAATGGATTTAACACATATATTTTCTACAATTCCAATTGTTCCTTCATCATCATTATTAAAAGGAATTCGAAGTATTGATTTTATGCTTTATTTAACACCATTTATTGATGATCATTTATGGTTAGTTGTTTATGGAAATGGAATTCATGAACATTCTCTTTTACTTATTAATGGTCAAACAGAAAAATCTGAAACAATTATTGATGATTCTATATTTAATGCTTGCATGTTAGATGAACAATATTTAATAGTTCGAATGAAACAATCAATATTGATTTATGATATTCAATAATGTAACATTATTGATTTGTTTTAGTATTTCGTTTTCGATTAGATGGAAAAAAACAAACAACAAAAAAAAAAACTGTTGAAAGAAAAGATAAATAAAAAAACAAATTTTTCAAACAATGATTAGTAACTATGATACAAGATGAAAAGTAAACTTTTGAGATAATTGATCGAAAATGCTAACTTTAGAGATAATCAAATTGTTACTAAGTTTTTTTTTTTTTTTCGATAACATTCTCGTTTATGAAATTGTTATGTTTCCTTGTTTTGTCTTCAGTTTTGCTTATAAAATCAAATATTTGAGTATTCACTCAAGTAAAGGATACCGTCACATTTTTTTTGTATAGGATAAAAAAGCACACACAATTAAATCTCAAAATGAAATCATCGATTATTTATTTTATTCGATTAAATTTAATATTCTAATATTAATAAGTATTATTCTTCGTTTATAAACATTTATTTCATGTTCATGGTGTCAACTCAAAGATTGTAATTAAATCGTTTTGATAATATTTGTATTACTAACATTTTGTACTTTGTTAAATGTATATGGACCAGATCCTATCTCATAGATACACATTACTGGACAATGATCAGACACTGAATATCCTCCTGTACAAAGTAAATTTCTCAGTACGTTCGCTAAAATTGGACGTGCATAATTGTTTTGCATTATCCAATCTAGTGTACAATCACCAAGATTATCTTCATGAGATATACTAGGACGTTGTGGATGAGTAGGAAGACAAGGTAATCTTAATGTACTAAAACAATCAATAAAACCAGCTTCACGTAGAATACGTCGTGGATGAAAACTTTCATTTAAATCTCCCATAAATAATACAGCCAAATGAGGATCATTAATTTGCGATTGTAAATTATATAAAATTGTTGCAGCACGTTGTGCTTGTTGTTTGCGTATATTAACGTTAGTTATAAGTTCTTCTGTATGACCTTCCCATGTAAAATGTGCAGTTGCCACAAGAATTTGTTGAGTATTGATACTATTTGATTGGTTTTTTCCTTCGATTGTTTGTTCAGGTATTTTATTAATTTTTAAAAGTACCCAAAAGAGACGTCTTAAAGGTTCCATCATACCAATATCATGAATACCATATTCTATCATATTGAATAGATTTGAATTCCAATAAATATTACTTTCATTTTGCCAACCAGCAAAATCATCTTTAACATAAGCATGAGTTGGTAAGGCTTCGATAATAAGATCATGAAATAGTGGATGTAATTCTTGTACACAAAGTATGTCAGGTGTAAACGTAGTTAAACACTCAAGCATGGGTAGACGACGATGTAGCCAATTGGCAGGATAATTACTAACTTTCCACATGTTGAAGGTCATGACCGATATGCGATGCACGTCCATAGCCGTATCTTTAACGGAGAAGTAAAAAAATTCGAATTAAAATAGTGACGAGATTTCTTTTTACAAAAGAAAATAATCAACAGAGAATCAATATTTTATTGCTATAATGTGAACCGATATTGTGGGAATATAGATATGATCCAGGAGTAAATAAAAGAGAGAAAAAGAAAAAAAAATGTAGGTTGATAAATACGAGCGAAGCCTTTTTTCTTGTCAGAAGGTTAATATGCGTTAAGAAGGGCAAAAAAAATATTACAGCTGTATTTCGTTTTTAATTTACTCCCATAGTACAAATGTTTTTTTTTTTCATTCTGATTAATAGTAAGATATTCAACATGATAAAACAAAGTATTATCAATGATCGTTATTTTTTCGAAATAGATCTAAAATAGAAGATATATAGATCATTTTTTATTTACAACGATGCACAAGCATATAGAGAAATTTTAACTTAGCTAATTATACGAAGCTCTGTTATCTGGAATGTTATGAGTATGAATATGTTCTGTTCTAGAGAAAGAATGTAGTAAAACTAATATTGTTAGAAATATGTCGAACAAAGTCTTAAGATGTTTTTATTATATAAGTAATTGAAAATCAAGTTCAATTAATGATAATTTATTATTAGAATAATAGACTTTATAAAATTTTCCTTTTCATTGAAAGCCAATAAAGTCAAAGTTAAATGGGTTACGATGTTTTCACATACCCGAATAGTTGAGTTGTTTTAGAGAAATCGAATTGCCTAAAAAATTAAATAAAAATATGTGTCCACAGAGATAAACTTTTTTGAAATGGTACCGATGAACTACGATCGTTTTGTGTTATAAAATCACTGTTTAGAATAACTTTCCTCATTTGCATTTTGTTTTCGTTGGCACGCGTTTTGATCTGACAAAATTACAAAATATGGTAAAAATTCACATTGCAACATTCTCTACTTTGATCAAGTAGCACTTGATTATTGTAGAAATGTTCTCTGACATAGAACATTCTCATCTATCAGCAATACTATTAGTAATATTTCAAAAGCATGTAATTCTATCATTGTATCTCGAAACAACAATCATTATATGGTGTAATGTTCACTGGTTTACACTATGTTATCAAGTTGTTTAATTTTTAGTTTTTAATTCAGAATACAAGTAAGTCAGACAGAAAACAATCCCATCGATAACGCTGATACTTCTCCGGAAAAGAAATGCAAAAGATACTTCATGAAGGTTTTTTCCGAGAGTTTTTCATTTTGATTTCAGAGTTCTTTTTAAACAAAATCAATCACAATCTTCAGTAAAATGATTTGATTGCAATGTCCATTATTACTCTACATACAATGCAACGTAATTTTAAATGTCGATTGTTTATATTTTCTGGTTTATATAGAATTTATTTTTATACGAACGTATAGGTCATAAAAATGTCTCGATCACAGTTATTTTCTATAAGTGTTGAATTGTTGCTGGACTTGAATTTTAGGCAAAGTAGTATCGATTCGAAACAGTTTATTGTTAGTTTCGTTAAGATATTCCATTTCTTTAGTCATACGTTGGATGTAAGAAGGAATTTCATCTAATGGCAATTCATTTAATGGTACGCCTTTGTTTCGTATTTGTTCCTTTTCTTGTGCGGCTATTTGATCGATCTGACCGAATGCTTGGTCTCGTTGAGTGTCTGCTTGTTTTATAATTCTGGTACGTTCAGTATTAACGAGTTCCTTAGCTGAAGCTGATAACCGATCAATTATACTGATTTTATCATTGAGAACATGTTGAGCTATGTCTATTTGTTGAGTAACAAGAGCAACGTGTTTTTGAGCGCAATCAATACAAACATGCTTTGAACAATGAAGACACTGCATATGAGGCGGCTTTTTACAATCTGCACATTTACGAATAGGTTTTTCCAAAGCAACAGAGTGATTATTCTCTACGCATTCGCTCTATGTAGGAAATAATGTGAGAAAATCATATGAAGGATTAAACTAAAGATAGTTTGGATGTTCAGTTTTTGTGAAAACTACTTACGACAGGATGCCATTCCGGAGAGGAGGCTATTGTCATACATTCGTCCGGTTCATTGTCAAATAATTGTGGTTCAACTTCTTCTGATGGGTACTCTAGATTAATAGAATAACGTCAAGTAATTAGAGAAATGCATCAATGGTACGATTATATGGCACTGATCTGAGATAATCTAGTAGCAACTATCCTGCATAGAGAAATAAAAAACAAAGTGTTTCATCTAATGAAGTTATGATGATTTATTGATATATGAATAAACTTAGAAGTTTTTTACCTTGTCTATCCATAAAGTCAATAGATTCATATTTAAAGCTGTAAACCGTTTCTATGAAATTGGAATTGGTCACCAACTAAAACTGAGCGTTAATATGTTTTCCATTTTAAAATGGGAGTGACTATCTTTACAATAATTTTTTGTTTGAAAAAAGACAGAAATTTGTAATGATCATTGTTGAAAGTATGGGGTAAAACAGTGCATCAGATAATAGAAATCCGGTTTTTCCACGAAATTTTCTCAATCTTCTGTAAATTTTTTCAGAAATTGAAGTTTTCAACTTGATTCGTCAGGCACAACTTTCATTGAAAAATGAGCAAAAAAGATAAATTTTGTTCAAATTTCTCTAAGTCTGAGGAGTCCAGTAAAATATCTAAATTTCAGATTAACTGATGTGAAATATATGAATTTATCTCATTTTCTAGAATTCTAAATAACATTTCAATTACACTTCTGAAAATTAAAAAAAATTCGATTTGCCTATCTTATGCAATATTTTATTTTGAAAACAAATTGATGAAAGATCCTGAGACAAATTAGCAGCAAATTCTAAA
This sequence comes from Rotaria sp. Silwood2, assembly GCA_905329745.1. Taxonomy (NCBI): domain Eukaryota; kingdom Metazoa; phylum Rotifera; class Eurotatoria; order Philodinida; family Philodinidae; genus Rotaria; species Rotaria sp. Silwood2. Next base: position 70,763 of record CAJNSZ010000159.1, on the reverse strand, counting down.
TTATGACTCGATGAACAGTTCTCTGTTGGTCTTTCAAGGATAAAAACCGTGGATTTTGATCGTGTTTCAATCAAAAAACTGAGACAGAAAAGCATTCACTCTGCTTATATTCGCGTATGCATAACAACGCGTATTTAGTCTCAAATTGGTAGCTCATAATTTGATCAGGATTATATTTATACAATAAGCAATTGGACTATCTGAAGAAAACTATAATTTGAGATATTTTCTAGTGAACGCGGTTTTTTTTGGCTTCGTTCTTAGAATGATGTTTTTTAGTTTCATATATTCATCTCATTAACATATATTGAAAACTTCTATACTATTCTTCGTAGAAGTTGTACATAGCATACTAATACCTGACCAGTAATTCATGATACGCCTTACGTGCAAGGTGAATTTCAAAGACGAGCGACAATAGCAAAGTAGTTGCAGGTTACACTGAGACGGCAGAGGAAGAAGAAAAATGTGCCATAACACTTTCTCAAGCACACCTGTGTCAATAAAAGCGTCTTTCTGACACATGGCCACCAAAGCGACTTATAAATTCTTAAAAATGCATAAGCATTTAAAGAGGTCGCATTTAATCGTAAATAATGTTCGACGTCTTTGATTTCAATTCGAATCTTCGCATATGGACATTCAATTTTATTGGAATATTTCTTACGGAAAGTATAAATGAAAATCACGGTAAATAATTGTGAATATATTTGCGTAAGACTATTGAGAGAATACAGGTTTTTGCAAGAAACTTTTTTTTTACACATAACGTGTATACAAATAATTGACAAGGCCATACAAATAATATTTTCCTGGATATATTCACAGAAATTCTCTTTATATGTACATCGATCACGGCTTGAATCGCATAAAACTAGAATGTGAACGTGGAGAATTTTGTGTATCAGTTGTGTCATCAGATAAATAACCAGATTATTAGTTCATCCTATATTAACAAGTTCAGTTGATGCGTAGTGTAGAAAGTATGTATATATAAAGATAGTTTCGTCAATATTTGGTTTTTCATTCGTCTATTAATATATTTATAGTATTGTCTATGACTATTATCAGTTGTAAAAAAATGTTTGAATCGCTTTTAATCGACTACAAATAAATGGAATCAAGAGAAACATATTTTAGAAGAATATAAATTATTTGATTGAAACCATTCCAAATCAAGTTTATATATTGTTCTAGTTGCTAACAAGACTTGTAAAACATATGGTCTGATAGAGACAGTTGGGAATAAAATTTATTTGAGAAATTGTTTGTACTGAAACAAAGGATATTGTTTGCAGGCGACAAAAGCTGTATAAGAGAGATGAATAGAAGAAAAACCTACATGCGAAAACAACTCTAAAGTAAATTGTACTATGATCATTTCATTTAACAGTAGAATTAGAATGATATTTATTAAGTAACACTACAATTGTATATTCCTCTCTGATTACATTGCATTACAAATTTGAAATATCCTATATCAATAAAAAACAAGCGCCCTCTAGTGAATACCCTTGTTGAATGGCTCTGAGTTTCTTCGTATGGTTTTGCATGATTTCTATCGAAATTTATTAAAATTATTCAGAGAGTTTTTGTCTATTTGTCAGATATTCTTTTCACATCGACTGCTTTCTATTTTGTCCAATATTTTATGACTGAAAAAACTTCATATTTCTGAAAATGATTCATATTAAAAACATCATTGATGATCATCATGGATCTATTTCTACATTTACTATTTTAACATATAATTGTCTTGCTTCGAATCTTGCTGAACCAAAATATTTTCCACGAACTGATCCAACACATCTTGATTTTTCTTATCGATCGAAATTATTTGAACATGAATTACAATCATTCAATGCTGATATTGTTTGTTTACAAGAAATTCATCAAGACGATTTTCATCAATGGCTCAGTCCATTTCTTTTTCAATTGGGATATGGCGAAGGTACTTTTGCTAAACGTGGTGGTACCAAAGCTAAGGATGGTGTTGTGATATTTTTCAAACGAGATAAATTTAAACTGATAAATCAATATCGATTAGATTATTTCGATATTGCACAAGTTCAATTTCCAACAGAAGCATCATTAGCTACATACAATGTTGCTCTCTTTTGTCTTCTGCAAATTCAAAATAATAAGGTAAAATTAAACAATATTTATAGTGTAACCATGTTCTTTTAAAATTATCGAATGCTCATTGAAAATCAACAATCATCAACATAGCTGAATGTTAATTTTATTATAATTTAGATGAAGTTTTTTTTAATAGACATGACTGTTTTTAGACAAATGTATCGAAAGAAGAAGAACAACGACTTTGGATATGTAATACACATATAAATTGGAATCATACTCTACCTGCCACACAACTTTTTCAAATTCGTACTCTTTTTAATGAACTTACTCGACTAAATAAAGATACTAGTCATAAACCGTTTGTAATTGTTGGTGATTTTAATAGTACACCTAATTCAGTTGTTCATGATTATATTAGAAATGGATTTATTACAGATACAGCTGATTATTATTCTAAAATGCATGAAATCTATTTACCATTGTTTGATGGTGATTCAACTAAAACCAAAAAATATCTTACTGAATCTCATATGTATAAAAATGTCATGGAGAGTGCTTATAATAAAAATACATTTTTAATGCCATTTACTACACGAATTGCTGATGATTTTTGTGGAACTATTGATTATATTTATTATCAACATGATCGTATACGTCCGCTACAGTTATTAAACGCATTGCATAATGACGGTGAACGAGCAATTCATGATGATTTTACTTTACCAAATGAACAACATCCAAGTGATCATTTACCATTAATGGCTGAACTTAATTTAGTTTCATGGTCTCCTGAAAATGACGATACAAATGAATAATTAAAAAAAAACACAAATAAGTAATTTAAAGTTATAACTTCATACAATTTATGTCTGTAGATCTTTTCAAAAATAAGCATAAATTTGGGATAACAATTTTTTCTTAGGGTAATGAAAGAATTTCTTAAATGATGAAAAATATTTAACAAATTTATTCATTACTTATGTTTTCTATTTTAGTTATTTTTTGTACAAGTGAATACATATTAATCAAGATTCTGATGTTTCACCAATGGAACTTGAATTATTCGGCAGTTTATTATCTAAAATTATTTATGATGTCCTTTTTGTTCATAAAAAAATAAGAAGAGAGACGAACAAACTAAATCCTGCATATCATTGCAAAAATGTCATAGTTAAGAACATTACTGGCAAAGCGATTCTGTGTTAGCATGATAATCTCTGGCAATTTGTACTATACATACTGCTGTATGCATTAATTTAGTTTTTTTCTTCAACGTATATTTATTTATTTCTCATTAAAATGAAATCACTCTCATATATCCAATCTATATTGGCTCAATAATTTTGTTCAATTTTTCGAATTCGCTCACAGTTATTAATATTCATGACCACACATGCTTAGTAGCTGATTGATGATCATAATATCTTTCAGTTTTGATGACGCTTCTAATGTAAATAAATGGTCGTATGGCAAAGAAGTTTATCTTTACAAACTAAAGACTGTATGATCGAATTTTACCTTTGGAGAAAAATCTTGCGTGTTCATGTATGCGTACAACATGATCTTCGATTTTCGGTCATTCTAAAATTGTCTTGCATTTTTCTTTACAGTAAAATTATAAGCTTTCATGTTAGATTGGAAAATTGGCTATGATAGTAAAGAATTAACAATGGACAGCAGTAGAGATAGATCATTATCCGGTATTATAAAAATGGAATTATCTTCCATCTTCTCTATTAGTTAATCATTTCAGAGATTTTTTTCTATTGTTGAAATATCCGGGATTAAGCGTTTAGATCTATATACACAATCGACTACCAACTTTTAATTGAGTTATTGGTCTTAAAATACACTTCATGCGCTGAGGGTTCGAATATCAGATTACTAGTGATAGACATTTCTAGAGCATTTCTGAATTTTTTTTCAAGAATTATAACAACTATTATTCTCAAGAACTTCTCGTTGTTAAATAAAGAGAAAAGAAAATCATTCTAATAATGAACACCAATAACTTGTCTCTAGGCAGAAAGAATAAAACTGGTTTAAATCCGTAACATCGCTGAGAATAAAACTGGTTTAAATCCGTAACATCGCTGAGAATAAAACTTTTCGAATGTCAGGATTTGATGTATAAGCAATACAACGATTCTTTTTTCATGGCAATTCTTTGACGACTTTCGTCCATCCTAGTTTGTGACAGATGTAGTATCTTAAATAATTAAAGAAATTAACGCATAATAGTTTATGTTCTCTACAGATTCTATCAAATTTTGTATTACCTATTGCTGGCTCACTTCGCATGTTCTCAATCTTCATGATGCTGATGCGCTTGACTGAAAGCACAATAGTGGATTTCGAGTAGAGACACTAAAGACGACTGTCCTATGTTTCGAAAAATTTTTCGATCTTTCTGAACAGAAAAAACCTAAACTTGATCTGATAATACGCTTAATGCACTTCAAAATACGTTTCTCAACAATGATCGCCTTTATTTCCATCGAAGAGGCTCAATTTATCAAAATCCTAGGTATTCGATTGCTCAAATAGACTTTATGACATCAATATTTTATGTTGATTATATGAGCAAAGCATCTGTTGCACGAATAATTCACTTTGATGATCAAGCTTAAAAATCTTATTGTAAAACCAAAATCAACAACGTCAATAATCAATCTATGATTTGTCTATATATTTAGAGAAAAGTTGTTCAGTAATTTCTTTTAATCCTACAATTTTTTATCATCACAACGTATTTCAATATTATAGTGACTTTTATCCAATAGAAAATGTGTAATTTATTTTTAACAACAAAATATTCAGTACGATAATATTCTCCTGTTCGCCATGTTAATACATTCTTAGATAATATTTTTAAATCTGAATGAATCATAAAACAACAAATCACCAAAATAAAAGATACATTATTCAAGCTTAACAATATCTCTTTCTATTACCATTGATGAAATATTTGAGGTCGTAGTCAATGTTATCTCTAGGAATTTAGCATATAAATGAAAAAGCTATGAAGGCAAATTCTGCAAGATTAAAATGTCAAACACGACGTACCTGCTATTGTTAATTGCAGAAAGATTGTTTTACTCTATCTATTTTGAGAAGTATTTCTTCAATATCTTTTCACGTAATCCTGCACAAATACAATAAGTATTTCATATATTATAACGAAACACTATTGATAAACCATCTATGATTGTATATCAACGATGTCTGTTACAGTGATAGAGATAAGGGGTTCAAATTTCTACCCCTATAATTCAAACACTTATTTTAGGTTGTGTTTCACAAAATTTCTTCTTATAAAAAATAAAATTCTTGGATAGACACCATAGGTAATTATAAAAACTCATTTCTTATTCAGAGATCAATGAGTTTAAAAAAAAACAGAAGTTTACCATATCTTATTAATTTAAACAAACCTTGAATATTCATATGATTCATATTAAGCTATTGTGAAGTTCAACTGAAATGGAAATGAGTTTGCATCTATGATGTAATGAAAGTATTTCTCCATCCATTCTATTAACTCTTCATAAATAGTAAAAATGTATCAATCCTTTTTTTTCCCATAAAAGATTATTTTCTTAACTGTAACATTTTTTTCTTATTTCTTATCTAATCATTGATTGTTATTTTGTTTTATCTAATTGTGTATAACAATATCAAAAAAAAAAAAGAAATACAAAACAAACGGATTCTAATTAATTTTGTGTGTGACGTAATTGAGCAATTTGTGTTTTAAGTTCATCAATTTCTTGTTGTAAACAATCAGCTTCAATAGTTTGTGGAATTTTTGAACGAAGAATAGCTTTAAATTGTTCAAGTGGCGATGAATATGATACAGAATACGATATATTAAGTTGTGCTACACAATCTGTTAATGCATCAATAGAACCTGACATTTCCAAATAGACTTGAAAAGCTTGTAAACGATTAAATAATTCCGTTGACAATGATAATGAAGGTGACGATGATGTTCGATCTGATGATGATGAACCTGATACAGAATCAATTATTGGTGAATTGGGTGGAATTGATGACATGCTTATTTGATATAGAAATTTAAATGAAATAATATATACTTTCTTTTACGTTCTTTTTTATGAATAAACTATGTAAATCAGGCAATAAACAATTTTCCCCACCTCTTTCTCTCTCTGTCTCTGTTTCTTTTCCCTCGCTTATTCAATAACGAATAGTCTTCATAAGAACATGAAAAAGAAAATCTTTATAATTTCATTTTTCTTTCTTTTTTAAAACTTTTAACATTAGAAGTTATTATTAATCTAATTTATAATACAATAGTGCGCCCTCTATTGCTTCAACAAGAATCGAATGTTCGGTCCAGAATTTATTCCTTAAATATTAATTTACTGATTGATACACTAAATCAATGAGCGTAATTGCATGAGTAATTAGATAAGAACAAGATAAAATGTTTTTCATTCCGTCATTTGTTTCTACTTGTTTTTGATGATGTATCACATATTTTCGTGGTTGGTTTTTATTTTAAATATTCTTAATGTATTATCACAATCAAATATAATAATCACAACAACAACAACAACACCTTTATCTCCTTTACAATCTTCAAATGATAAACCTTTCATAACACAATTCCTTGTTTTTTCATCTAATACAGAAACATCTATTAGATTTGAACCAAAACATGGATGGCTTCTTAATTCAGAGAAGAAATTGCGTCTTTATATAAGTGGTTTTAATCTTCAGAATAATTCAATTGTATTTTCAGCTTTACAAGATGAATGTACATCGAATGATTTTATATCACCTATATATAATTTATCATCAGCATCAATTATTGAACTCGATGTTCATCTTGAAAGTGTATCAAAAATTCATTCATCTATATTTCTTTGTCTTTTACCATCAATAACAACACAATTAAACAATAGTTTATTACAAAATGGAACACAATTAAAAGGACCATATTTTACATTCCTACGCGAGAAAACTACAATACCACTTGCAGTAAAAATATGTTTAGTTCTTATGTTATTTGTTTTTTCGGGTTTTTTTAGGTAAAAGAAAATTTATTAGTATTTTTATTTTCATTATTTGTTGCTTTCGTTTTTTTTTTCAAATTAAATTTAGTGGTTTAAATTTGGGTTTAATGTCATTGAGTGTCAATGATTTACGTTTACTTGCCGAATCCGATGATTCTTCAATGCGTTATTATGCTAAACGTGTTTTACCATTAAGAAAACGTGGCAACTTCTTATTATGTTCAATTGTTTTAGCCAATGTATTAAGTAATTCATTAGGAACAGTTTTACTTGATTCACTTGTTCATGGTTTATTTGCTGTTATTGGTTCAACAGGAATGATTGTACTTATGGGTGAAATTATTCCACAAGCTATATGTTCTCGTTATGGATTAGTTATTGGTGCACATACACATCTTATAACATGGGGTTCTATGATAATAACAGGAATTATTTCATATCCATTAGGTTTTATTCTTAATAAAATTCTTGGTCAAGAAGTAACAGCTTCTTATACACGTGATCAAATAGCTCGAATGCTTACAAAAATTAATGCTGATATTGAAAAACCTGAACTTGATGTTATTACAGGTACGTTGAAATAACAAGTCGTGTTTCTACTTATAAAATAAATATTTACTTAGATTTGAATTAGTTTTTTGAAAGTATTAGTTAAATATTATTTAAATTTGTAATTATATTTACATTTTTTTCTATCTAGTTTCTTATTGAAGATCTCGAACTTTTAAATAAGACGTGAGTTCAATTAAGAGTTGAAAAATAAATGGAGGTTTAAAAAAAAAGTCGATTGAATTATCTCAAAATCAAAACTCGTAAAAGAATTTGAAAATGACAAAAATCTATAAAAATGGAAAAGTATTTATATGATATTCTATTTTTTAAGGTGTACTTTCATTACGTAAGAAAGCTGCAAGTGATGCCATGACCTTGTTATCTGATGTTTATATGCTTGATAAAGATCGTAAAACAGATGCTGAATTATTACTTGATGTACATAAACATGGTTTTTCACGTATTCCTGTTTATTCGAAAGAAAGGTTCTGCATGCTGTTTTTTATTTAATTAAATATTCTAAAAAATGTATATCTTTTTCAGATCAAATGTTATTGGTATTGTTAAATTAAGAGATTTTGCTTTAATTACACCAGAACAATACCATTTAACCGTAAAACATGTTCTTGAATTTCATAGTCGTATGTAAAACTTTATTTGTTAATGTTTACTTTTATTTTTTAAATGATAAATAGATGTATATGGCCACGCAAAAGCAACTGATTCGTTATATAATTTAATGCAAGAATTTCTTAAAGGTAAAAAAAACAACAATCAACTTTTAATAAAATAAGAATAATTTGATTGTTTTTAATTAAAGCACATTGGCATATTGCTCTTGTACAAGAAGTTCGTACTGAAGAAAATCAAGATGAAATAGTATATGTAACAGTTGGTATAATTACACTTGAAGATGTTTTTGAAGAAATTTTACAAAGAGAAATTATAGAAGAAACTGATATGTTTAGTAAATTCATTATTATTTTTAAGAAAGACTTTAAATAATAATCAATTACTTATATTATTTTAAGCTGATAATCGTCGTAAAATTCCACGTAAACGTGCTAAGACATTGGATTTTACAGCATTGACTAAACGACCAGTTAAAGGTTGATTATAATTTCTTTTGAATTCTATGACATAAGTTCTTCGAATTCAGGTCCTTCAATATCTCCACAATTAAAAATAGCTGTATTTCAATTTGTAAGCACAAGTAAGTTAATCGAATAATTCTATACTTTTATTTACTAATTATAATATGACTCTTTCACATACTAATGCTAACAACATATTCTATTCTAATTATAGTTCATATATATATTTTGTAACGGTGTGTAAGCTGTTTTTATAATTGGTACCTTGAAATTTTTTAAGTTACCTTGCTTAGTATTCATGAAGTGATTTATATTTTTTTATTTGACGAAAGAAAAAAGAATCTAAATTGTGTTTACTTAGATGTGCAGCAATTTGCATCAGGTTTCATTTCTCAAGAGATATTAAAAATTCTTCTTAATTATAATATTTATGCAATAATCAAACAACAAGCAAGTCAATCAACAAATTCCATATATTTATATAAAAAAGGCTTTCGATATGAATTATTTACATTGATTATTCAAGGAAATGCAACGTTAGAATCTGGTGTTGAACATATAATGTCCACTGTTGGCCCATTTAGTGTTTTTGCGACATCAGCACTTCTTGGTAAAAGAAAAAAGACAAATAATATTTTAAAAGTAAAAATTTGATTTTGTTTTTTTTAAGCGGAAGATAAAACTGTAAAAGATGTTCATCGATTTCTTGATCTTATTTCTACAGGAAATAAAAAGTTGAATAATATAACAAATATGCTTGATGAAATTTCTTCAATATTTGTTGCGGATTATAATTTAATTGTTAATAGTGAATTACATATTTTACAAATTCATCGTCTTGTTTGGTTAGCAGCTGTTCGAGCAACACAACGACAACGTAGTAGTGATCAACGTCAAAAATGTATGCAACCAGAACAATTATTATCAAATGCACTTGATGAAATAGTAAAAGACAGAAAAAACAAAACAAATTATTTTTTTTTGAAAACGTTTTCTTTTTATTTCTTTTTAAGTCATCTGTGACAAATGTCCGAATTGATAAAAATAATTTAACTAATTTTCAACGCATATTTCTTAATGAACAAGATATTATACATCATGTAACACAAACAAAAAATGGAAATACAGATATTAATAATCAACCATCATCATTAGTTTTTGAACATATTCATTCCATAGATGCAGATAAACATGATAATTCAAATAAACAACAAGAAATAAATAGTCATGGAAATGATTCATCAGAAAAACACGAGCAATCATCGATCGCTATGGCTTGTAATCCACTTCTTGTGAGTCTACTTAGTGATCAATCAAATAATGAAAAACATTCCAGTAAACAAAATTGTAACAGTTCAAATACTTCATTAAGTTCAAATGATATTTCCAATTCAATGATGAATATTAATCAAATGTTTGATGATACAAATGATAATGTAAATAACATATTCATGTATATTTTTAGTTTTACTTATGTTTTCTCTCAAAACGAGGTCTTAGAGGAAACAGTAAAAAAAGAAGAAGAAGAAGAAATTTTCTTAAAAAGAAGAATAGTAATACAAAAATCGGTTTTGTTAGAAAGATTAAAACCATTTTTTGATAATCGATAATATTTAAAACGTTCGAATTTAATTTCTATTGAGTGAATTTTTGAAAAGTATTTGTAGGTCTATTAGTTAATTTATATAAAATAATAAGATTATTTGATAATATTCTTATGATTGGTCATATACAATCATAAGATTTATCTTGATTTCGATTCATTGAAATAGAAGTCATTGACGTTAATGTAGAATTAATCTAGTCTACCTTTCAGATCACTTTATTGATTAGAAAATTTTCCATATCTATTAAAATTTACGACATTTTTTATTATTTCATATGATATCTTATTCAAAATTTTCATATACTTTTATTAAAAAATTTTTCAAGATATTTAATTGACATTTGAAGATTTTAGTTCGTATATCCAATAATAAACGAAGGTTAATAGTCAATTTACTCTTAAGATAACAGTAAAATCTAGAATAAGAATAATAATAAAAAAAAATTTTTTTTTTTCATTAAAAATTTCTAATTCATAAGAGTTATTTTTACCGTTTGGTTATTTCTTGGATTTCTTTATTTATCAATGGATTTATATATATTAGCACACAAAAAAAAAGCAAGGTTATTTTTAACTTTCAATAACAATAATACTAAGGATATTTTTGTTGTTGTTGTTATTGCTGATATTTTTATTGATATATTCAGACGATTGATGATGATCATGGCCAAGAACAAGAACATTTAATTGATCAAGGTGATTATAAACGCAATCTATGGCAACGACAAACAACATCTCCATCTACTTTATTTCATTCTCGTTCGGATACAAATATAATAATGAATTCTCCATCATCTGATCAAAATGAAATAACAAATAATAATAATAATAATAATCCCATAGATGGGTCTAAACGTGTTCGTTCAATGTTTAATACAACAAAATGTTCACCTTCATAAAATTGGAATTTATGCGTATAATAATATGTGTGTGATAAATTCTTTTATTTGCAAATTTTTTTTTTTCATTGAATATTCATTTTGTTCAAGCATAATTAGAAAAAAATACTTGAATTTTTTTTTTTGTTTTCGATTTAAGTATATTATCTCATTCCTTTCATTTCAAGTTTAAAAAAAAAAAGAAAAAAAAAACTAAATCACAAGAAATTATTTTTTTTGTTTATATATTCACATATTTATTCGTTCATTCGATAGGATCAAGGAAAAGAAACGAAAAAAAAAAAAAAAACTTGAAAATCAGATCGATAAGCCAAATACAGAGACAATAGCATACATGGATTTGTTTTCCCAACTAAAATAAAATAAATTTCTTTTTTTTGTTTACATATATGAAAATTAATTTTTATTTATTTTTACCGAACAGTACATGAGCCATCGGTTGTATTATCCCAAAAACATGAACTTGCTGTATGTAAACCAGCTCCATTTTTTTGCATAATAACACATGATACAATATATTTAAACGGTTTATTCAATTTTGTTAATGAATTAAGAATAGCTTCAACAATATTTGATGTCCATGTATTAATTTTTGCTTGTTGATATGATTGTGATCCAATTGTTGCTTCAATTGATTCTTTTATTACATTTGATACTTCATCAACAACAAAGCTTGTTTCATTTGTATCATCCATTATTTTTTTTTTTTTCGTATGCTATCAAAATTATTGTACAATATTAGATAAAAATCTAAAGAAAGAAAAAAGAAATTAAATCTAAACAAACGAATATGTGAACTTGTCTTTATGCAGCATAAAAACATGTATGTTATTTTTCTCTGAATATCCACAAATATGTATGATGACATAGGATGATAAATATCTTTTTTATTTTTTCTTTCTCTTTCTCACCTAATCAATAGATATGTTTCTATAGGGACCAAGTTCACCATTTCTATGAAAAAGACAGGTATAGAACAAAATAAACTGAATAAGTGGCAGAACGACGTGTGAATATATAATCGTACATATATTCTTCTCCGCCAACATCACACATATACACACGCACACCACAATCTTTGGGCAAACAAAAGCAACAGCAAGTATAAAGAAGCTACGGCGAGAGAAAAAAAACCGAAAGAAAGTAAAAAAAAATGTGCGTGTGTATGCCGGTAAAGGAATTCAAATATGTTTATATACGGTGACGACAGTGGTTGCCGTTGCTGTTGTTTGAAGAAGAACGGATAGAGAGAAACAAAAGAGAAAAACGGGCACGGTGGCCGTGGTAACTCTGCCGATGTTCATTCATTTTTTTAAAAATGTTTTCTACTATTTTATATGCTGGTGTCGATATATGGTTGTTAGAAAAGAGAAAGATCGATTGGACGAACGGCATGAATTTATTCTCTCTCTCTCTCTCTGATTTTAAAATAACTAGAAAAGGAAAAAAATGGAGATTTATAAAGGTGAGAATGTCGACGAGAAATGTTGCAATAGAATGAGTAGTACTGGCAACAACTAAAACATCATTCTTTGGCTTCTTCTCTTCTCTTTTGTGTTCTGTTGTAAAAAGAAAAAGAATAAGTGTATGCGTGTGATGCATGATGAAAGGAACAGATGTCGAGCTTGGCCTTTGGTAAAAAGTCCTTCTTACAATTCTGTTTCTCTTTTTTTTTTCCTCATATAAAGAAATATAATTTTAATGAGGAAAGCTAAACATATATATATATATATATAATCTTATAATAAACAAAGAAAAATAAGAACAATATGTTTATTTAAAATGATCATTAGAATTTGGTTCAATGCAAATCAAGAAAAATTTAATTCTATGAAAAAATGCAAATAGTTTTAAAATGAAATTAAAAAACTTTGTTTTTTTTCATTTAAAATTTTTAATTAATCAATGATCTAAAGAACAAATTCGATCATGAGAAAAATGTCAGATTATTAACAAGTTACAAAGTTATTTTCTATTGTTATATTCAACACATAGAAATCTGTTAAACTGTGAAAAAGAATAGTTTAATATATATAAAGTTATTCATTATAGATACTATTCCCGACTTTTAGAAAAATCCATTATCATATAGTAATATTGCGTGACTGAATTAAACAAGCTCATAACAAAGTTGTTAGTCAAACACCTGAGTTTTCACAGTTTAGGATAATCTTGTATTACAATGATATCGATAACTCTGTAGAATAATATGTTAAAACTTCTATTACACAACAGAGGTATACATGCAAATTAATGATGTTTTTATATTCATTTATAATATATGAGATAATATCTGTTTTCTTGGATATTATATTGAACGTATCATCATTGTGGATTTTTCTATATTCTATTTCATTTTGTATGGGAATTTTCTTCTTTTTAAAGTCATTTTCTGATCAAGAAAAAGATATATGGTTTTGTTTAGTGGATAGTGTTTGAGTACTATTTTCATGGTCGACTCTTCATTTTACACAATTGAAAGTAAAAAGAAAACAAACGAAGGTAGGCAAACATCTTTTCTTTTACTTAAAAGAAAAGAAATATCTACATCAAACTTATTGTAGATATGTGAAAAAATAATAAGTGTTTGATAAGTTTATACCCCATTTTTATTTTTCTATCTTGGCCCTATTTGAAGGTGAATGGATATTGAAAATATATGTATTTGACGAGTAGCATATAAGCCATCATTCAAGAGAAATAGGGCTCAATTTGCATCAACTCAAGCAAAATACTACATTGGTAAAAATATCAAAAAAATTTATCAACGTTATTTTTTTCGTCTTTGATGAATCGTATCTCCGTAAATACAAAATCAAATACCATGAAATTTTTACTATGAATGGGCTCCAGTTATATCTATAATCCAGAAAATTTTTATTCGTTTTGGTACATCCAAAACAGAGTTATTCTCGAAATACTAATCACTACGAATGTCACGAAACAAAATTTTTTGTAACTCTCGGTCACGTCAAAAAAAATTATTTTTAATAAATTTTTTTTCGATATTTTTATCAATGTAGTATTTTGTTTGAGTTAATGGAAGTTGAGCCCAATTTCTTTTAGATGATAACTTATATGCTACTCTTCAAATCATATATATTCAACATTCATTCACCTTCAGATACAACTAAGATACAAAAAACAATGGAGTAAATACTTATGAAATATCCTTTGTATCTGAGTGTATTTATGTGTATCAAAAGTGTGAAAATTAGATTGGTACTTAACTAAGCAAAGATAAAAAATAATCAGTAATTTTTGTACTTGCTACAAGTCAAAAATACGAAAGTTTGTCTCTTCATATATCATTTGAATGTCAAACTGATTTATTAAGTTTGTAAAATGATATCTAGAAATTTTGACAATGCTCAATGGATTATTCAAGATAATCAGGAAACAACAAACTGAAATAATTCAGAATTTCTTTCGACTAATTTGATCATACTATCATCGTTTATATTGTTTTATCTTTGATCTGTATTAAATCGTATTATCAAAATCTTGTCTTCTACACCAATCTCAATGGCATTTCGATATTATTCAAAACCTATTGCCTATCAAATAGAGATAACCTGCTAAAAGTATAATTGATATTCTATAAGAAAACAAGGTCTCGATGTCTTAACAACCAATTAAAACATTTTAAACAAATTGAATCTATTGAATTTAGTTAAGATTCTTTAAAGAAAACACAGATAACCAAAGGATATATATAAGTTGAAAAAAACGTACTCGGTGATTTTTCAGACCTCATCCAGGTCACTTTAAATTTGAATATTAGATGGATAAATGATGAATTTCTCTAATTGATTGAAAATATAGTTGATTAATAAAGGCTTTTTTTGTTTTTATTATTCTTTTCTACATCGTAATCAAGGCACATATGCTATCCGCTTTTATCACATATTCTCAGAAGACATAAAAATTAGTTACAAGAAACAAAAGGAAGACAATGATTAATAGACAGATGAACAAGCTACATTTTACAATATACATACAAACTTATGAGTATCTTAAATTTTCAAAAACATAGAAACTTCGTTAAGTAATAACGATGAAAAAATATCGACCATATTAAATATCCATAGAAGTGTGTATATATATATATATATCGTCATTATTTATACATAAACTGATTCTTATTACCTACTACAACTATATATACATATTTTTTTGGTTACTTTTTGTAAATAATTGCACCATGAGAATTTCCAATTTTTTTTTCTCTATAAACATAGTGTCAAGAGAATCTATTTGATTGCCTAAATGCAAATGTGTAGCATGACAATAGATTGCATTTAATATAAAACTCAAGGAAGCTACGATTGTTTCCTAACAATTGATTTTCCTATATTCAATGGATACTATCGGTATGGATTTTTTTATTTCAATTTTTGTTTTACACAATAAGAAATAATTCGATTCTTTTGTAATTTATATACGAGTAGATATTATTATGTTAAAAAAATTGATAGTTAAAAACAACAGTGAAAAATTAAAATAGTTATGACTTGAGTTATAACTTTCAACCATTTTAACTCATTCATTTTCTGAATAGTTTTAATTAAGTTGAAATAATAATCATGACGATTTAGTTGACATATTTGATAACATGATTTTTTCGGCTTCTTGTATTGATAATTAGAATGTGAATAAAAGTCTAAGTGCTATTCGAATTCTGTTTTGATATTCGCTAAGGTAGAAATCATTTTCGATATATGATGTGATGAACTTTAGATAACGATTTCTGTCAATATAATTATGTATACTTTATTTCAGCATGGAATCACTGCATCATTATTCTCTGCAGAACTGGGCAAGTACAAGTATCTATTCGTACTTGCCCAACTCTGATTCTCTGTACAGTCTTGCACGCATACTATGACTTATATCAGTACGTATATTAGTCGACTATTCTTTGTTCACTTTTTCTTGTTGATCTATTGACTAACTGAAATGCGAAATAAAAACACCAAGAAAATAAGACAGCAAGTGCAAACGAAAAAGGGTATTGAGAGAACTGAAGATATGATGATTGTCTTCTGATATACCAAAGGCAACAAGAACTATTTGTTAGATCATTTGAAACAGCAACAAGCGGATGAAGACATATTAATATTTAGTGTATGAGCGCGTCACTTATTTGTGAACAAAAATACGATTAATAATTTTAATTAGTTCAATATCATGAGCAATCTTGAAAATAATGTTCATTTGTAATTGTAAATGAACGGATTTTGAATAAGGCTTACTATTATAGATATGGTCAAAAATTATAACTATAGTTGATAGATATAACTTTCATTGAAAATGATAATAATTGTAACTTAAGACTGATCTATTCTATCATGAAATTTTTCAAGACAGAGTTTTAATATGAAACTATGTATATTTGATATCTATATTATGAATAAAAATGATTGCATATAATTTCCGTATTCTGTTCGTAGCTGTTAACATTGTGAAAATTCTTAATTGTGCACGACAAAGAAAAGAGTCTTATTCACATTTGACACGTAACTTGCAGATAAATTCATTAAAAAAGATTCAGAAAAAAATATATAAACGTTGATTATCTACTTTACAAAAAAAAAGCCGTTGAAATACATATATTTTCATTTATACTATTAAATATGTTAACTAAATCAAAGTGACTAACTAGTTCAACTTAATTAAATCTACTCAGAAAATGAAAAAATTAATCGATTTAAAAGAATTGATAGTTAAAACTATGGTTGATGATTTGAACTCAGGCAATTTTAACTATTATACTTCCTGCACTAAAAATTCGAATTAATTAGTAGGCTTCTAATTTCTTTTTAATGAGCTTTTAGAAAAATGAGATAATATCTAATTTTTATTTTTTTCTTGAAAAGTAGAAATTGATATTTGAGAATCGAACGGACACGTTTCCATCTTTTTCTTTTGTTTCTAATAATCGAATTACGTGAGTCTACTTGAACTAATTTGTTATTTGATCTATGGTATATAGAAGCAAGTGAAAATGTTCAAGAACGGGCAGAGATAAAAACGTCAAAAATTTTGACAGCTACTAATAATAATACTAGTCGGAAACTAAGCGCCACGGAGCAACTAGTTATATTGACAACATCGGCTTTGGCGTTGCCTCGGCCATCGCCCACCGTTCCACGAGATTTATGGACAAATAAAGTTGAATTTCTTCTATCGGTTATTGGCTATGTTGTCGATCTTGGTAAGAAATTAAAATAAAATTTATTTGTTGATTTCATTTTGATTTCAAGGCAATGTCTGGCGATTTCCTTATGTATGTTATGACAATGGTGGTGGTGCATTTCTTATTCCATATATGATATTTTTATGTCTTATTGGTATACCAATGATGTAAGTTCATATTTTGTTGAGAATAATAAAAGAAGTTTTATTATATTTTAGGTATCTTGAATTATTTCTTGGTCAATTTTATCGTTGTGGTAACATAACACTTTGGGGTAGAATAGCTCCATCAATGAAAGGTATTGGTATAGCATCATTTCTTATTGTCACTGCTGTAACATTATTTTATACAACAATAATTGGTATTAATTGAAAATCTATTTTTGTTTTTATTTATTGTAATTATAATTTTGTTTATTTTCTTAGCTCATGCTGTTTTTTATCTATTTTCATCGTTTCGTGAAGTAATGCCTTGGAGTTCATGTTCACATACATGGAATACACCTTTATGTTCTGAACGTATGCGTACTGAAACTGAAAAAAACTATACTATTGAACAAATACATTTCAGTGAAATAAATGGTATTTTTTCTTTCAATGAAACACAAAAAATTAATTCAATTACTGACTCAAAAATTTCATCAGCTGATGAATATTACAATATCTATATGTTAGGTATTAATAATTCAAAAGGTTTAACTGATTTGGGTAGTATTAAAATTGATGTACTTTTATGTCTAATATCAATATTTGTTGTTATGTATATGTGTATTTATCGTGGAGTTAAAAGTACAGGTAAAATAAAAGAAATCTTAATTTCTTGTAAAATTTTTCGAAAAATATTATTTAGGCAAAGCTGTTTATGTAACAGCTACATTACCATATATTGTATTAATAATATTACTTGTACAAGGTTTACATTTAAAAGGTTCACGTAATGGTATAACATATTTTTTAAAACCATCATTTAGCAAATTAAAAAATATGAAAGTTTGGTATTCAGCAGCAAATCAAATTTTTTTTACACTTGGTCCTGGTTTATCTGTATTAACAACTTATGGTTCATATAATGTTTCAAGTAATAATTGTTATTATGATGCATTAATTGCTGTTGTAGCCAATTTTGCTGCAAGTTTTCTTTCTGGTTTTGTTGTCTTTTCGGCATTAGGTCATATGTCATGGCGTTTAAAAAAAAAAGTCGAAAATGTTGTTGATCAAGGACCAAGTTTATCATTTATTGCCTATCCAGAAATATTAGCAACATTTAAATATCCAGCACTTTTTTCCATATTATTCTTTTTAATGGTTATTAATTTAGGACTTGATAGTGATTTTGGTGGTTTAGAAGCAATGTATACAGCATTGAGTGATGAATGTCCATTACTAAAACGTCATAGAAAATCTGGAATGCTCATTATGTGTTGTTTACTAATTGTTGCATGTTTACCAACAGTTACACAAGGTTAATGAACATATATCATGAAAGAGAAAACAATTAAAATTAATAAATTATTTTTATATTTTTTAGGTGGTAATTATGTTGTACACTTTTTGGATAAATTTTCAACAGCTCCAGCACTTATGCTTGTTGTGATGATGGAAGCTATTGCTGCTAGTTGGGTAAGTTCCATAAGTGTTCAAAAAAACGATAATACCAATAATAATTATTATTATTATAAAAAAACAAAAAAAAACTTTTTAGGTTTATGGTATAAATAATCTTGTGAATGATATTCGTACAAATCTAGGTTTTGAACCAAACCGTTTTCTTCGTCTTGCTTGGACAGTTTTATGTCCTCTTATTGTCATAATACTTATGGTATTAGCATTAAGTTATTCAGATGAATTAAAATACGGCGATTATACGTTTCCATCATGGTCAATTATATTTGGTTGGTGTCTTAATATGTGTTTTATTTTACCAATTCCTATTGTCATGCTTTATGCATTTATTCGATATACTGATTCAAGAAATTCTTTCAAACAACGTTTTTGTCTTTTATTTGTACCTGATATAACAAAGCGTAGAATTAAACAACAAATTGAGAATGGTACTGGCTATACAATGTCGTCATCATCGGCTATTTCACATGTTTGACTGTTGTTCATTTGTTCGTATATATTTAGATAGTTCTTTTAAATAAATATAATTAGACATGTATGTGTTCTATTTTATTGATCAATTTTTAGTATTAGACATAAAACAGAAAAGAAATAAATAATTGTATATATATAAAAAATATATTCAATATATATATATATCATGGATTTGCTGTTGATGATTGAAGTAAAGGCAATTTCCGATGATCGCCATCAACGGGTTGAGTTGTTGGCGGTAATATTGGTTTCTCGGAAATGGGTTTATCTTGTTGTTTTTCTTCCGTTGGTATTCGACGAGGCATAACTTGACGACAAAAGAGAACGCTCATTGCTGCGTCTCTAAAATCGCTTGATGTTAACCAATAAATGATAAATGATGTGACATGACTTGTTGTTGCTAAATTACTCAAACTCATTGTTATTAAATTCCTGTGCCATTTAACCCTTTTTCCCAAAAAGATATAGAATATAGCAGAAGGTGAAGTGAATACAATAAAAAATATTGTTATTAATATTAATGTCTTTGTTAATCGACCACCATCGTTTGATTTACCACGACGACTACTACTACTACTGTTGTTGCTATTACTACTAAATTGTATATTTGCTTTTGATCTTCGTGTTCGTCTACGAGATTCTTTAACTTGACGAATTATTGATATATTAGATAAAATCATTAATGTAAAAGGAATAAAATTATATAATAATAAATGAGCAATTTCCCAAAATTGAAAAAAATTTGATTGATAACATTTAATTTCTTGTCTTGTTTCATTAAATTCACCTTTGTATGAAACACTTTTTCCATTAACAATCCATATTGGAAAATTTATAAGAGCTATAAAAAAAATTACCATCCAAGTAACACGATGAATTATAATTGGTCTTGATAACCATTTGTTTAATGACCATTGATGTTGTAATGAAACATATCGTGCAAACGTTGCTAATGTTTTAAGCCATGCAGCACATTGAAGAGAAAAATATGCACCATAAGAAATTAGTTTGCATACAAATAATGAATGCTGTTCTAAATTTTTAATTGAAATAGTATTTTGATATTTCCATATTAATTCTCGTACAACATAATTTATATTCCATGTAAATGGTACTAATAATTCAATTAGGGCTAAATAAGAAAAGACAATTATGGTTGGATTTGAACGATTTGGTGCAAGACATTTATAGATATAAAAACAAAGAAGATTTAATGGTGTACCAACAAGAATAAGTATAAGAGAATATAAACCAGATACAATATGTGCAATATCAATCAAAGTTGCTCCCATTTTTATTTATTCTATTAAAGAAAAATAGGAAAGAATATATATATATATATATAAACTTGTTTGTATACGTATCAAAATTCTATTATGAATCTTTTTTCTTTAAGGGCCCTGCATATTGTAATTGTTTATTTTGGTTTCTAATGAGACCTATTTACATATTAACTATATTGCTCAAATTTCATTATTTATTCAAAAAAATCTAGAACTAATACTTTTTTGTTGTTTACTCAATACCATTCATAATGATATTAATCATTATTGATAGCTTTAATAAGAACTAAACTTAAATAATCATATTCTTTAATTTTTAATCATGCTATCCTATGTGTATTATAACTCCTATTTTTTATATGTTTTAATTATACTCGAGTGACTTATTAGGTTAAAAACAAAAATAATTAGAATATTTTTTGATATAAAAAACAATTACAATCACGAAAAATGCTGTAAAAAATTTCGTAAAAAAAAAAAAGAAGAAAAGATAATAATTTTTTTCAAAATATAAATATAAATATAATTTCATTTACTATATTAAGTTTATAATAATGTTCGATAAAATGAGTTGTTAAAATTTTTCGATATTGTCGAAAAATAAATTATCTTATAATCTAGATCTACTAAATACCTTTGGCAGATCGAATTCGTCGATATCTTTTAATTTCTGTTCGCTTCTAGTTTTGTCTTGACGGTGCAGGAAAAAAACTGTCAATGTAATAAATGGTTACATTTCCTTTTTTTTCCTCTACAATATGTCGTCAACACATTCTACTGGTCTCACAAGGCAGCGTTTGTTTGTTACAGTCGTTTTCACTCTCTTCGTAGTTGTCGACAGCCCTAAGAATAAATATATGTAACCGGTAGTAATAATACAGAAATATGTTGATAGACGCTGCACCGCTTTTAACAGCTCCCATTCTTCTATCATTCTTCGTTGACATAGATTTCATGAGAAACTATGCAGATAAATGCTACCTGCTATATTCTAAAAAGTACTTAAAACACATTATTAAAAATGCGAAAATGTCGATCACTTATTAAGTATGCACGCATATTTCTATATAATTACATTTAATACGCTTAGTTTTTTTTTTTTCGAGGGAAATAAAGCTAAAATAGAAGAAAATATTGAGTTCATTGATAGAATCTATCAAAGAAATTAAACAGTCAAGCAGAAGAATGACTGAGAGTAAACAAATGCTGTGTTATTGCCTTGAGATATACATCAATTCTAGAAGAAAGAACAAAACTATAACTTGTTGGTTTAATAATAGATCAGTAAACCACAGAAGTTACTAGTAATATTATGAACTGATAAATGTTGTCTATTACTTATTACGTACCATGTTTTCTAAACGACTAGTCTACAGTATATCGAATTATGACGTAGTGTATTTTTACTGTTGATAGACTACAATGATTATTGATAACTAAAAAAAAATATATATATACATCATAATCTCATCAATTCAGAAAGTATTAACATATCTAATTGATTGATTGTTTTCAAATTCATTGATGACATATTGATGCAATACATAGAGCAAAATAATGCTTCATGGCCTTCTCATTTTCGGGATAAGTACTAAAGCGATATTCTTTACTATTATCAATCAATGCCCTACTTTAAAAAAATAGATAAACGTTCGTCTAAACGACATGATGTCAATAAAATAGGCAATCTTTTTTATTTCGATTGATATTTTCAAGGATACCAATTTTACATTGTATTGAAAGGTTAAGAATTAATTTATGTTTACATGTCACATAATCAAAACAAAAGAAATTGCTATTCGTATACAATGTGTTATCAATGTATAATATGTGTGTATAAAAAGAAATTTATCTATTTTATTAACAGAATTGTTTAATTTTTCATCTCTTTAAACGGATTCAAGATATTTATTTGATCGTTATGATTTAAAGAGTTAATTATCATCATGTTTGTATTATATAAAAACAAATGTACTACGAAAAAATCTATAGATAAATTTCGTTGGATTTTGAAATCAAGATTTATAGAAGATTTCCAAAAAAGACTTAATATGCTATCGAATATTATTTCTTATTTAAAAAATCTTCATTTAGCACAAGAAAGTAAATATTTTTTTTTTTTTGGTATGCTTTCTTATTGACTTTGCATTAGCGGAAAAAAAAAAGAATTGTCGAAATAAACAGAAATATAATTACATAAGATATTTTCTTTTCTACTTCGTCAATACAGAGTATGATCATATGTGTCGACAGATGAATAAAAGTCAGATAGATATCTTGGTGACAGAAGTTTGTCAATTTAGATTGTTATTTCTATTTTCTACAATGATTTTGTTGTTGATTGAAAGGTATGAAGCGAAACTTGACTAGTATACTTGACTGTGAAATTGTATTTCACTATGAGAAATTATAACTAAATCAACAAGTTATTAGTAATAATTTATCATTTTCCACATGTCGAAACCCTTTAATATATCTGCACATTTTCTGTATATTTATTTTCTTTCTATATGCAAAAACAATCTAGTGAGAAAATTTATTAATCGACACAACATGTAACTCACAGATCAAGACATTTAAGTCATTAAAAGCAGTAAATTAGTATGGTACACTTCGTGTAATAAACTTTTTTTTTTTGTCAGCATCCACAACTATTCAAACAATCTGCTATCCAATTATCTAATCATAATATCGAAGAAATGTCAACAATTCTAATACGTTCTTTATATAATTCATTTGCATCAGTAAAGACTTAAAACATGTTGTATCCAGTAATATATTAATAGTATCAAGCATGAAAAAGACAAAAACTCAATTAAAAGAAAACAACTATCATAGATACAATTTTAGATTACTCCGTGTTATAAATAGAAATTAGATCTTCAGTATAACTGAATAGGTTAGAAGACAAACGACAATCATGTACGTCATTTAATTCTATATAACTACGTTGAAAAAAAACCAGTCAAATGACATTTGACAATGACTTTGTACAATATTAAGAATAAATTTCAGATTTTTTTTTTCTAACTTTAAACATTTATTTCACATTCATCAAAATCAAGGTCTGCATTCAAACGTCAAGGTAGTATATAAATATAGCATGTTAATTCAAAACGTTTATTAGACTCTAATGAAACCTTTACTAAGCTGTCTACTATACATTTATTAATCTAATATGTTCCATTCTTGTTTGAGTAACTTCACAATGTAAGTAATTATTCATCTCCGGTTTCTACCATCCGGAAAAGGAAAGTAGAAAAATTCGAATTATTTAAAAGCTAATGCTTTTAGACAAGTTACATTTCTGTCATGCTATAATAACTTTGTCCAAGATCATTAAAATGAACTTTTCTATATCAAAATTTGCAATTTTCTCTTTGAGACAGGAAATTATTTTCTATGAAATGGAACAACTTCAACATATTATCTTATAATGAATTCAACTGATGCAGACACACTGTTTACTGTAGATTTGTGATGCTTGGCATCAGTTATCTTCTGAGTTTAAATGTCAATAATAGGAATATTTTACTACAAACTATAGCTAAATCTCAAGATACAACTACCGACTATTTCTATGAGTTGATCCATCAATTTTTGCATCGCTTTACATCATTTATTTCGCTCTTTCTTACGGTGAAAACTACCGGTCTCCAGCTATTTACGTTCTGAAGCCATTCAAAAAGAATAGCGGAGTCGATTATATTTTTATAATAGAATAGTAACAATATGTGCTAATCTTGTTTATATTTTCTAATGATCAGACGCTGACTCAAGAATGAAGAAGCAGCACTCTTTGTTTCCGGAAACTTTTCCCGAATTTTCAAAACAAAAACAAGCAAAAAGTTGGCTTCATAATATTTTTGATGAGCTGCAAGGATCGTTTTTTTTTTTTACCTAGGATCGTCATCTCTCCGTACTAAATATTTTAGATCTAAGATTGTCAATAATATTTTCATGTGTCTAAACTCATTGTTTCTGCTTGAATAAGATCTATTACATCTTTTTCTTTTCATCCTATAAATTCATAAGAAATATCGTTCTATTTCTTTTATCTATTCAATTCGTATATTTAATGCTACTAGCTTTAATAAATAACTTACATAGTTGTGATTTTTCTGTAAGAATATTTTATTCAGAAAACATTCCTGACGATGAATTGCATTAAATGATGCATTTTGCATGTCAATACTTCGCATAGGAGAACGTCGAAGAAAAAGAATCAATAGGAATAAAAATGACAGCATGCGTTAAGGTCGTTCTAATATGAAAACAATAGGATGACAACATTGCCTCATCATGATTGTCCTATTTCTATTATCGCAGCAATGTCTTTTCCTTTAAATTTGAATAACAGTTACGATATTTGACAAATTTTATTTGACAAATTTTATTTGACAAATTTTATTTCATAAAAGTAATAAAGAATTAAAAATATTACAATAAATAGAAGAAACGTATAAAAGCATTATAAATGTCAAGAAATGACAATGACTTTGATTGGGAAGTAAAAAAGTAAAATTTCCGATTGACTATTGTTATTTTCTAGGTAAGACATTGAAAATATTCTTACGAACATTTTCTTGCTTTACTTGAGATCAAAATATTGAATACTTTAATGTAATAAGTTAGTTTTAGACAATCCCATTGAGAACAAAACAAAAAAACTAATGGTATTCTAGTGACATAAAGATATAAATTTCTCGAATATTTCTGTTTAATAATTTAAATAATAAATGCAACAAGACGAAGGATTAATATCACAATTAAACAGTATATACTCCTACATGATGTGTGAATTCTTCAGATCTTTTACAAAAAAGAATTAGAACTAATCTCTAAAAATTGAATCTTCGAGATAAAAAAAAATTGAGATAATTTCTATCATGTCCTATTATACACGTAATCAAATAGAAAAACTAGCAGAAAAATATTTGTGAATAAGCAGTTATAATTAGAAAACGATGATCAGAAATATTAACTCGAATAAATTACTGAAATTTTCTCAAGGGAAATCAAGTTACATCGAATATGAAATGCAATATTCGTGCAAATTTTTATTCCTTGGTTCATGATAATTTTTTTCACATAAATGTTTTGTCTATCTAATCTTGCCAATCTATATATTTGGAACAAAAATATGAGTATATATAATAATTGAAAATACTTTTCGACACTTAAATAATCATTGTATAAGAAAATTTCAATTTCAATTTTGACAAATCTTTATTCACTAGATAAAATAATTTAATATTTATTAAAAAATTTATTCTCTTATTTAATTCTCAACAACTAGTTTATGTTTAATTGTGTAAATATATCCATATACAAAAAATAAAACAAAAACAAATTTTCATCATGAAAATATCTATTTTCATATAAGGCGTTATTTCACCGTCTTCTATTATTGCCAAAATAGTTTCTCGTCATTTCAAAGGTATAGAATACAATAGAAAATAAAAGAGAAACTCTACTAATTTAAATTATTTTATATTTTTCTGCTTCTTCAAAGTCTCAAATACACTCTATTTATTACTAAGAATAGCGTTGATGAACTTTGCTCGACAATAAATAATTGAACCCTGGAAAAATAATATTCTTTTCATATGAAGGGTATTAATCTCTTGAGCACTTCTTTTTTCTCTTCAGCTTCTCTAATAGCGATGTTCATTATATATTGAGTATTTTTATCTTATTGACACTGATGAGATATTGTCATAATAAGCATACCTTTTTTATTATTCTTTTTACAACGTTTTCAATATATTCTCTGCATTTTGTTTTTATATTTATAATAGCTTGATAATATTTCTATGTTCTTTGCTCATCATTAACAATCTATATTTGTATTCTATCAGATTATCAAGCTCTTTTTGTTTGTTACTTTTGTTAACATTGTAGCAATCTTTTTTGCATGACTTTCAAAGGTTTCGTGATAATCATCTGATGTAACATTTTTTTTTTTTGTCTGAAAATAAGATTCAACAGTTAATCTAAGTATATTAAGATAACAATGTAATCAAAGGAATAGCAAGAAATAAATCTTCAGCGATTACTTTCTTAATGAATAGATTTAAAATAAATTTATCAATTATTAATCGATGATCAATATAATATTGTAGGACTATTGTAAATAAATCAAAGTTGACATAGAATGTCAAAGCAAAGCAAACTCATGGATTAGTATGACGGTTTGTTTTACAACTGAACTTTGTTTTTTAAGAACATATTTCGATAATTTAACTTATGATAGAACATGTTTACTATTGTTACGTATAGTTTTGATATTTATATAAGTTTATTAAAGTAAATTCATAGAAATAGTATTCGTTATTAATCAAAATAGATTGAACTAGTTCAAATATCATCAATTAAAGAAATACCTAATAGTGTTTCAAGGTTATGATCAGATTGTTCTTGCCATATGAATTAATCATAGAAGATGCATGACATCTAATCCTTTTTCTTAAAGCTTCTTTTTTTTTTGTATTATTTAATAAACAACGGTATTGGTTGTCAAATGTAATTGATTGATACCGGAAATATAAAAAATATTTAGATAATATATTCTGATAGATTTACTCTCATTTTTATTTATTTATTCAAATTTCAATCTAATGCATCCGTCATGAGATGTCTCAATGAATGTAAAATAAAGTGCGTGGGATATATTATTATATTTTTTTCTATATGTATTTCTTTTAATCATATGACAAAAGTATGGTTCACTATGTATTAAACATAAATGAACGAAAGCCTACAAAGCATCAGTTGTTTTAACCTCGCATAGCATGAAATGATTGTGGAGCATATCGCCTATTGTAGAAACGATCTTGATATTGTCGATGAGAAAGATCTTCTTCTCGAATAAGAGCAGGATCCAACAGAAGATTTAGAAAACGACTTCTGGACAATATTGGATTTTTAATAGCATTTATATGATTAATTGATGATGACAATCGAGATGGTAAGGGATAATCATGATTATTTTGACCATAAAAATCTTTGTTGATGTCGATGTCGTCAACGTTTCTGCCAATATCGCCAATCGCCGAACCATATAAATTTGCTGATGATGAAGAGCAACACGAAAAGGAGCAGACAAGCACAAGAGCAATCAATGCTGACATATAGATTCGTGTGGATGATGATGAACCTTTACCACATAATATAAAAAGTGCCATATCTGAAATGAAATTAGACATTATTTATAAAATAGATTGTTTCCAAGCAAAAGAAAAGCTGATCTTATTATCATTTTCAACATATCCATAGGTGAGACATAACTGAAGAGGAAAGTACCCGAGATATTCACTTTCGTTTTGATTCATTCATAAATCATTCGATAGAGTATATTGCAATAATAAAAACACCTAAAAGTGTTTAAGTCCATGACACACGGACGAAAAGTTATGACCATTTTACTGAAAGGCAAATGTCTCGAAAAAATTAAAATGAAGAGTTTTGATCTTTAACTGTGTCTATCGATAGAATTAATAGCCATTAAATAGTTCTTAAAGTTTGAACAAAAAATGAACATGTCTTTCTTTATATATTTAATTTCCAAAAACAAAACAGTTCTTTACCGTAGAAGGACGCAATAATTCATTCTACTTGGAAATTAATTATCTCAAGACATGTTCATTTTCGATGAAATCTTCAAGACTATCTAATGACTCTTAAATCTATCTATAGGCAAAGTTTCAGATCAACACTCTTCATTTTAGTTTCTTTCAGAACGTCTGGTTCTCAATTTAAACGGTCATCATTCTTCGCTAACACGCCATGAACTCGAATCCTTTTAGAGATTATGTTATCAAAATATACTCTATCAAATGATGTATGAATGAGTCAGAACGGAAGTAGACCCGTTGGATACTTCCGTTATCAGTCAATTAGTCTCGTATATAGTATAAAAGAAGAGCACCTAAGAAAAAAAGTTGTTTTTTTTTTTCGCTGTCTAGTAACGAAGAAGAAATTGTATTTCATAAAATAAAGCAATCTTTCAATAAAAACATCTCTACGAAAGGCTAATGCAATGTTTTTCTTCAGAAAAAAAATTGCTCGTAACTGTTGTCAGTTGTCAACTTAAAATGTGTTTATTTATTCTCATACTTCATACTTATAACAGTGACGTGAGAAAAAAAAAGAGAATTATACACCCACAACATCAGCATGTACATGTCTCTTAATAATTTACTTAGATAGGATGTATTAATATTTTGATTTATGGTTACCTGTCCGTTGCGTTCATTAAATTAAATTCTCTAGATATATATTAAAGTGATTTACATGTAATAAAAGATATACTTGTCCTTGTAGCTATCCTTAGACATTAAATAGAAACAAGATAGATGTTCAACTGAGCAAATACTTGAAAGTGATGATATAAAAAAAAAAACTTTCATCGAGGTGATATTTGCTTGATGAAAAATCAGTAGATCATAGAGAGTTTTCTCTAGACAGAAAAACATTGGTTAAAGAATTCTCAAGAGTTATAAATCAATCAACATAGAGACATCTTTTAAATATATAATTTTAAATCAGTATTGAACCACTTCTGTATACTATCTAACACAAATATGTTTAGTTTCATAAATTGGAACTTGAAATAAAATGTTTTTCTTATTTAAATAGTACAAAACAGTATTCACGCGTCGGATCGAAGAAAACTTCATCGTATGTATTGTTCGAAGTATGGAAAGTACCTTAAACGTGTAGGAGTGAACAAAAGGAATTTGATCTTTTTATTCTTAATAATCCTATGGGAGGTTTGACAATAGGAAACTTTCTCTAAAAAAATATGAAATTCGTACCATATAATTTAAGCTATAAAGAATTTTATTATGAGAATTTTCCGAACAGCATAGGTTATAATCATAAAAATAATAAAATGTGTCTCAAAGTTTTCTTGTTACTATTTTTCTTGTAGTTCTCAACTCGTTCAATAATCATTTATGTACTATAAACTAAAAACTTTTCTTCCGTTTCTGTTTCTTCTAAATTCAGTCAAATATAACTAACAAATAGTACTCAAATTTTGTTTATATAGGAATCTCATTGGTTATGTAGAGTGCGTAACGGTTACAATAATTTTGATTCAATATAAAAATCATTTCATTTAAAAAGATAATGCAATTCTGAATATTAAATTGAAACGAATAATTAAAAAGTTATTCTAAATTTAGACATAACATTAATAATTCTTTTCATAGTAATAATTTAGTTTTGCTGATAAACCAAAATTTTCAAATAACAACTTACCTATCTTCAGTGTTGAGTGAATAAAAAGTCTTTTTCTTTATACAAGGTATCTGAAGAATCCACAACTTTTAACCTTGCCTTATCTCATGTCATTCTCTATGTAAAGCAAAAACAATATATAATTAAGTTTTAAGAAAATTAAAACCTTCAGAGTCATGCCTATTAGTACTTCTTCTTTTGACTTCATCTAGTTTCTTTTTCACTCCAACGTTTTATAGAATCAAATTCAATTTCCTTAAAACATAATAAAAAAAAACGAGCCTATATAGTAAAAAACTCAATTTGATCTTGGTAATTAATTTTATCAAAGAAGTTCATTGAAAAAATGGTTTTCTTTTGAAAAAAAGAGAAGTCTTGATAATTTTTATATGGTAATAGGCTTGTAAAATAAAAGCCTATTACTTATATGTGTTATAAAAAATTCTAAAATTAGTTTTTCAACGAACTGCGATCGTTATGAAGGTTATATCAAATTAAATGCATATGAAAAGCCCTCATATAGATGTTCAAAGAGTTTTAAAAATAATAACTAAGTTTTTTCTTTTTATAAAATTTACCTGTTAATTGTACCAGATAAGTTCGATGTATAAACGAAATATATTTTTATTCATGATATAATAAATGATGAAGTACTTATTGAATATGAATGATGAACATTCTTGTTTAAGAAATCTTACTAATCCTTTCTTATTTTTTAGAGCTCTTTATATAACTTCAAATTATCACGAGATGTTCGAAAGTTCATTATCTCTTATTCTTTCTATTTTTCTTTTTGATTTTCCAAGTTATTCATCTATATATATATATGTACATAAATAATAAATCGATTCGTCTCTATTTATTGTAAAACGTAAATGATTGATTTGAATGTAATGATAATCTTTCAGTGTCCTCTAACTTTAAATCTTAGTACATAAAATTAAAACAAGAAATTTTCTTACATACTATATCAAATAAGGATGTCAAATACTTGCCAATAACAACTAAACTTATGAAATAAATTTTGTATATTTCTGTTTTATTTTGTTCTAGCAATAATATTGAAAACAAGCTTTTAAGCTAAACATAGACTTTTATTATTTTCTTTTCTTTTTCAAAAATAATTATTATACTGTTGTCAGCAAAGTCTACTTACATATATACTAAGTTAATCAAGAAAATCCTTCTTCACTCTTGATATACTTTCGAATATTAGTTAAACGATGGAAAAAAAAATACATTTCCTTTTTCTTTATTCTCATACGATAACTTTACTAAATAAAACAGAATAAATGATAGAAATATCATGTTTTTTTTTTTCTATATAAATATCGTTTATCGATCATGTTTATAATACCAAGCACGAGAAAAATCCATAATTGATCAAATAAAAAGAAAAAAACAAGTGCCTACAAGTTTATGCTCGATCGGTTTGAATCTAATATAAAGAGTATATACGCACTGTATCCGATTGAAATCGAATGATAAGATCTGTGGGCAGTATCTACATGTAATAGTTCCATCAGTTTTTCTCAAATCGAATAGAAATCGTGAAAGCAAAGTCGTCCATTTTAAGAACACTTGTAAACAGGAAATAGTAACGAACGAAATGATAGAAACATCACTGGCACGGAATCGTTGAACGGAAATCAGAACGACAATATACTGACAACATCAATAACAACTTTTTTTTTCAGTACTTTATGCTAAAACTATCGCTAGAAGATTATAAAAAAAAAAGAATTTTTTTTTTTAAATGAATTATAAATTGTTTCTTTTTTTGGAAAAAAAATTAAAGTGTTTTTTCCCCAGATAATTGAAAAATAGATGACATAATTTTACTTTTAATAGATGAAGAATTATTTTAGAAAAAAAAAAAAAAAAAGGTTTTATGAAAATTAGTTTCTTAAACAATTTGAAAGTTAAATATTTTTTGAATTAAAAATATATATATTATTAATTTGAATAAATTATTAAATTAAAATTGACGCCATACCAATTACTAATTTCTTTAGAATAAGTCACGTATACATGCGTGACGATTTTGAATCAACTCATAAACGATTTGCTTATGTTTCTTATTGTACTTTAAACATTTTTATTTCGTTAGTAAATTAAAATAGTAGCAGCTAGAAAATTGACAAGAATCTGATAAAAAAAATTTTCAGTAGAGCAAAATCAGAAAGTAAAGAAAAATCACATAGTTCGGAATATTTTTATTTTTATTTCTTTGTTGAAGTAATACCCATTCTGAAGGTATTAATCATTTATTAATGATTATTTTGTTTTTACAATCTAATCAATGAAATATAATCCTTTGATTATTACATAGATCGTAGTAGAAAAAAATTAAATATTTATAGAGAAAATACATTTATTTTGTAAATCGATAAAAAACTTGTTAGAGCAGCCTCTGTCAGACTAATATATAGAATTCACACGTTTTCTTTACCTTCACTATACTAATACAAAATACACAAAGTAAAAAATCGCTGAGAGACGATAGCTGCTTTCTAACAATAATAAATCATTAGAGAACACTGTCTTATGTAGTTTTGCGTTGCAAAAAATAATTTTTTTTTCTAAATAATGCTCGTTATTTACTATCCTTTTTTTTTAAATCTTATTTTATTATTTTACTTATCATTGATTTAACTGACAAATAAGTCTATTGTAACCATTTGTTCTATCTACAGCAGATTTTAACGCACTATTATGTATCTCAGTCAACTTATAAACACTAATATTGATTATCTTCATATGTTAGAACTTAACCAGTTCAAGTATTTCTATTCATCATATGACACTTATGACAATGCAATAAGTCACTAGACAGCATCTTTGACATCTATCTTACGATTGTTTATTTTCACAAAAAAACAGGAAATGTGCTATTTAGAATATTGAAAGACGTATTTCAGTCACTTAAATGTCCAAGAGGGTTTTAGAATGTTCTAGAACTATCAATGCATTATTGTTGATACCGTTCAGCAGTTTTTTCCGTTGCTAAAGAATTACGGGAGTTCATTCTGATGTTCATTGTTCTTTACTGCTATAGAAAAATTCACAGTAACCTATCATCATTTACCCGATAACTAGAGCCTAAGGTGAGAGAGCCAGCAGAGCCTCAAGTTAAGCTTACACTCTTTTTTTTTTCTTCGCAAAAACATTAATTCAGTCCCATAAAATAACCTAGAAACGTACGTTTTGAGTGAAAACTTATGTTGAGTATATCCTAATAACAAACAAGATACAATCTATTTCTTTACAGTTCTTCAAGTTTTTTTCTTTGAATACTTTCGATCATAACTTGTATTGGCGAATTTTGGATACTGATAAAAAATTATTTCAGGAGAAAAAATTTTATATATATTTTTTCATATTAAAATTAATCAAAAATAAGTCAAATAAGTATTATTAATATAAGTAGTTTATTTTAGAATGTGATCTTAACTACTAATATCTTTTTTTCTTTTGTGTGAACAGATAACTTCCAAGAAAAAAGTGATATAACGATAATTCAATCCATAAAAGTTGACTAAATAAACAACTCCCATTTAACTCATTAGCTTTCACAGTCATACTGCTATTCATTCTATTCTTTCATCATACAGTTATATAAACATTATTTTCATCTCCATTGCTTCATAAAAATTAGTTGAATATAATTTCGAATCAAATCATTATATTCGTCTATGGTTTCTTTATAGTGTTACTATAAAGAACCAAAACGAAATGAATATATATATTTTTCGAACAAGTCTTTAACACTCTTCTCATTTCCGATTCAACTTACCGAAATATTTTACTTTGAAATTTTCAATGAGCTTTTTTTCTAATCAAACTTTTCAAATGATGAATTCAACTATTCAATATCGATTAAAGAAACATCAAAGTTAACATAACTACATTCTTTTTTTTTCTACATATGAGCTCTTAAAAATCTTGTTCACTTGACAATAGATGTTAACTGTTTCAACTTTTTTTTTTTCTTCTTTTTTATGAAACAAATAATGACAAACGATGCCGCACTGTTCGTCTGATGATTTGTTTCATTTAGTTAAAGCCAAACCTATATTCATTTAGTCTAGTCAATTAAGATTCCGTATTTTCTTTAATATTTTATTAAAAAGAAGACCAAGAAAACAAAAACCCAATTATAATTAACATAAGAAAAAAAAAAATTTCAAGAGAGTCCTCTTATTTCATATGCATCAGGTGGGTAGTCGGCGTCAACTGAGTGCATAAAATTAATAAGACAAATTGTTGTTTCTCTCATCGAATTTTTTTTTCTTCTTCTTATTCATATATGCCCTCAAGCTAATGAATACCATTACCTTCAAATGACTAATGAGCATGTAGTCAAAAAACTGATGTGAACTTGAATATAGACAAGACGTAAGTAAATTTAGTAAATGTATTTATTTCACACATGCTTTGTTTTTTTTTTTCATCGAATACTGTTTCAAACAAAAAACAAAAGAAACCAATCATCTGACAACAAACACATAAAGTTTTTTATATGTATCACAGATATTTAAAAAAAAAATGTAAAAACAAACGACTAGAAAAATCATGATTGATTATGATTTTTCATCGTTTATTATAAAATCCATTTGAATAATTAACAAGAATAATATTAATAAACAAAATAATATATAAATTATATGTACAAATGGATGTTTGATTAAGTAGAAGTTCAATTTGTGCTAAAAAAGAAAAGAAATCAAAAAATAACATAATGAAATCATTAGAATGTCTATTGACATAGGATGTATAAGCAAATGAGAGAACAAGATATTATTCTAAACACGTCATGTCCACTCAAAGATGAGATTAATTGTATATGCTTGGACAACAACAACTTGTAAGGATGCCGCCCTTAACAAACACACACTTTTAGTACTACCACTCATTCTTTTCTTTTCTTTTTTTCTTTTTCTCTAGACTGTTTCACAAAGCTAATCTTCTTTCCATTGACCAGATGTAATGAAACCTACCGTATGATGATGATGTCCGATGATATTTTGGTAGTATAGTTGTGGTTCTATTAAATAGAATTGTGTCTAAAAATAGAAGAAAAACAAAAAAATTTTTTTTTAATTGAATTTAAAATTTTTTTTTTTCTACCATCAATGTTTATAAATGCTTTTGAAACTTTAAATTGATTTTCTGCTTCACATTCATACATTCCAAATATATTTGTATTTGTCTAGAAAAATAAAGAAGAAAATTTTAATGTTTTTTTGTTATAAAATATAAACAAATGGAATAATATTATTCCACAGCTGGAAATCACTTGTTAACATCTGTTTTAACTTACATCTAATAAAAGTATAAGTTCAACTGTATAATCATTTATTTGTTTACGTTTTATAGTATTTATTTCAAAACGATTTCGTTTCCATTTAGCTGAATTTAATGGACGAGCTATAATTGTACAATTAAGTATTATATGAGATGATATTATTGATGATTGGATTGTCATTTCAGGTGAAACTAAAATAAAAAAAAAGAAAAATAATGAGTAGGTGTAGATGATAATAATGACAGAAGAAAAAGACATGTGTCCACTTTCGAGATTGTCTTGTCGCTTATCGCATATGCACACAATCAATCAGTATATAAGCGCATTAAAACTAATCATTATATTATCATCGACCTCCTATTGTGTTTAAAAAAGAAGAAAAAGAAAAGAAAGTTTTCTTTTCTTTTATTTTTATCTTAATTTGGATAATTGAGTCATAATACTCAAGAGTATTCATTCGTATGATAAAATATACATT
The DNA here is from genome assembly GCA_905329745.1 of Rotaria sp. Silwood2. Taxonomy (NCBI): domain Eukaryota; kingdom Metazoa; phylum Rotifera; class Eurotatoria; order Philodinida; family Philodinidae; genus Rotaria; species Rotaria sp. Silwood2. The sequence goes on along the minus strand of CAJNSZ010000159.1, from coordinate 34,878 downwards.
TTTTTTTTTTTTTACATAATAGAAACAAAAATGATATTTACTAGATGGAAATAAACGTTTTGTACGTGTATCTCGCGGTGGTATTCCATTATCAGCAATACATTGATAATCAATTGGTGTTGTACGTGAAAGATTTTTAATCAGTAATTTATTCTCATAAGCAATAATATCTAATGAATAAAGAAAACAAAAAAAAAAATTTTTTTGTTTTAATTTATTTTTTAAAATTTCTTACTTGCATCATTTCGTTTATTTAATTGAAATGATTTTCCTGGTAGTTGCCAAATTATTTTCGGTTGTGGTATTCCTCGAGCTAAACATTTTAAAATAATTTGTTCATTTTCTTTAAGTATTTCATTCGTATTTGATTCAATTATAATATCAATTATTTTTGGTGGTGCTAAAATAAAAAGAAATATCTAATCAAATATGTCTAGCACTTTTAAAAACACTTCATTCTAGACATTGTAACTATTACTTTTAGTAAAAAAGTCAAAATGTATAGATGTTTAATAGTTCGATTAATGAAACCTAACAAAAAAAAAGAAAAGGTGTGAGAACGCTATAGGGAGTCTTCTATTATATAAAATCTGTCTCGTCATCATTGAGATGAAAAAAAAAAAGAAAGAATTTTTTGTTTTTTTATTTTGAACAAATTTTATCGGTGTTAAAAAGATATTGTTTATGTCTCATCAAAAAACAATCGGAAGCGCCTTTCTTGATCAAATCAAGTCACATATGTATGTGAGATATATATGAGCTTACTTAAAACGGTTAAATTAAATCGTTTGATGATTGTCAATGTCTGATCATCAGATGCAGATGAAATACGACACGTGTATTCTCCTGCATCATCATCTGATACATCAGATAAAATCAAAGACCAAGTCCATGCATATCTAAATAAATAAAAATATAAATGTCGAATTTTATTTTTTTTTGTCTATGATCAATTTAATACATACGTATGTTCAAGTATAAATCGTGCTCGATCACCACTAGCAATATCTTCGTCAGTTTTTGTTATTAATAAACGTCCCGTGGGTCCATAGAAATCCGCCTAGAATACATCGATTCTGTCATATATGTCATTCTAATCTTATATTATATATTTCCCATGTGTGGATACGACGTAATCATGTTTATTATGCTTATTTTATTGTAAAGAAAAAAAAAATGATAAATAACATGACAACATACTTTTTTGTTAGAATATTTTTCTGGTAAATCGCATATAAATGTAGCTGTTTCACCTGTATTCACAGATAAATTTTCCAAATAATCATCCGATAATATTATTGATGTAGATAATAATAAACCAAAACTAATGATTAAAATTGAAACCATATGAAGTGTTTTGTTTTTGTCTTTTTTTTTTTTGTTTTAATCACGTAGTTTTTTCATTTTATATCTATTCAAATAGAAAACACAGAAAAACAATGCCACAAGAATGTTATAGTAATGCCAGCAGCATCACTCGTTCATTATTCAAATGACTTTTTTTTCCATCTCTCTCTCTCTCTTTTTTTCTCCTCTTCCTTTCTCTGTCTCTGTCTTTCTTCATCTCTCTCTCTATCATTCTTTTTTTTCTCTGTCTTGTCCATAGAATGAGAACATACACATAATTATAGTTGAGCGTGTATGTGAGTGTGTGTGTGTGTTCACTTTTGATGCGGTTCATGCGTGCATAGGACTAGAGAAGAGAGAAATAGAAAGAAAAAGCATGACTGATTATCATCTTTGCTTATAAAGAATTGTATGAAAGCGATTGTGAGGAAAGGAAATTATGGACCTTGGACAAATTGAAAAAAATCATCTTACTGGAACATTAAACAGCGTGTATTCACGCACACTTATATATATATAGATATATATATATAAATCCCTCGGCTTTCGTCATGTTTATTTCATTATAGTCTATCTACACAATGAGATTATTCAAGGACAGAAATTCTTTTGTTTTCTTACGCTACACCCAAAATTAATTGTGAAATAATATTGAACAAAAGAAAGATAAGCATTTTTGTGAGACGATTATTAAAAAAAAGTAAAGAGGTCAGAAAAGGAAAAAGAATTATTCACCTATGTTTAATGATCCATAAACATTTGGATATTTAATGTTGTCGGTGGTTTAGTCAAGGTATACACTTGAATAGTTCTCCCTCTCTCTCTCTCTCTCTCCCTCCTGCTAGTCTGATTAAATTCAAGCACATACATACAATTAGAATAGAACTTGTTTGAAGATTTGATTTTTCTCTTTTTTCTTGCTTATTATAAAGACGACGAAAGGAAGTGCACTGCCGAGAATAGAAAGAACAGAGTGAATATATTCAATCTGAATACAAGCGGAAAAACGACAATTGTACGCGACAAACAATTGTATGACCTGCTGTTTCTAAATGTTCTGTATGTACGTTCATATACAGTTGGAATAATGATAGAGTAAAGTATTAATTGAAATAGGAGAAAGGAACAGCGGCAGTATTGAGTTCAAATTTCTCTTTTTTCTCAAAGAATAAAAAAAAAAAAGAACCGACGAACAAAGACATGATCAAAGTGCATTCACTATGATTCTATAGTTCATTGTTATAATCAATATATACACATATATACAGAATCAATGAGATACTAGATTACTCAATCTATTTGGATTGCCTTGTTGTCTGATCTCATAAATGCATATGTATGAGAAACAAAGAACAGATGGAAAAAATGAAGGACAAGATTGCAAACATTATCTATCAACAATCATACAGGCAAAAATCGTAGCGACAATTTATTTCAATTTTTCAAGTTGATCTTTTCTTTTTTATGACTATTTAAGTGATGTTGAAGTACGTCAATTAATTGAGAGGCCAAAAAAAAAAGAAAAATATAATTCAAGTACTATCGAATTATATACACATAACTGTTTCTATTCAATGACATTTTTATCAATAAAAGATAGGTTTGGAAAAAAAACGAAACAGGTTATATTTTGTGCAAAGAATTAACAAATAAGAAAACACCTTTGGCTACATCTTGACCTTTTTCTAAACTGAAGTAACAATGTATTAAAATCAATTCTAAAAGTCGGAAAGATTTTTTCATATGAGACCTGATGCTTAAAAGCTTTTGTTACATCATCAATAGTCATTGGTATACGTTATTTGCACTATGTCGATTCAACATGCACAGGAACAAAAATGTATTACAATAGGAAAATGATTGATCAAATAGCTAATTGATGATAGAAACAGAATATCACGTTTAGCTTGAACTAAACGCATTTGTTTTGGTTATTATTCACCAATGATATAGAAACACTATCTTACATGAGATAGGAAAAAAAATTCTCCGATGACATGATGACCTATTAATCGTTTACACAGGATTATTGATTTTATTGTTTAATACTCTATCTATAAAATAGTGAACTGTAGATGAAGAAATATTTATACATCAATCGATTTATTGTTTAACAAAAGGATTAGATTTATTTCATGTTTATCGTGATTGTTGATCATGGATTATTTTTAATTTAAATTTGAGCAACTATCTTGTTAGTAAAAGTTTTAATTTTTAAACAAATATAATTTATTCTCTTAATATAATTATAAAATAAATTTGTAATGAAATAAACATTAGCATATTTAAAAATAAAAAGAACAAAAACTATTAAAATAATATTAAAAAAAAATATTTTCACTGAAAAATACGCATACAAATCAATTAAAGTCTATGAAAATTTTTCTTTTCTTTTGGCTTTTTTTTTTTTATACAGCAGTTCGTGCAATTACTACTGTATGTGAAGTTTCATTACCATAAATCTCGTCTTCAGGTAAATGCCAATTTTCTTCATCATCAAAATATTTATCTTTTTGAGCAAATATTGGTATGCGTAATATAATACCTGTTATAAGTCCACCAACAATAGCCATACCTAATGTAAGTCCAAGTGCAGCTGCTTGATATGCAGATTGAGTATGATTCTCTCGAGATTTTCCACCACTAAGACATACATTTGTTAAATGATTTAAAAACCCTGAACGATCACCAATCGAAGCAACAATAATTCCTGTTATACCAGCTATTAATCCTGGCATTCCATGTAAATTATTCACACCACATGTATCATGAATACGTATACGTTGTAATTTAGGTAAAAGAAAATGATAACCTAAAACTGATATCATACCAGCAAGTGTACCGATAACCATTGCACCATGAAGACCAATATTTGATCCTGATACTGTTCCAACTGCAACTCCACCAGCTAATGTAGAATTTTGTATATGAACCATATCAAGTTTATTTTTTTTAAGAAAAGATGACATAAGAAAAGCACCAATAACTGAAGCACATATGGATATATAGGTATTCGTAACAGCATAAAGACGATCAATACCACTTGTAGTACCAGCATTAAATGATGGCCAAAAACAAAAAAGAAATATTGTACCAATCATTGCAAATATATCTGATGTATAACGTGATTTTTCTAGTGAAGAATCAAGAACATCCGAATGAAATAAAACAAATGTAACAGCTAAACCAAAATATGCACCTAGAATATAAAAATTATTTGTTTTCTTTTTGTCAAAGATAAAAATAAATTTAGTCTTATTACCAAATGCATGAACATACATGGATTCACCAGGGTCAAAAGCACAAAATAAATGTGTACCGATCCATTCATTAACAACTTGTATAGGTACTTCAATAAATGACATTAAAATTAATTGAACAGCATTTACTTTTCCTAAAACAGCACCCATTGATATAAGTATACTAGCTGATACAAAATCTGCTGTTGCTAAACTTTGTATATCAACTATAAATTTTTGATTATCAGAACTCCAATCAAACAGATAACCACGTATAATTATAGCCCATTCCAATGTAAAAGCACATAAAATAAAATTAAATCCAATAGATGAAAATGAATATCGACGTAAAAATGTCATTAAAAATCCAAAACCAATAAACATCATAACATGAATATCAGTGAACATAGCATAGTAAAACTCCACAAGACCACGCGGTGGTTCTTCAAAATTAGTAACATTTGAAACTGGATAATATTTATACTCACTATGAAAGCCAAGTAAAAATGTGAATGCAATTTGAAAAAGAAGTAATATTAACGAAAATAAAAATTGACGAAACTTGACCATTTTGTTATGTTTAATCTAAGAAGAGATATCTTTCAAAATGTAATATATGTTCAGAAAGAAAAAAAAAATTTACTGAGAAAATTTTCTTTTCTCTACTGAAACAAATCTGTAACTATAACGTTCAAAATTTTGTACTCGAATTAGATTAAAAGAAAATGTTTGCATCTAAAATTAGTTGAATCGGAAATCTATTTGATGAAAATTAGTTAACACTACTCTTATTCGTTTGTTGTATGCTTTGAATATTTTATTTTAACTATTATTTATAAGAAAGTTGACAACAAAGATATGAAATGTAAATATTAATAAAAAGATATCACAAAAGAAATCAATGCTTCGTCAATAGATTTTTTCAGATTTGTAAAATATTTTATAAAACGGACGAAAAAGGATCAACAAAAGGAATCAAATTTCATGTTTCTTTCTATTTCAAGAATATTGTATTTTTCGCAGGCAAAATTTCGATAGAATTATTGTCTATTTTTCAATATGATTTCGTATTTAACGGCACAACTTTATTGAAATATTAAAATGTACGTACTGTCATTACAAAAAAAAAATGGAGCGATGTTTAGTTTATATCAACGCATCAATTATGACCTTACATTATAGTTCTTAAACAATGTGTTTGTTTTTTCGTGTAACATCGAACGAACAATGTATTCATAGGAATGTACTTCTTTTTTATATTTACATATAGAAAGCCTGTTAAATGTCGAAAGCAAATAATCGAAAATGAAAATGTTGTAAAATAGTAGTTCTTGTTTAGTTTAGATGAAAAACTATTTCCTTGTTTTGATCAACAGAATACATATATATGCTCACATGGCACAAAACTAATGATGAAAGAAAGAAATCTATTATCGGAAGCAAGATTTGGATTTGTAACATTTTTATTGTGGACATTAACCATCAAACGGTTTCATATTCAATCTATTTTATTTATCAAAATGAGATTAAATAATGCATTATGTAGGATTTGTTATTCGTATGAGTGCGATAATTTTTTAAAAGTAGTTCTGATCTAAGGAACGTTACAAAGACAAGTTCCGATTAAAATAAACTACTCCCATATATCAGTTCCTACTAAAAATACTTTTCGACAATGTTATATCTCATCTGATTTAAACATGTTGACCTGTATTCATTGTAGAGCAATGTGTGTGTTGAATGATTGAATATTTAACACGAAATTTTCGTGTATTTGTAACATGTTAAATCAAATTTGTTTCTTGTGACATGTATGAATTCGATAAAACAAAAAGAAAACGGAAAAAAACAAAAAAAATGTTATATTGTACTTATGCTATTTGAATCCACAATGTTCATGAACCAACGCAAACTATGGCTACAGGACTGTTTAAGAATGTACCAACATAATATATAGGTACAACAGCAAACTATTTGTGCAATGCTAATCAATAGATGAGCTGAAGCAACATAAACCGAGTCCTTGATACTTTTAACTTAAGACATTTTTCCTTTCCACTAATTTTATACGATTTGTTTTTATTCTATTTATTGAAACATTTCAAACACAAGAAAAAGTTAAATCGATAAATAGAATGAATCTGATACTTCTGCTTCATAATAAAGTCAATAGTAAGGTATTCTCATACCTCAAAACGTATTTTTTATTTTGTAATGATGCATAGGGAAATAATAGAAACTGTTCATTGTGTTTCTGCACGACTAGAAACACATACATGTGGTAGTAACAGAAAATTGTAATCGACGTTTTCGCATTAAAATCCAAGGTTTTTTCTCGGCTTATTTATCATTTGCATAAGTCCAGAAAAAGTCAGAATAAATCAAAACAAAGAAAATAAATACTTCATGTCTATTTGAATTCGATTCTATCCGATCTAGCGAATCATAAGGGTATGATTGGTTTTATGCATTCAATTCAACAAGATTTTTATCATTGATATATTTGGTCAGCCATAAACTGTTTTGCTGTATTTAGAAGGTCAGCATAAGACTGAATAAGTTAGAAAAACACCATTAATAAATTCATTTTTGATATTGATGATAAAAAAAAAATGAGAAAGTAGTTATTTAAAATTTCTTATGAATTTTTATGACAATCTGATCAATTTCTCCTATAAAGGTCAACACTGCATATGATCCATGACAAAAAAATCTTCAAGAAATGAAAATCATTTTTTCGCCTTTTATTGTTTGTTTCATGAATGTTACTAATTAAATAAAAAAAATTATGATTAATATTAAGAAGCAAGCTAAATAGATTTGTTTACGTAAATCTATACACATATCGATATAAAAACATAGGGTTTTGTATGCAGTTTTTTCTCTTTTGATTTTAGACACTAAATTGTGAGACAGTGATTTTTCATAATGGTAGAATTTATGAAATAATCTTCTTCTTTTTCTGTCTCACAATCATATTTTTAAACTGAAAAGCAAAAAATTAGACATTTGTGTATATGAATATAACCGTAAATATATTTTGTCTTACGACATAATATTTATTATTCAAGAAGAATTTAAAAGTATAAGTCTTATTTATAATAAATATTATTTATCAGTTTTATCTTGGGATGCAACAAATCCAAGGCCTCGGGATTCGGTATACAACAGTTTGAGCTTAGTTTAGTCTGGAATTTAGATTTGGGTTTGAGATTGGTCCTAAACTACCCAACCTGATGAGACTCTGTAAGGTAAAATATTAGAAGAGAGAGAAGAATCCCAAGCCTTCAAAATTGATATGAAATAGTATGGATTTGCGTAGACAATTCAGTGTGATGCATGCTATACTGGTTGTAGTTAGATCCTTAAATAGTTGGCTATCTTCTGTCTGGTATTCTACTACAGTACATCAATAATTTTTTACTGACTGGCAATTCACTAGTATTATATTGGTGGTGATATCGATAAACTTGTGACGCAAAAATAGTCGAAATTTTTGTAATTTTTTTCAAATTATTCATTGAGTTTTAGCATTTATTGTTAAATATTCTCATTATTAGTATTGACTATGGAGAGGACATTAACGACGACCGGTTCATTGGTGACTAGTATTCATTGATATTGATAAAGAGGTTACCAGTTTGAACCAGTCAAACAGTGATTTACGCCACCATTATGTCTTCAATATTGACTATGGCAATCGTTGGAAGCAAAATTTTGATATGAATTAACATAGAATATATAATAGAAATTGTGTCTGATTTTGAAATATGGCGCTAATATAGTTTTTCGATTATTGAGAGATCATAATGCATTTTTTTATTTTTACAAATTCAAAACAAAATGAATTCCTCATTAATAGAAACCTGTGAAATTTAAATAATTTTCATTGATGTACTTAGTTGACATTTAGCAGATAGATTAAGTAAATAGTGAGTTGAAGAGACTATTAATTATAGTTATCTTCAACACAATTGTTTGTCTAAAAGAAAACTCATATAAAATTTTTTGGATATTTTTATCTTTATTTCAGTGTAGTTAAATTTTTATTAACATTTCTAAAAAAATAGTTTCACATGAAAACTATCGATTAGAAGCCTATGTCTTGAGAAAAAAACTCAAGATATCGTTACCATAAATCATAATCAATACAGTGATCAAGTGCGAAAATTGTTATGAATATGATCATTAATATGAAACTAAATTTTGCAATTTAATTAAAAGAATTTCTATAGAGTAAGATAAATATCAAAGATTTTCTAGTTTATTGTATATTACTTATATAGAAAAGAAATCTTTAATATTACAAATTGTTCATAATTCAACAGTATTATATTAAGCAAACATTAAATGAATACATAAAAAAAAATATAATTCACATTTCATTTTGACTCAGAGAGTTCTTTTGCTTTTAGCAAGCAATATTATTTAATACATGAATCAGCTCTCTTATTGATGATGCTTCTGGTTCGGAATCAACCCGAATATTAGTATGAGCTACTCCTCTTGCAAAACTATACAAATAAAATAAATGAATAAATATAAAATAAAACAAATTGAAACATACAAAAATATAAATCTGGTACAAATTAAATTTTGATCTTGAATTGTCCAAATATCATTGGAATGTTTTTTATATACATCCGGTGAATTAATAACTAAGAAAGAGAAAGTAAAGTAAATTTTCAAAATTAAATATTATTTTATTACTTTCACATAAAGCAATACAAGCCCAATTTCGCTGTTCAAGAGGAGATTTCTAAAACAAATATCATTGTACATTTATTATACTTTTAAAAATCTACTAAAGAGAAACTCTTTTTGATATAGTTAAGTCTTTTATATAGACAAAGTATTTGCTTAATCAATAGATCAAAATGAATCATAGAATAATTTTGAATAGTTTGTTTTATCAAATCTTCTGAACAGAAATGACTACTGATACTACAAAATTACGACTATTGTTATCAATTTTTCTACTAAACAAAATATGATCTGTCACAAAAATTAATACTACTACTAATAAGCCGTCATTTGTTAACTATACTTTCAAAGTTCGATATAATTTTGTGTAACGTATCAATTCATTGTTAAAATAAAGCATAACCTATGTATAGAGATCAACGCAAGGCGGCTTCCAACGCCAACTCCAACAGAGTGAGAGTTGATATAGATTATAGAGCCTCCGAAAACTCTTTTTTCATTTTTTTTTCTTATGTAACATTACTTGGTGAGAATTATCCCAAACTTCGGTTGCATTTTGTGGTTCTTTTTTCTATGGTACTAATTTAACAGAATCGTCTTCTTTTCTTATTAGATCCCGAATCTCTTTGCATAACAAGATCTTGACAGTCGCTCCAAGTATATCGGATAGATAAACATACTCAAAAATTTAATCGATTTTTATTCTTCTGTCTAACATTTAACATATCTATTTATTCGCTCCCAATACTTTTAAATCAGATATGATTCGTGACAAGGGGGAACAAACTGATTACTTGATTACCAATGATTACTAGTGATTACTGGTGATTACTGGTGATTAGGGGTGGGAAGTTACCGTTACGTTCCCGGGTAACTGGTAACGGTTTCGTAACCATCTCCGTCCCCAACCCGAGCANGTAGCCTTCTAACAGAACATCGCCTGAAAAAGGTCTCAAAATGCACAAAAACTGCATCCAGAAACCAAATTGCCTAGATGTGTTTCAGATGACCAGTAGTTTTGAGGTTTCCCAAATGCCTGATTTTTTAGCTAGTCAAAAGGACTATCGAAAGTTATCGTGTTAACGGCCGGACGGACGGACGGACGGCCGGCCGGACGGACACACTGACCGATTCTAGAGTGTACTCACTTTTTGAGTACACAATAATGCTGATAATATAACTTGTGATACTTGTCACTATTATGAGCTTCAACAAGAATTGAGTTTGGTGCAAACTGTATATAGCTCGTTTTAACACACTCATATATGTAGAATGTTGAACATATTCTTCTCAAATTAACTTAAGTGCTATGTTAAAAAAACACGACACTTTTAAATGCATGAAGAAAAAAACGATCACTGTACTTAGATATAAATCTTTTGCTAGATACACAATTCCATTTCTTCACTGGATTCTTTTCTATTAATATAAATTTGACGACTTCAATAAACTCTATTACACTTATATTAATCATGTACTTAAGTCTGATGGTTCAAGTATTAGTTGGATTTTATCAAAATCTTTTAACTGATCTCAATCATAAACTTTTGACAGAGAAGAAAAAACATACCATCAGCAATACAATACAAACGATTACATTAGTTATCAATAAGTTTTTCTCGCAATTTCCATTGCATATTGATCTATTATCTTTGGACGACTTATGTAACTAAAAACAATGTGCTTTCATACAAATCGCTTCAGTAATCCTTTCCAAATTGCATGAAACATATGAGATATTACATGCTTAATAGGAGAATAGAATAACAATGGAAGTATATGGTTACTCCATTTCCAACGAAGTTTGCGGAGAGAAAGAGCAAAAGCAGCATGCTTTGATCGAACAGTGATGTTGCGCAATGAAAAAAAAGATACTAAGTAGATGGTCAAATTTATCTAATAGCAACAAATTACTTAATGTATTTTAGACATAAAATTGAAGTAACTAATTTTTTCTATATCAATTATATTATTATCATCCGTATAAGTCAAAAGGTATGAACTATTGAAGTTGAAAAGCTTCAAATGTATTCAAATTCAACAAAAAAAAAAAACTTTCAAATTAGTTTTGAATCTTATTAGTCGTCACTATCATGATGTCGGACATATGATCTAGATGATTATACGTACATGAATGCTTGTTTTAGTTATATAAATGAAAATCTTTTATTTATTCTCGGCATTTTGAAAAGATTCGTGTAATAAATCTGTATACTTATTCATTTGTCCAGAGTATTAGTGAGTTCGATGATGTATAAAAATGCTTCGCTTCATGAACGTTAAATGTCATAGAGAATTAGAAATCATTTTCATTAACAATACATTGTCTATGGCAAAGTAAAGCTTAATCTGTTTCTAAAATAAAATAAAATATCTTTGAAAATTAATTGTTTGATTAGTAGATAATGATATTCAAGTCTTTCCTGAACTCGTATTTATCATGAATCAAAAGTTGTCCTATTCATTAGGTGTGGGTATGGTTGTGGACGTGAACTAAATACCCTATGTATACCCAGTCACTTTATGAAAGTTTTTTAAGGTTATTAAATAGATATAGAACTCCAACGTAGGATTAAGATAGACCAGATATGAACCATTAAACAAGTTCACTAATGTTTCAATTCAATTACTTAACTCAATAGCACAATTATGAATGTATCGTTACGTATTTTGTTCATTTCTGTTGCATTTAATCTCTTTCCAAGATCATGACAATGTCGAATAGTCAATATACGGAAAATGATGACAATCAAAAGTGATAGAAGAGTTCTTTATAGAAATGATTGACTAAAGATCACCGATAGCAATATACGATCTTGATATAAAACATCTGTTTCTAAAAAGAAAACATTGTAATTATCAATTGAATAGACTGTCTAGATTCACAAAAAGAACAAAGTGACACAAATCTGAAGCACAAAACATATTGATCATTACATACGAATACTATGAGTGATAAATCACTATCATCAGAAGATAGTGATTTGTATCGAGTAGAATTTTGCAATAGATAAAAGAACATCTTACAGGATAAATGTTGTGAAGATTAATAGAAACCTTGAAAGTTGCTTCAACTAACACTAAACACATTTATAATAGGTACTGCAAAAAGAAATGGACGACAAGAATTTCGAAAAAAAAAAATCTTTACTAGTAAACATATAGATATATATTGATTATATTTCTTCAAACATGAATAATCAGAAATATATTTATTATACATTTGAGTCATCCATACACAACTATTTACTAGAGTAAAATTTATATTGTTATAATTTTTTAAACTATATAGATAAGTACTAAAAACGTTAATTATGATAGTAGATTTATGAAATATGAAAGATAAAATAAATATTGAATATGAACTTATGTCTTTCAATAACGGGATTAATTTAATCGTCTATACAACGATGATACTTATAATTCGACCGTATTTATTGATAATCACGTGAACTATAAAATAAGACTAAACATTTTTTTTTTCATTCTAATGTTTAAAATTGATACGGATGTTCATTTAATATAAAAATACAGTGAGCTACTAGTTTAATATCAACTTTAACGCAACAATAGGAAGACGAAGGTCAACATTCAACTTAAGAACATATCATTACCTCACCAAATGATATTTTGACATTTGTTAATAAGCTTAAATGACATACATTCAGAAATTATCATTGATAAGAATTATCCTTCCATGCAACAATTTAGTTATGACCTTGTTGATAGCATCATTCATTAGTCCTTGAATTAATTCATGGTATTATTGAAGCAGCAAGTTCAGGATAGAATTACTTACAAGCGGTTTTTCTATGTCAATTCTGTTTGTTTCCGCTACATCTATAAAAAAAAGAATATAGAATATTATGACATTCAAATTGATAGATGTGAACAAACCAATTTAAAAGATGTATGCATAGTTGAGAAGCTTATAATGGAATGAAACTGCCTCAAAAATAATATGAAGATAAATTTATAAATATTTGAATGTTGATATTTCTATAGTTTTGAAAGATTGATCTCGTCTTGTATTTTAAAGTACTTTTAAAACTCTTTTATATCATTTTGTAAAGCTATTACAAAGGCAATATTGAAATTACAATATCGATATATTCATATAACAAATCATAGTGAAAAACTTCTAAATCTAAGCATTTTTTTCTACAAGTTATTTATCTTCTCTTACAATTTAATTCTTTTTCATTTTTTGTATAGTTTTCTCATTGATGATATCTAACTTTTAATTCAGTATAATCAATAGAGAATTTTCAAAAATAAAGCGAAATAATATGTCGATAAATTATCAGTAACAACATACTAAGTAAATACTTTACTTATTCGAAATTATTTTTCGAAGAAGAACGAAACTTCAACATGTTTGTACAAGTATATAATCCAGATACATTAAATTTTCTTTTGAATGCCAATAATTCATTAATCGTCATCACGCTATTTGAAGATGAAATGATTACTTTAAAAAGCAATTCAGCGAACCAGACTATCGACAAAATGACATAGACCTTGAATAGACAATAAATGAAAAAGAACATATATACTTTAAAGAAAAAAAGAAAAGAAATCATCATTCTGTTCGTTTTATCATCAATGGTGTTGTCATCTAATTTTTTAATCGCATTGCTCACAATTCTACAACTCAAACATCAACTAATCGATTCATGCAATCATAATGCACCATGTGGTTGTTCAAACAAATCTCGATTACATTCAAAAATTATCGGTGGACAAACTGCTAGAATAGAAACATGGAGTTGGGTAGTATCAATTCGTATTCAACACATATTTCGATGTGCAGGATCAATTGTATCAAACTCATGGATCATAACAGCAGCACATTGTTTTTCAATAGTAAATGATTTAGGAAACAATATCTTTCGAATTAATACTTCCGACATTACAGTACATGCTGGTTCAAATCATCGATATGGACAAAATCAGTTAAGTAAAGTAACTGACATTATTTTCCATCCTAATTTTGATCAATCCAATTTTAATAATGATATTGCTTTACTCAAATTATCATCACCTTTTAATATGACTGATAACATTTTAGGTAAGATATGTTTACCAAATATGTCTTTGAATGGATATCCACCTATAGATTCATTAGTAAGTACTATATAATATACTCGATTAAGTCACATGTTTGGATATGTTTTTAAATTTTCAGCTTGTTACAGTCGGTTGGGGTAGACTTTGGGAAAATGGTCCGGAATCTTCGACACTTCAACAAGTTATATTAACAGCAGTTGATTATCAAAATTCCACTTGTTATCCATTGATCTATGATCAATTAAAACAATTTTGTGCTGGTGTTGAAAACAGTAAAAAAGGTAAAGAGTAGAAGAATAATTCATTAATAAAAAAAAAAAAAAAAATATTTCATCTTTATAGATACATGTCAAGGTGACTCTGGTGGTCCTCTTATGATGTTTACATCAAGTAAACAATGGGTTATTGTTGGTGTAACATCGTTCGGTTACGGATGTGCACAACCAGGATATTCTGGTGTCTATACACGAATAACAGCTCATTTAGATTGGATATATTTGTTCATTAACAATACAAATGATTCTATATATCCTTACTCATTAATATCAAATAGTCCATTTAATGATGATGATATCGAATGGCAAATTAACATGTCTTTTCGTCATTCTATGTCTTTAGATTTATTTATTATATTGATATCAATGTTGTTATGTTTAATCACGATATGTTCTTCAAATTAAAATTATTTTCAAATGTTTTCATTTGTTTGAATCAAAACGAAAATAATAATGAAAACCATTCTTCATTCGAGTATTTATATATTCATGAAAAAGAAGAATACAAAAAAAGCTTTTTTTTCATACATAGACATAGACTGCAAAAAGAAACAGTGACTAAAATATTGATAGAAAAAAAAAAATTCAAATGATATTTAAAAAAGAAAGAAGACAAAATCATCTTTTTAGTTCATTCGGTTTATGTTCATATTTATTTTTTAATAAACGTAATTCATCTTCAAGTAAACGAATTCGATTATCTTTTAATGACATAAGTTCACGTAATGATTGCACTTCTTCTTGTTGTTTTAAAAATGCTTGACGATACTAAATTAAAATAAATATATAAGGAAAAAGATAGATATATAAATGTTTCTTTTTACTAACATCAACTCCATTTGTTTGTTGTTGAACAGATGGATGATGTCCATTAGGATTATTATGATACAAAGTTTGCTGTTGTAGTTGTTGTTGTTGTTGTTGTTGTGGTGATTGTTGCTGTTGTGGTGGTGATTGCTGTTGTTGTTGTTCTGATGTATCAACGCTCCATACTTTTTTTTTGACTTCAACACTACGTCGATTTTGATTGTTATTATGTATTGGTGATTGAGATTGTCGTTGTTGTTGTTGTTGACTAATTTTAGTTTGAAATTTATCCCTGAAGAAAAGAAAAATGAAATTTTTAATCAAATGAAAAACAAATGATAAATAATGCACAGCAAATAATAAAAGAAAACAATTTGACAATATAGAAAAAAGATTACACTTCATTCCATGCTTGGCTAGACAGCCAAACTACCTCTCTGGTGTATTTGAGTTTTTATCATGGATCATTGATTGAACTGACCGAGGACCAGTTTGTTGTAAAGGTACGGAAACCGATGAAACATAAATAGGTTCTTCAAGAATTTGTGATGGTGCTGGAGGTGGTGGTGGTCTTCGTTTAAGAATTGAACCAGTTGGTCGTTGTTGAGATAAATTCATTGTTGAATAAGTATTCGAAAGATTTTCAAGTGATGACGATGTGTCATCATCATTTTTATTCTCTGACACCAACGATGTAAGATCGGGTGTAGATTGTGTATGACTCATTTTTTTCTCTGATGGAAAAGGTTTAAATGAAGAACGAAGCGTTTTGTACAGATTACGATTTAATGGCGTATTCGGTACAGTTGCTGATGTAATACTAACTGGTTTAGGTGGAGAGACTTTACGCTCTCGTGGTGGTGGTTGTGGTTGTGGAGAAGGAATAACTTCATCACTGGAAAGAATAAAATAGCGATGCAAAAAAAAAACAAGAGATATCAATATC
Source organism: Rotaria sp. Silwood2 (assembly GCA_905329745.1). NCBI lineage: Eukaryota > Metazoa > Rotifera > Eurotatoria > Philodinida > Philodinidae > Rotaria > Rotaria sp. Silwood2. Next base: position 18,490 of record CAJNSZ010000159.1, on the reverse strand, counting down.
ATTTCGAAATGCAACTATAAGGTGTATAAAAAGCTAGGAAGAATGTCGAACCTGGTATCCAATAAAATTCCACATGAACTTGTACGTCCTAAACGACGCCGAGTTGCAAACTGGCGTCGTTGTACAACAGCTGATTTCTTTTCCTCTTTTCTACTAATATGAATTAAGTAGTTTTTAATCTATGAATTTATTATTCTAAAATATTTCCTATGAAAATCATTCTTACCTAACATTATTAAATTCTGTACTTGTCGCTGGCATTTTTAATGATTCAATTTTTCTTAAGCCTTTAGAACTCGATTGATGTTGATGCTGATGTTGTTGTTGTTGTTGTTGTTGCATATTTACCGCTAATTTTTCAATTGATACAGGAGATGGTGGTGATTGATCAATAAGATTTTGTTTAGGTGTAGGTGCAACTTCTGCAACTGGTGGTTGAATAGTACGTTGTGGTGTTCCACGATGAGGTAGAATAGGCGTTGATGTGGTTGAATCAAGTGTTCGATATGTTGTAATCTTTGGCATATTTGTACCTTCAACTCGATCTTTCATTGATACAAGTATTGGATCACGATCAATACCAGATATCCATTCTTCGGCTGATAATGCTGGATATGGACCTGGAGTATCAGGATAAATATCTAATTGAAATGCTTCAGCTTTACGTGGTACTAAAATAAAAAGCAATAGATTTAAAGAATAAAAAATAAAATAAAATAAAATAAAATACAAACCAATCATAGAAATAGGTTCACATACAGATCCAGTAGCAAATAATTTATAAAAACGCATTATTTCATTACGTGTTACATCAAGACCAATTTTTGGCATCATACCTATAAAAATAAAAATTTTCTTTAATACAATAAATAAATGTTTTCGTTTTTTGTTTGAATAAATTTTACCAAGACAACGTTGTGGCGAAGAAGATTTATATTCAGAAAGAAAATATAAATATGGTTCGCCTTGATCACTCACTTCATAATAACGAATATTTCCATCACCCTAAAATAGTTTTTAAGTAGAATGATTAAAAAACAAAACTAAAATACTTTTTTTTTTTTTCTTTCATTTTTCTTACTTTTCCAGCTAAATAAATTGTACGTGTATCATGATCATAAAATGGAATAAGAGCACCGGCACTAAAATCGATTGTTTCAACTATTAATGGTTTTGTTAAATCATTCTAAATTTAATACTCAATATTTAAAGATTATTTTATTTAATAAATTCATACAAGATTCCAAATAGCTATTTGTCGTTCAAATTGTTTTCCAAAACCTGTTGATAAAATACGATTTGTATCGCCTAAAAAAACAAGTTTTGATGTTTTTGGACCTTGATGACCGATTCCTTTCTATGAACAAAAACAAAAATAATATAAAAGAAAAAAATTAACTTCATTTTACCGAAATAATTCGACCAGTACGTGGTTCAATAACACGTATATTTTTATCTTTACATGTCGTTGCAAATAATGAACCATTTCTATTCCATGCTATTGATTGTATTGCATCTGGATGACATCGATAAACTTGTATTGGTTCAGCTCTTTCAACATTCCATAAAACAACTTGATGATCAAGTCCAGCACTTAATATAAGATTTTGTGCTGTTGGATGCCATTCAATATAATCTACACGCCTTTGATGTCCATGTAAATCAACTTTCCATTGATATGTATCAGATTTTAAACCATCATTTGGTATATACCAAACTTTAACTGTTCCATCATCTGAACATGAAGCTATTTCATTATCATTAAATGGATTAAATTTAAGATCAACGACTGGACCACGATGACCAGTTATACGTGGATGATCAACATCGACACGACCAACCTAAATCAAATATTTAGTTGATAAAGAAGATTAATAGAAATAATCGACAAACTTCAGATAGAAGTAAAACAAGAAAACTACCCCCACCACTTGTTTCAGTTACAATTGCTAAAAATTTTGAATTAACAGCACAAAAACTTCCATCATGTGCATTACGTGTGATAGCTATATTTTTATAACAATCTTGTTCACGATAAGGTGTACCAAATACATGACGAAATTTTGAGATGCGAACTTTGAATGGCATCTAAATAAAATTAAAAAAACAAAAAAACAAATATTTTTTTAAAATCAACTAAAAAAGTTATTTCTTTGTCTTTTTCTTTAGAATTTAAGCATAGAAATTAATTTGATTATATAATAAAAATAATTATTTCATATAATAAATTCATTCATTGTTATATTTTTATGTCAAACAAACTACGAGATTAATATTCATTTTTTAAGTCAAAATCCATGCTTGTTTTTTCTACTCACTTTCTCTTCTTATATTAATCTTCGGCGTTCATTCTTTTTTTATTCACAAGCTTGCATAGATGCGTGTCCTAAGTGTATATGGTATGCTAATCTGTCATGAGGCATGCGTGAGCTTCGAAGCCGCTGTTCAACTTAGTGTGAATCATCACGAAAAGAAAGAGAGAGTGAGTGAGAGACCGCTTATTATACTTGTATGTGTTGAGAAAAAGAAAAACGTTCTGTTTCGAGTTGATGATGTATAAAAAGTCTTACTCTGCTACTAATTCAATGTTAGAACAAGGAAAGTAGAAAAAAAATAAGAGAAGAACGATAAAGCTTAAAGCGTATAGATTGACGAGTTCAACCATCATCACCAATACAAGAGACAAATGAAGAATATTAAATAGTGTCCCGTTGGGTTCAGAAGTATTCATCACGAAGAATATTTATCAGAATGGCATAGGTCCCATTCGATTTGCCTCCTCGTTTTTCTTTTTGCTCTTTATTTCTTACATAACTTATTCTTCTCATTTACTCTCTTTTTTTTCTGTTCGACTAGCTATATTCATACCAGGCATACTATTGAACATTATAAAAGCCAAAGAAATAATAGTTCCTATCTACCAAACGTTCAGCATCAGAAGCACCGGTTTCTTTCTTTTTTTTTTTTCTATTCATTATTTTTTTCTCTTATGAATGTATGCTTGACCCTACTACATCACATTACGCGGGCATCAAGAAAGAAAAAAGAGAGAAAAAAAGGAAGAAGGACAGAATAAAAAAAAAAAAAGAAAGAAACCGGTGCTTCTGATGCTGAACGTTTGGTAGATAGGAACTATTATTTCTTTGTCTTTTTCTTTAGAATTTAAGCATAGAAATTAATTTGATTATATAATAAAAATAATTATTTCATATAATAAATTCATTCATTGTTATTTTTCTTGTCTATTGATATAA
>CAJNSZ010000159.1:0-15145 GCA_905329745.1 Rotaria sp. Silwood2 | reverse complement strand
CACCCAGACCCAGACCCACACCCACCCAGACACACACCCTTTCAAACACGCAATATTCAGATAGATAAGAACATATTCATATTGACATTCATAAGTTTTTATCCTTTAACGTTGACGAACTGAACCAGCACGAAGTGTTGATGTTGCTCGTACTGTTGTAGTAGTTTCTCGTAATTCATGCTAGAGAATTAAGACAAAAAGAAAATCTTTAATTATATTTTTTAATAAAAAAAAGACCAATTTACAGCTGGAGAAGTACGACTAGCACTAACAGATGTTCAATTTTTGGCACGTAATTTACCAAGTTGATTTTCAGCTAAATCAGCACGTTGAGCTGAGTCTTCTGCAAAAGGAAAAACATTTTCGATTGTTTTTCCTTTTTTTTTTTTCATTAATTAACTCACCAAGTTCTGTTTGAACTTTACAAAATTTAGCTAAATTAATTGCAGCAATTTCCTCTAAAAAAAAATAATCGTTGTAAAAATATCTATTTACCAGCTTCTTCAACTTGACGTTTGTAAACTTTAATCTTTGATTGTAATTTTTCAGTAAGATCTTGTAAACGTAATTGATTTTTACGATCTTCTTCTGTTTGAAATGCAAGTTCTTTCAAACGACGATCATTTTTACGTAATTCTTTCAATGTTTCCTGATGACAATGTTGTTCTAATTCATTTTCATTCTCTAATTCATGTATCTAATATATTAAAAACAAAAAAAACGAAAAATTGAATTTTATTTTTATTTTTATTCTTTTAAAAAACTTCTTACACGTTGTTCAAGTTTAGCAGTAACACGTTTTCGACCTTTAAGTGAATTAGCTTCAGCTTCATCAAGACGTGTTTGAAGATCTTTAACCTGTTGTTCAAGACCTTTACGTAATCGTTCAACTTGTAAAGCATGGTCTTGTTCTTGACGTAATTCTTCAACAAGACGTGAAGCATCAGCACTTGCTTTCTGAGCACGTTCTTCATTATATTTAAGTTCACTAACAGCTTCATCTAAATCAGCTTGCATAGCAGCAATAGTTGATTCAAGTTGTCGTCGTTGTGAAAATAAATTAGCATTTTGTGTACTTATATCACTAATACGAGCAACTGCATCATGTAATTCATTTTCAGCTGCTTTACGTGCACGTTCAGCTTGTTCTAAAGCTGTACATAATTCTTCAAGTTCACCAGTTATAAGATTAACACGACGTTCAGCTACAGCAGCTGCTTCACGTGCTTCATCACGTTGTCTTTGTTCTTCTTCAATTTGTGTTTGTAATTCAGTAATATTTTGTTGAATTCTTTTTAATGTTTTTTTTGTAAATCAGTATTTGTACGATTTGCATGATCAAGTGCAACTTCAAGATCATTAATATATGATTAAAGTTTCTTTTTNAGAATTGATTACAAGATGATTAAAATCAATGAAAAGGGTGTATTCACTCGGATCGTTGTTTTTCTTTTCTGTTTCTATCTGATCATTAAAGCTGATTGAATTTTAATTTTTTTTATTCGTCAAAGATACCTGTAATAAGTGTTGAGAGTTTGTCACGAGAAGAATTTCTGAATTTAATTTAAAAAACAATGATGCTGTTGAGTAGATGCCTAAAAATTCATTGTAATGAATACTGTTCATATCAAACAGAATATTTTATATTACTATAGATGTGTGATAGCAGTTTTCAGCTTGATTCTGATCTGAATTTACGGAAGGAGATCACACCTGAGACTAGAGATCAAAGTTAAATATTCTTTTTTTTTTCAGTCAATCATCTTTAAGATTTCACTTATGAAAACAAGTGACATTCAGACACGATGTGCCTGCTGTTGTTAATATACACAGATATTGTTTTATTCTATCTATTTTGGAACACATTTGGGCAGTATCTTTTACTTAATACTGCCGAAATGTAATGAGAAAATACTTTATATATTAGAAAGAGATGTTATGCATATGCTGCATTCTGTCATCGTATATCAACAACAATATGTTATCAATTGCAGGCAAACTAGCCAACTGTACTCTATTACTGCGACATATTCATTGTCTTTTTGGTTTTATTTCTCTCCGTGATATTGTCATGATAGTTTGTATTGATAAACATGAGTAATCGATAATCATATTAGCAAAAACTTTTCTGTTACTAGCTTTTTTTTATTATATTAAATAGGTTTTGTAAAATCGGAAAAGGAAAATATTTTATTTAGACTAATGTTTTAAAATTTGTAAAAACTTCACACAGAAAAAGAAAGTTTGTTATTCATAAGCTTGGTTGTTTGAATTTTTTAACGTTGACGAACTGAACTAGCACGGATGGCTACACTTGATTCATGCTAAACAAATAAGAAAATATTACAAGTTATCTTATTTATATAAAAGTATTAACTTACAACTTCAGAGGTACGACTGACGCTAACAGATGATCGACTCTTGGCGCGAAATTTTCCAAGTTGATTTTCAGCTAAATTAGCACGTTCAGCTGATTCTTCTGCAAAAGAAAATCAAATCGAATTTTCAGATTTTTTGTTTTTTTACTAATTAACTAACCAAGTTCTGTTTGAATTTTACGAAATTTAGTTAAATTCATTGCAGCAATTTCCTCTATAAAACGAAAAATGTTTTGAATGTAAATGATGATTACTAAAAAAGAAAAAAAATCAATTCTATTCACCAGCTTCTTCGACTTGACGTTTATAGACTTTAACTTTTGATTGTAATTTTTCAGTAAGATCTTGTAAACGTAATTGATTCTTACGATCTTCTTCAGTTTGAAATGCAAGTTCTTTCAAACGTCGATCATTTTTACGTAATTCCTTGAGTGTTTCTTGATGACGACTTTGTTCTAATTCATTTTCAGTTTCTAATTCATGAATCTAAATAAACAGAAAAACAAAAGAAATATTTTCTTTTAAGACAATCACAAAAACTCATGTATCATACACGTTGTTCAAGTTTAGCAATAACACGTTTTCCACCTTTAAGTGAATTAGCTTCAGATTCATCAAGACGTGTTTGAAGATCTTTAATTTGTTGTTCGAGACCTTTACGTAAACGTTCAACTTGTAAAGCATGTTCTTGTTCTTGACGTAATTCTTCGATAAGACGTGAAGCATCACCAGTAGCTTTCTTAGCTCGTTCTTCACTAGCTTTAAGTTCATTAACAGCTTCATCTAAATCAGTTTGCATAGCAGCAATTGTTGATTCAAGTTGTCGTCGTTGTGAAGACAAATTAGCATTTTGTGTGCTTACATCACTAATACGATCAGCTGCATCGTGTAATTCATTTTCAGCTGCTTTACGTGCACGTTCAGCTTGTTCTAAAGCTGTACGTAATTCTTCAAGTTCACTGATTAGAACATTAGCACGACGTTCAGCTGCAGCAGCTGCTTCACGAGCTTCATCGCGTTGTCGTTGTTCGTCTTCAATTTGTGTTTGTAATTCAGTAACAGTTACTTGAAGTCGTTTTAATGTTTTTTGTAAATCAGCATTTGTACGATTAGCATGATCAAGTGCAACTTCAAGTTCATTGATATCTGATTCAAGTTTCTTTTTCTAAAAAAAAAATGTAAAAAAGTAGAAAATGTAATATTTAATTTTGTTTCTTTTTCTACTTGTTTAAGTGCTTCAGCTTTTGATCGTGATTCAGCTTCTAAACTAGCTTGCATTGATTCAAGTGAACGTTGATGATTACGTCTTGTATTTTCGAATTCTTCTTCTTTTTCATGAAGTCGTCGATCGATTTCTTGTCGAACAATACTTAATTCCATTTGAACACGAAGTACTTTAGCTTCTTCTTGTTCAAGTGTTGTTTCAGCATCTTCTAATGCAGCTTGTAATTCTTCTTTTTCTAATTCAGCACGTTTACGAGCTTTTTCTAATTCATGAACTGATTTTCCACCATCACTTAATTGAGCAATAAGATCCTACAAAAAAAGAAAATTAAAATAATTCTTTTTTTATATGAAAANAGAAGAAGAGTTTAAAAAGACTTTCAACAAATTGCTAGAAAGGATGGAACTTTGTGTAAATAATGATGGTGATTATTTTGAACATTTAATAAAATAAAACCAGAAATAAGTAGCTCTTTTGATATGATTACTTGACGTTATCAACACCCTTGCTAGGTACTAAGTATTATAAAGTTTACCTAAAAGAATGTCAGAATTAAATCCAAGATAGACTTGTTATACGTATAATTATAGACGAGATATTTTACTAACTATTTATGCAATAAAACTTTCAAAACTGAGTATTTTAATGAATTTAAAACTCCGTGGCCAGAACTTTTGGACCACCCTAAGTAATTTTTCAGTAAGATCTTGTAAACGTAATTGATTTTTACGATCTTCTTGTGTTTGAAATGCAAGTTCTTTCAAACGACGATCATTTCTACGTAATTCTTTCAATGTTTCCTGATGACGATGTTGTTCTAATTCATTTTCATTCTCTAATTCATGTATCTAATATATTATAAACAAAAGAAAACGAAAAATTGAATTTTATTTTTATTTTTATTCTTTTAAAAAACTTCTTACACGTTGTTCAAGTTTAGCAATAACACGTTTTCCACCTTTAAGTGAATTAGCTTCAGCTTCATCAAGACATGTTTGAAGATCTTTAACCTGTTGTTCAAGACCTTTACGTAATCGTTCAACTTGTAAAGCATGATCTTGTTCTTGCCGTAATTCTTCAACAAGACGTGAAGCATCAGCACTTGCTTTCTTAGCACGTTCTTTGTTATTTTTAAGTTCACTAACAGCTTCATCTAAATTAGCTTGCATAGCAGCAATAGTTGATTCAAGTTGTCGTCGTTGTGAAAATAAATTAGCATTTTGTGTACTTATATCACTAATACGATCAACTGCATCATGTAATTCATTTTCAGCTGGTTTACGTGCATGTTCAGCTTGTTCTAAAGCTGTACGTAATTCTTCAAGTTCACCAGTTATAAGATTAACACGACGTTCAGCTACAGCAGCTGCTTCACATGCTTCATCACGTTGTCTTTGTTCTTCTTCAATTTGTGTTTGTAATTCAGTAATATTTTGTTGAATTCTTTTTAATGTTTTTTGTAAATCAGCATTTGTACGATTTGCATGATCAACTGCAACTTCAAGATCATTAATATCTGATTCAAGTTTCTTTTTCTAGAAAAAAAATAAAAAATAAAAATAAAAATAATATTTTAAATTATCATTTTTTTTTAGTTCTTTTGTTTTGTACTTGTTTAAGTGCTTAAGCTTTTGAACGTGTTTCAGCTTCTAAACTTGCTTGCATTGATTCAATTGCACGTTGATGATTACGTCTTGTATTTTCAAATTCTTCTTCTTTTTCTTGAAGTCTTCGATCAATTTCTTGACGAACTGTACTTAATTCCATTTGAGCTCGAAGAACTTTAGCTTCTTCTTGTTCAAGTGTTGCTTCAGCATCTTCTAATACAGCTTGTAATTCTTCTTTTTCTAATTCAGCACGTTTACGAGATTTTTCTAATTCATGAACTGATTTTCCACCTTCACTTAATTGATCAATAAGATCCTTAAAAAACACAAAAAAACAATTCATTTGTTTTTCTTATATAAAGAAGAATAAATATAAAAAACAAACTTTAATTTCATCAGGTAAATTTCTATTTTCTTTTCGAAGTGCTTCAATTTGTTCATGTGATTCTTCATATTGTGTTATAAGTTTAAATAATTCTGTTGAAAAATGTCTTGCTTCTTCTTTTTGTGACGTTTCAAGTTCAACAGTTATATCTTCACATTTTTGTTTCCATTCATTAATTAATTTATCAAATTGTTTTTGTTTTTTATCCATAGCCGATGCATGTTAATAAATAATGCGAAAAGAAAAAAAACAAAGAAATTATTTTTTTGTTTTATATTAATTATATGTTAAACTTACTAGCATTAGCACGTTCAACATCAACCATAAGATCTTCAACTTTACCTTGAAGACGAACTTTAACTTTTTCTAATGCATTACATTTATTTAAAGCAGCTTCAACTTGTTCTTCAGCTTCGGTTAATTTAGCAGCTAATTTTCGTTTAGCTTCTTCAAGTTCTTCACCACGAGCTATTCCTAAATGAATATTAAATTTTTTAATAATAAATTAAAATTTTTAAATTAATGAAATTTTAACCTTCAGATTCAAAACGTGCTCTCCATTGTTGTACTTCAGCATTAAGTTTAGTAACTTGTCTTTGAAGTTCAGTTTTAGCTTCTTGTTCTTCATCAAGTTGTTCTCGTGCTTGTTCAAGATCACTAGTTAAATTACGTATTTGAGAATCTAAATAAATATTAGGAGAAATATTTCACATTTATTCTCAATTGTAAAAGTATTAATCTTCGAATCAATATAATAATTTTTCTATTCGATTTGTCCTATTTTTAGATCTGAGTAAAAGCATGACTCGTGACATCGACATACGACTGATTAAATATATACTTATGATATTTGATGATCTATCACTTGTTCAATTTCTTCTCGCTCAAAGATGAAAGCTGAGTGATTAATTTGTTTGGCACATACTTTCAAGGTTTTGTGTTCAAAACTCGATGCAACTTAGACATAGAATGATGCTAAGCAAGCACTGGCGGCTGTTTCTCCCGGATCATCAGTTCAGTAGCATACTGATTACTTTGTGACATATGCCAGTCATCGTAATTAGTATGTGATTAGTCATTGTGTACGAGTAGCTCAAGTAATTGGGTGGAAGAACTCTGAATGAGGTCAGCCTTCTATCCAGAACTATAGATAGATTTAGGGTATTTTCTTCTTCGCTTAAAGATGAAACTGATACCAATATATCTCTCCCTCTGTCCTTTGCATACATGCATAAATAATTTTATTCATGTATTTTTTATCAATTATTTGTGACTAATAGAGTCTATCGTGTTCTGTTTCCCTGTCATGATAATAAAAGTTAATATCTGTGATAATACTTACTAACTGAACCTTTGCCACGTAATTCATCATCTAATGTTCGTTTAGCTTCATCAAGTTGTTGTTGTAATGCTGTTTTAGCTTTAGTTAAAGTTCCAATTTGATGTTCAAATTCTTCAATGCTGTCTAGTTAAATCTGAATTTTCACTTGATAATTTTGTTTTACTATGATTTAAATCAGTTATTTGTTTAACATGATCTTCAAGTTTAGTTTGAATATCATTTAATTGTTGTTCAAGTTGTTTTGAAAGTTTTTCAGCAGCTGCTTTACCTTTTTGTAGATGTTCAATTTGTGTACGTAAATTATCTAATTCAGATTTAACTGTTTGTTTTTCTTTTTCTAATTTCTTTTTTAATTTTTGCAATTGATCAATTTGTTCACCCATTTCTTAAAAAAGAAATTAAATTTTTTTGGAATTTAATAAAAAAAAAATAAATTTACCATTAACAGCATCTTGATGTTTTTTTCGTAATTGTGCAGCTGTAGCTTCATGTTGAAGATTAGCTTCTTCTAAATCTCGACGAAGTTTTTGTAATTCAGATTCACGTTTTTTATTCATTTCAACTTGTGATGATGTTGCACCACCAGCTTCTTCTAAACGATCATTCATTTCATCAATTTCTCTTGCTAAATCAGCTCGTTGTTGTCTTTCATTTTCTATTTCTCCTTCTAATTCTTCAATACGAGCTTGTAATTCTTTGGTTTTTTTCCTAAACTTGTTGCTTGTTCTTGTTCATCTTCAAGACGTCCACCCATTTGTTGAATTTCTTGATCTTTACGTTTAATATTTTCTTCTAATTCACGTTTCGATTTTTCTACTTCTTCTAAATTACTTTGTAATGCTTTTAAATCAGTTTCAAGTTTTCGTTTTGATTTATCTAAATTAGCACAAGCTTTTTTTTCACGTTCTAAATTATCTTCTAATTCATCAAGTGTTTGTTCAAGTTTAGCTTTAAGTTTATTTAAATGATTAACTTTATCTTCTTCAGCTTGTAATTGTTCAGTTGTTTTAGAATTTTGTTCTTCAAGACGTTTACGTTCACGTATTAATTTAGCTATTGTTTCATCTTGATGAGCAATTTCATCTTGTAATGTATGAATTTGATTATAACGTGTTTTACATTCAGTTTCAGATTTTGGTAAACTTAAACGCATATCATCAATATCTTTTTTTAAACCATCAATATCATGTTCAAGTTTCTTTTTCTTATTATCTAATTCTTGTGCACCTTCTTCTTCTTGGCTAAAACGTTCTTCTAAATCTTTAACTTGTTGTTCAAGATCAGCTTTTTGTGTTACTGAAAAAGAAAATATAATAGAAATTGATTAGAAGAGATTAATTGTATCGAAAATTAGGAAATTTTTTCGATGTTTTATCGTTTTATATAATGATAAGTATATCTTGAGATTAGAAATTTTGGATATGATCATTATTTTAACTTGATTAAAAGTATTCAAACATGTTTAATATCTGCTCTAGTATGAATTAAGAAAAAAAATCAATGAATTTTCGAACTTCAATGAGCTGTACAACTCATAAAATCTAATGTTTCGAGTCTTCTGTGACCAATATGTCGCAGAAAGGATGAGTAGAGGAGAAATCGACAAAATACCGTTAACATGAAAAAATTGATATTTTGATCTAAACCATCTTGACTTATCATCATTGTTATCCTTATAACTCTTCAAAGCTCTTTCAGATTGAGCTGAAATTTTGGATTTATAGGTTTTCCAATATGCTCTTTCATTTGGTGCCAGAATATCGTACTTTCAAAATTCGTCAAATGCCGATGATATATAAATTTAGTGGTATTTTCCATGGACCCTGTCTTAAGAAGTAGAAGCGCTTAACTTTCAAACGGAAAGAACTGCAAATATATTTTTTCAACATGTATGCCATTTAATGAAAATGTAAGGAGTTATGAAAGGGATGAACAGCAAAAAAAATCCTTTTTTTATTCATTTTTTATTACATTGAAAGTGACATTCTTGACGGTAGTACATTAATAAATCATACCACGTGCTTTTCTGCTGCCATAGATAGTAGAGAGATACTTTAAATATGAGTTATTTTTTGCGTACCGTACGGTAAAAATCTCGTATGTTTTTCACGTTGGTCTTAATCGAATAAACATTCTCATAAGATACTCAAAGAAATTGTCTATCTTTGGTGTATTGCACGGCTCAACATTATTATTGTATTCAGTAAAATACGGAATAAAATGTGGCATGGCGCTTCACATGAAGTTAACTAACGAGTTATGATAATAAAATGTTAACTTCGATAAACCAACATTGATACAGTCTAATTCCGAAATGGGCATAGTTGAGCTGAGTGTTGATGACAAGACTATATAAAAGATTCATTTCTTTAGTTTTAAAACCGTTGATTTGCGACTGTTTTTGCAAAAATTGAATTATTTTACAAAGAAAAGATCGTTCTATGTCAGAAAAAGACATCAGTAGTTAATTTTTGTATGATAGTCTTTAAAGCAATCAATAATGAATAGACATACATTACAATCATGAAACACATATAATGTATCATGTCGAACATGACGGAATGTCCAAATCATACATTTCTTTGAGAATGTTTTGACATCAATATTTTCGAAATAAGCAAAAGAATAATGTTGAGCAGTTAGAAGAAACGGGGAATCCTTTGTTGATGGTCTACCAACAGTAATTGGCATTTGTGGTCCGTACTTTGTCGAAATTTGTATGATGACTTTAAGCTGAAAATCAGATGGATGGAATGAAATATTACTTTATATTAAATTACATGGGGCGCTCCAAAAGTTTTCCCCTGGTTGTTCTAAAGGTCTCAGTTTGAGTTCAAGTATGCTGTGATAATGCTTAGACATATTTGGAATATTTTCAAAATTTGGAACCCCTAAGTCTTATTCTTTGCTGTTGTTCATCATTTCTTTTACGTGAGTAACATGCAATTTTCTATACGCTATATAACGGATGACTTATAATAAATGACAGAACTTTGAATTTTATATTTTGATCTTTAAAATCATTTATGATAATAAAAACAAAACGTACCAGAAGATACAGTATGTAAAACTCTACAATGTGTAATATAAATCTTACGTTAATTGTGTGCGTTTTCTTTCCAAATAAACAGTATTCTGAGTGACCAACTCTCGACGCTGCAATAGGTAGTTCAGAGAATTTTGATTTTATTTTCAAAATAAAAAGGACCCAATTAAAATAAAACTATTGTTTGCAAATTGTAGAGCTTTACACGTGGCATCTTTCATCATGTTCTATGTTTTGAAAAGAAAACATATTGTGTGATAAAATGATGAAATACGAAAAAAGAAAGTCTTCGTTCGTGTCGAATTTTTGCATCCTAGAAAATTTCTCTCACAATTTTGTTTTTTCTTAATAACAAAAGTTGCATATAAAATATAAAGTGTTCTTTGTCAATTGTAGAGTTTTTCACGCTACATCTTGTGATATACTTTGTTTTTATTACATAAAACGTATCAGGTGATAAACAAAAAAACATTACGTTCATTGCATACGACAAAGAAATACTCTTTTGCAACATCGAAATTTGATCGTCCAGAATTTTGTCGCTTGTCAAAACCAATAAATGCGTCTGTAGAATAAGATGGCTTTTGTAATTTGTAGCGCTTTTCACGCTTTATCTTTTGACATGTTTTCTTTTTTGTTTAATAGAGGATATAAGCCAATTCAAAATTGAAATAAGAAAAAACAAATTCGCTTTTTATAAAAAAATATTATTTTCGTAACGTCGAAATTTGATTTCTCAAAAGTTTATCGATTTTTAAACATAGCAAATGCAACTGTAAAACTAGTTGTTCCATGTAAATTACAGAGCTTTTGACGGTGTATCTTCTGGTATATTTTGATTTTTTAATAAAACGTATTTAGGAATAAAAAAATATGAAATGCAAAGTTCTCTTATTTATGATGAATCATCTGTTAGCAGGATGTGTGCACCTACCATAAAAGCAGTGACGGACCACAGCGAAGTACAAGACTTAGAAGTCAGAAACTTTGTACATAATCCTAAATATGCCTAAGCTTTATAACCGAATACTTGAATGCAAACTGGGGATTTAGAACAGCCGGACTGAAAAGCTTTTTGAATGATGCATGTATCTTGTCTATCGTAATTCTTCTGTATTTGCATACTACTTTACACAGTTGATTCCACGGTTGTCTTCCTCTTTGATAGTGTTGAAGTACCTACTCAAACGCTTCAATTTTGATACGTATTCCTCTTTTTACTTGCTCCTGAATTAAATGCTGTCGTCAGACTCTGTGTTTATGATTAACTTAATTACTTTGTTTTGCAAGAAATCTCACAAGAAAATTTTTCGACGTCTCTATTGTCATCAATCTCTGTGGATGATGCCTTAGGTGCTCGTTCAATTGTTAATACGAAAGCATTCACATGAAATATAATGTGGCCTACTTCTCGATTCCATACACGGGCATGTGATTTGCAACATACCATCATCTCATTGGATATTACACCATTGGATTTTCGCTCGAGTTCTTTGCAAGTTTATGTAAAACATTGATTTACTGATGTAGACGATTTTATCGCTCATGAGAGTACTGATAGAGACATTTCGGTCACCTTGATCACATCAAATCTATTAGCTAATATTAGAATGGATGTTCTTCTTCCACTATTACCGCATTTATATTTTGGGGCCACTTCTGTGACAGAAATGTTGTGATCATCACAAGTATGAACATTTTCTCGATGTTGACTCTTTGCTCTATGTTCTTCTATGGCAAACAATCATACAAGAACTGATTACTCACCAATGTTATTCAGTCGAATGATCACTCAATGATTTGAGCGATGGCTGTGTCAAGTACATCTGGTTTCAGTTATTCTTCGATGTTTTATCAAGTTTGAATCATACTTGCATTGCTCGAAATGAAATGCTACAAAACATTCGACTCTTTCATTCCTCTGATATTCAAAAGTATGTCGCCAATAATTGTCGAGATTTCGAAGAGAACTACAAACCAGAAGATATTATCAGTTGGTATACACGTACCTCTTTTTTCTATATCGCTCTGAATCGATCATTACGTTCAGAGGACATCAATCAAATATTCGTTTATCGTTATGTAATATCTGATTTGGAACATTCTTTAACCGAACTCCGAAAGAAACGGCCACCCATACAATATTCCATTGTGTATCGTGGTCAACAGATGTATCTCGATGAAGTTAAATCAATTGCAGACAAAATTGGTTGTATTGTTGGGACGATTACCTTTTGGCCAGCTACTTCTCACATGTCTATAGCTAAGTGTGTTACTAGAGTATCACTTAGAGAAGCGGTTTCATTGGAACCGGTTTTGTTTAGTATTAATATACCTAATCGTTGTCGCCACTTGGCTTGCGTGGATATTTCGGAGGGTGTGGGTGTGGGTGTGGGTGTGACCAATAATGGAGACCAAAACTCGTATCACACCCACACCCACACCCTTAGAGCAAGAGATTACTGGTGTACCGTCGTTGATTTTATATGGTAGAGAACTAAAGAAACTTTCAGTGAATACCATAATAAAAGCATCTTGGGAGAGCTTTAAACTTTTCGAGTAGTAGTTTTTCCAGAAAAACTTCTAGGAAAAGAGTTTTAATCGAAGAGTCTGGGATCTTCGAAACTTTCATTTAATGGCATCTATTGGCATGATTTTGTATAATATTTTCTTTCATAGAATGTGCTTTTGACTCCCACAGGCATTCATTACGGTTTGTGACGGGTTCCTGGTGAGCTGAAAACGCTTTGAAATTAGTTACCTGACCTTTCGTCAATGTGTTCGATCGTCTGCTACAGTGCAATTACGGTTTAAAATGACATTTCATGGTGCGCTTTAGTGTCTGCCACAAGCTCTCAAACAGTTCTTTATCATTTATCATGAGTTTCTATGGGTCTGTCTTGGATGTAGATTAGATTTTCAAGAGCTCCGTTATGGCATACGATGCAATTCCTTGACATCTCCGATAGTCAGTAGCACACAATGTATTATATTATTTGAGCCTGAATTCTCGATTGAAACGGCGAAACTTCTAGGAATCTTCACATTTTGTTCGCAATACACAGACAAACCCACGTCTCGGACTAGTAGGTGATCTCGAGACAATGATTTATTTCTCATACAATACAGATATATGATGATGCCAAGGCTAAATAGTCATCAGATATATGTAAAAACCGCGCTTTGCAGCGAAGACCCTTCACTAATGAAAAATAGACAATACATATTCTTATAATACGAAATGTTACTAAAAATTCATTAGCAATGAAATTATTTATCTTGAGATTAAATTAAGAGTAGGAAGAAAGCTTCAAAGTCAATTTTCACTGTGATCCAAAAAACAATCATAAGCGCTTGAAAGATAGCTGCAGTATACTTCAATAGCGTATCATATGTTATAACAGAGAC
This sequence comes from Rotaria sp. Silwood2, assembly GCA_905329745.1. Taxonomy (NCBI): domain Eukaryota; kingdom Metazoa; phylum Rotifera; class Eurotatoria; order Philodinida; family Philodinidae; genus Rotaria; species Rotaria sp. Silwood2. The sequence goes on along the minus strand of CAJNSZ010000159.1, from coordinate 1,754 downwards.
CTTAAAAGTCATTTTTGTGTTTCATAAACAACTTGTTGAACTCAACGGAATGTGTACAAAGTTAGATAAATTGATCTTTCAATTAGTGAATAATAGACTGGTTGATGTTAAGTTTCAAGAAAGCCGAGCACATTTTAGGACGCAGCAATTTGAGAAGGTAGCGTAGAGATAGCTTCTAATGTGCACATTCTATGCATCTTCGCTTGTTTCAATTCTTGCCGAGATAAAATCATAGATGAAGTCGGTCTGATTTTTCGACGGCAGGTGCTGTGGCCGGCGAGTATGGCGGTACAAATCGGTCTGCATGTAATTGATGGATTCTCACAATGAAATTAACGTTTCAGAGTAAATTTTCACAAATTATCAACCTATTTTCTATTAAAAAACACCAGCGGTCGAAATTTGAATGCCAAATTTTGACGTCATCATATGGTCATCATGTATTATTTATTTTCGATGCTTAAGTCTAAAATAACATACTATTTCTTCATTCACAGTAATAGTAGTAGATTGATGCACCGATTGCTATATCTTATCAAAAGAAAACCACGTCTTGAATACTTGCATTCGGCAATGTAGTAATGTGTGTCTGACAATAACCGGGACTCTGGAATTTTCCTGAAAAAAGATTTCATTGGTGTATTCCTGTAGGTTTACGAATTAAAATGTGAATCAGATACAGGTTTCAAAACTTCTGATTGAGTACACCGATGACTGAAAACTGTGACATACAATTATCTTCTCAAAAAATAAGCTTCATCTCTTATGTCTAAGGTATATTAATATCTTTTTGGTAACAATTTTCGAAAGTCTAGTCTGATTCCGTTATTATATTAGCTCGAATTTCACGAGTAGGTAAACTTTTCATAGGAAATATTTTAGTAAACGAAATGATAATGCATCACACTAACATAAAACCTATGCAAGAATAACATGGCAGCTACATGGTTGTGTGTATAACAGCGGGTAATATGGAATCCATTTCGTTACATATTTCAATTACAGATGTCATTTTTGAAACAATGACTACATAGAAAAATTTTAAAAAGCTCATTCAAATTTTCATGACAAAACGCAATGATATAGTATGATCTACAAAATCGATCGTAAAAGGAGACGCTTTTGAGTTTTCGTTGTCAATTTTACTTGTTGAGAAACTTTCCATTTATCGTCATTTTGAGTTCCTTCGAAAAGTTGTAATACTCGTGTTCATCTAACTTCAGACAAATTTAAATGTATTCGTGCAACAATTAGATATTTGCCAATTTATTGAAAATCAATAATAATGATATTGACAAAAATCATAATACTCATAATGAGAAGTTACAAGTCAATTGATAAATTCATACTGCTACACAGACCTTCGAAATAATAAGAATATAGCTTTTTGTGGGTTAAGCTCTCTAGTCGAAAACGGTACTCAATTCGTATTTATAATGTTTCATTTAACGTAGACTAAATTAATTAGAAATAATAGATGACATCTTTCAAACCTATCCTGTCACTGATTGAATATTCTCCTTCAGATTTAAAAGTTTAATTAAATTGATGTACAAGTTTTGCAACCGATTGCGAACAAGAATGACATTATTATTAAAATAAGTCATTTTTAGTGATCAATACATTTTAAGTTCATTTTTAACAATAAGAACACGGATGCAGCAGTATGATTTTTGTTAATTCTAGACTAGATTAACCAATTCATCATTTCAATTGACATCGATCAAAGGACCAAACCTTGAAAACTGTGACAT
>CAJNSZ010000158.1:20645-209430 GCA_905329745.1 Rotaria sp. Silwood2 | reverse complement strand
AAATTTAACAGAGATAACAGCAGCTTTAAATTTCATATTGTTTAAATATGAATTTCTTTTTGTTTACTTTAAAATAATAATAGAGAAAATTTTAATTTTAATTATATTTTAATTTTTCTATTTTTTTATTAAAATTGTCGACGTTTCGACAGATAGACTGTCATTTTCGAGACAGATGTTAATGATTCATATGAAAAAGAAAGTAAATATGATGTACAGAACGAAAAAAGTGAACATCTGTTGTTTCTCCAACCAGAAACCCTACAGATACCTCTACTATAGTTGGAACCAGTGTTATGAGCGCTCATAACACTGACCTTCCCCCCGTGGTAGTGTATGATACATTGATTTAATCTTAACTTTAGGTTTAGTTATTTGTAGTCCTTCTGGATAGATGATTAGTGGTACAGAGCAAGTAGTTTTGTTGAGTATAGGCTGATATTGAACTATAGATAAAGATTCTCTAATTAGTAAGCGATAGTGTTTTGTATCTCTAGTTAGAATCTTCCAGTCACTCCAATTAATTATATGATTATTTGTTATTTCGTGTTGTTTTATAGCGGAATTAGTTTCTTTTGTTTGTTCATTAATATTATTTTCTATTTCGTCTATTGGAAAGTAATTAACGGTTTTACCTTTATTTCTTTCTGATCTACGTAAATTATCTATATTTAGAGTTATTGTAGAAGACTGAGATTTAGTCTTAGTAGAAGGATTTTGATTTGCACCATGTTCATTAAGACGTCTGCTTGCTTGTCTTATTGTTTTACCTATGTAGAATGATTCACAATTAGAACAATTAATCATGTAGACAATATTAGATTGAAGGTCTTTAGGTATTTGATCTTTTTGTGGAAAAAACTTAGATATTGATGGTGATGGTCGAGAAATAGGTTGAACATGTATTTGTGGATTTATAGTTTTTGCAAGATTAATTAAACGTTTTCCGAATATATCAGTTGGTTTTCCAATATATGGAATATCAATGAATATTTGTCTTTTTTTAATTGATTGATCAGTTTCTTCGTTTATTTTGTTTTTTTGTTTTTGAGATCGAAATATTTGAGTTCCATTTATTTTATCGTAGTATCTACCTAGAGTTTTCCTAATTTGTGCCTGTATGAAATTTTCTGGATAACCATTTTTTATTGCAATCTTTCTTATGAATTGAAATTGTTTATGCATTAGTGTAAAAGAAGAGCATATTTTTATGGCGCGATATATCATACTACTTAAAGTACTGACTTTGTAAGAATGTGGGACACTAGAATCCCATTTTGTTATAAGGCCTGTATATGTAGATTTTCTATATAAGTCTGTGTTAAAAGAACTTGTAGATTGCCAAAAATTATTGATTAGTTTACGTGTGATAAAAATGTCAAGAAAAGGTAACGAATTCTTCTTTTCTTGTTCACAAGTAAAAACTATATCTGGGTCGAAACTGTTAAGAATTTCAATTATGTTATCAATATCAGCATTTTTATCTACAATAACAAACGTGTCATCAACAAACCTTTTCCACAATAAAATACCATTTCTTTCAAGGCGAGGCATTAATTTATTCTCTAGATGATTCATGTATATATCGGCAAATAATGGACCCAAAGGGGAGCCCATAGTAATACCATTGATTTGAGAATAGATTTTATTATCGAATGTAAAATGAGTTTCTTTTGTTGATGTCTCTAATAGACATTTCATTTCATATCTGTTCTTGCAATTTGTGCACCAATCCTCCCGTTGTTTTTCGCTATAAGTACAAGTATGCTCCGGTCCGTACATTTTTAAAAGTATTAGCTCAATAGTGCGTATTAATGGAACTTTTGTGAATAAACTAGTTATGTCAAAAGAGACTAGTTTAATTTGAGTAGGATTAAACCGTAATGAATGAAGTTTCGTGACAAAATCAAATGTGTTTGTTATAATTGAATTGTTTTTTCGCAAGTGATTTAATTTTTTTGCCAATAGTTTAGCGAGATTAAAATTAAAGGTTCCTGAAGCAGATACAATAGGTCGAAGTGGTAAATTTAATTTATGTATTTTTGGTAGACCATATATTCTACCTGGTTGAGTTCCAACAGGTCTACAAAAATTATATTCTTTTTCTGTTATGAATCCGTCGTTTTTTAATTGTTTGAGTTTTCTGATTAATTTATCTTCTTGTGCTAGAGTATCGTCTTGTTCTAATTGTTTGAATGTGTTTTTATCGTTTAGAATTTGAAGCATTTTATTGTTATATTCCGTTTTGTCCATAATTACAATCCCTCTACCTTTATCTGGTTTCATTATTTGTATAGAATTATCTTTAGATAGATTTTTTAATACTTGCTTTACTTCGTTGGTTGCTTTTTTATTCTCGGCAATTATTTGACTTGCTTTGAAACGAAAATTATTACAAACTGATCTTATTCGGCTAGCATACTGCAATTGTGTTGGTGTTAAATTATAAGTTATTTGTTCATCAGAATCTTTTTTTGAATAATCTTTTTTATCAGTACAATGGCCTAGCAGATTTACAAAATATGTTTCAATATTACTTATGAACGCTATTTCATCAAATTTATTACTAGGGTAGACATAATCTAAGCCGTTTTCTAATATTTTAATTTCATCATTAGTTAAAATCTTTTTTGAAACGTTTGTTAATGGTGAAATACGTGACTTAATTATATTAGTTGATATAGATTGTCTTGATTCTCTTAATACATTTAGTTTTTTAGAATGTGTATTACTCATTTCTACGTTTTTCTGTACCACTATTTCATCTATAATTCTCCTAAGTCTACATCTAACCATATGAGTTAAGTTAAGATCAATAAATGATGTAAGATTTCTCGAACTTCGATACAAACAGGTTAACTCACGTTTTTTTATCTTTATTTCATTTTCAAGAATGTTTTTGTAGCAATTGTTGATCGCCTGTCGATGATGTAAATGTGTCGACGGGATTTTAAATTGCACAAATTTTGGTATTAATTTTTCCTGTTTACAGGACATTAAAAATTTTAAGTGCAACTTCACTTGTGAGATCTTAAGTTGACACTTTCCATAATAAAATACGTTGGTTGCTATATATGACCCATATTGCTGCCTTATAATTTGAAGATAATTATTTTGTTTCATGGGTAACAATTTGATAATAAATTTAACAGAGATAACAGCAGCTTTAAATTTCATATTGTTTAAATATGAATTTCTTTTTGTTTACTTTAAAATAATAATAGAGAAAATTTTAATTTTAATTATATTTTAATTTTTCTATTTTTTTATTAAAATTGTCGACGTTTCGACAGATAGACTGTCATTTTCGAGACAGATGTNAAGTACCTTGCATAGGGTAAAAAATTCAATAAAACGGTCATAATTCGGAAAGATAGACCTAGCAGCCCTTGTTCTTTTGGGCTTCTTCTAGACTCACTAACGCCTACATGATGCGCATAGTCTTGACTCAAAAGCGATTTTACACTTACATATGTTACCTCGTGAGTTTTAAATAGCTCAGCAAGCTGCTACAGCTTTCTAGATAGGAAGCACACATGCATAGTTTGTGATTTGAAAAAATAAGCGTCTCGTCGTCTTCAAAGAATATCGAAGATTTGCCTTTTCTTAAACCAAATAGACTCGCTAAAACACTTTTCAATCAGTCAAAGTCCTTCTTCATGAAATGATGAAGTTAGATGAGCTGCATACTTGAAAAAATTGTACTATTTACACTATTATGACCGCGTGATATCCACAAGTCACCATGGACAATATTTTTTTCCCACTAGTTTTTGTGTATATTTCGAACTGTTACTGATATAGATTTTTTTTTTACAAAAGATGACTGTAAATGAACATGAAATGCGAGAGATCGATCCACAACCATCGTTAATAGCAAAAGCGGTGGTTTTAAAGCCGCTATCTTCAGTGAAATTGTCTTACCAATTTCAGAAATTGACTGATGTGCACATGCAACAGGTGATATATCAAGTACTCTTGCAAAATGAAAGCACAGAACTGGATTTGAGTGGCAATCAGATTACTGATGTAGGTATTGCCATTCTTGCCCAGGCCATTCAAAAGAATGAAGTGAGTAGGATCACAAGTTTGTTTGTTTCTTGTTCTGTAATCATCACTCCCTAATAAAATAAGAACGAGAATAAATCTAATATTTGGAAGTGATTTGCTCATAAGACGATATCCGATCCAGATGCAAGACTCTTAATTAAAGCTTTTACCAATTTTCTTCTTGCGCATGTACAACAGAGTGAAAATAGTTCACTTTGTTCAAATTTTTTTATCCTTCCCCGTGTTTAAGTATATGTTTGAGAGCGTGAGTAAATGAGTCTTCTGTTCATCCAGCCTCAAATAATATAAGCTGGTATTCATATCAGTTCGAATGATCACTTTGTGAAAAGTAGAAGCAGTTGTGATAGATATTTGATATCGTCCGAGGATGTTGAGCTGTATACGTTCAAGAAAACAGTAAAGAAATGAATGATAACAGAAGCTAGAACAATCACAATGAACTACATTGAAAAACTTGCTCGTATCAATTTATCGCAAACTGTCAACGAGAATAGGTGTTAACTTCTCTGTTATTATCATCTCTTTTCCTGCTACGAAAATATTCTATGTATTCAGCAATATGACTCCAGTCTAAAATTATTAGAAAATATCTCTTTCGCGTATGACACGAAAATGAATCTCAACGAAGTCAATCACGTTCTATATTAACTATCGACTCTAAACTGCAAACAAAGTGCTTTCAACATTTTGTACCATTATCGGTTCTTGTACTCTGCTTCTCTACACAGCCAGTTGCATTGATCAAAGCCAATGAATAAAATGCATGAAGTGCTACTCCACGTTTTCTTATAGGAATCTATTGTTCTTATTTTCATTCACCTACACCACAGATGTGTCTATATAATTGAATAAATTCAATTCAGATGGTTGATTTTATTTCACTCATTTTATGTCTATGATATCATTCCATATCAGATCTAGATCTACACTGTAGGCTCGTCCAGATGCATCATACGATATAAGTACGCTGTTTGAAAGACGAATCTATTCTATACTTTAAAAACAAAATCGTATAAACTCAGTTACCTCAATATCGACTTGTTCAGTTCATTTCTTCGAGCTGATTTAGAAAACAACTGTTCTCTTTCATACAGATACTGACTGCACTCCGTCTCGCATGGAATCAAATAGGCGATACAGGAGCAAAATATCTTGCCGAAGTGCTTCGACACAACACGGTAGAGAATTTGCGCTTGTTTCGCTGTCTCCTTGACACTTCATTTTCACCCAGACACTGAACACACTTGATCTGTGGGGAAATGACATCAGTGAGAGAGGAATACAATATCTTACCGAAGCTCTCCAATACAACAGGGTAACTAGTCTGTTCATTTTTTTCCTGCTTGTCTGATTGAATGTTGCTTTTTTATGTTTCATAGACACTTCAAGAGTTGGAGGTGGGAGCAGGTGTCGTTTCTTTGGATCTGGAAAAAAAGTTGAAAAAACAGGACTATCGGATCAAGTTTTCTTCCATCTATTATTGAAATAAATGACTGTCTCGAAATGCTTCTAGTAGAAAATGATCGTTAGGTACGCACACACAACATCAGAGGTGTTCTGTCACGAAGACACTATGACTTTACACATGAGACATATACACAATGTTCATTCACATAGATTCATTGTCGAACAAAATGTCCAGAGGTATCGATGATTGCAACAACGGCCATAGCGGCACATGTATGATTTGAGGATGTGAGTGACTGGGTGGAAGAGGATAGCTAGGCATGTTTTATGTATGGCTAGAGTTGTAGGTGATTTCTCTTGACATATACACAGCAACGCCCACACTGCCATAGCTTACGATTAGGAGGGGGAAGCAGGGTGATTTCCCCCTCGTAAATTTTTTCTTACATTCTGCCTTTCTCCCAGAAAATCTTCTGTTATGAAGAGCTAACGGTGTTTAATCTTTCGGTGGACTAGATTGGCTATGCATAAGCGAAGTTCTGTTTCCAACTTTTTTAAGAGAACAAGCTATTTTCTTTCAAAGAGAAACTGAATCCAGTCGACCTGATTCAGTTTCTCTTTCAGTTTTATTTATTTTCTCTTTGATCAAAGGGAAAATAAATAAAACTCAAACAGAAACTGAAACAGGTCAAAGAAAAAAAAACTAGGCTGCCACTCGAGCAAAGCTCGAATAGACAAGGCGGCTGACTGCAAGAGCCCGAAAAATACCAGAGCACGACTGTATACGATATCTGCTATTTCAAAATCTTAGACTCATATAGAGGAAATCATTATGAATTTAAGACTCTTTCTGATATCTTGACTCAACTAACAAGTGAGAGATTATGAATCTGAATCTGCTATTGCTATATAAAGAAAATTGCAGCTGTCAGGTCATATGATTAGGGAGTAGAAGATGGGGATTTTCCTTCACCTAATTCTTTTCTTGCGTTCTGCCTTTCTTCCCGGAAATTTTTGTTAGCTGCTGTTTAGTGGGTTTTTCGGTATTTTCAATCGAGGAAATGCACAAAAACCATGTAAAAGAGAAAGCTTTCTGCCTAACTTTCAAAAAGAAACAGCCATTTTCTTCTAAAGCGAAACTTTATTTCAAGATTTCAAAGAAAAGCAGCTGTTTTTGAGAAAGATAATGCGTTCTCTTTAGGTTGTCAAGAAGAATCAGGCACTTTCTCCCAAATCCAAAGCTTTCTTTAAGTTTCGGCTAGTTTCTCCCTGACTTTCTCCCCCTCCTGAATAAAACCAAACGAAAGCTCTGCACACTGCACACCATCTTCACTCTTCCTATTGCTAAATAGTCGTTCAAACAATGTCAAACGTCATGCCGAACATGATTCGCATAAGATACTTGTCGTAAATGATGCCCTATATAAAAGTGTGATAATTCGAAGTGCTTCATTTGGAGAAATCTACATTTTCTTTATAGCTCATAAGTTACAAGAATATTTTCCACAATGATCTGATTTACTGCAAGAAGTGGTCGCTAAAGAAATGCTAGTTAATCATTCTATGACAATAATCGGTCATGTAGAATCGATGCGATCGGAAAGAGTACTGTTTGTGGTAAAACAAAAGCACAAGAAATTGCATCAAACGTGATTGAGGAGATAAGACACTTCTATTTTATTTCAAGAATATAAAAAAATCGGTTTATCGTCGACTAAAATTAAAAACACAATAATTAATTATTCGCGAAACATGATAACAAAGAATGGCTAGCATAAACACATGAAGCAGACTAAATACATGTAAGTTCATTTTTAAGAAATAACAGAAGTCGTCGATCGTCGCTGTGTTTCTTATCGTTGTCTTTCTGGACTAAGCCGAAATGTAAGTCTTTCCATTGACTCAGAAAAACTTCTCTGCATCTATATTGTTTTATAAATCATAATTTTTTCACTTATTGCTATCGACCACCAACGATGATTGATTGAGCAATCATTAATCGATTTTGAACCTAGTCAATTCCATAAAATTGATTGTTTGCATCGAAACACAATGCTGGTTGATTGAAAAAGACATGATTTTGTAATTCTTTTGGTGAAAGTGGTAAACACAGTGAAAAAAATGAATCGATCTTCATTGTCTGATATATCATTCCAATTTGAATAATTTCGATATCAGTAAAGGTCGTTATCATTGTAATCAATAACGCACATACGTAATCCAAATAGTACATTACTTCGACAATATCAACGTTTGATACAGTGATCGTAGTACTAGGTATTTCTAAATTCATACTCATTAATTCCGAACACAGTCATAGGTTTTCTTTGAACAATGTCAATGAATATTAGTTTGTGAAATACTCTGCTTCTGAAATCATCTACATGACTCCTCAAATATATTCTTTTTTAATTCAGTAGAATTTAACGCACTACCTCTATGGAAAACTAGAAGGAGAAAGAGCAGAAGTATCGAGACCGTAGTCATCTGTGATTGCAACAGGTAAAATGTTTCCCACTTGAAATCAACTGTGAGAATAGTAAACATGAGGTAAAAAGGTATCTCGTCAAACTCACCTAAAATACCAATTATTTGAAGATAAGAAGTGTGGCTCTTTCTCCATTTATACCCACATCCATCATCATTAAGTATTTGTTTTCATTGTGGAGATAGCAGAGCTGCCTTTTCTTCTACCTTAGAAAAAATTGACTATTAACAATGAACACGAAGTTGAAAACTTGTTACATTGTGCAACAACAGGTGAATGATATTTTGATAACTTCCGTTGTTTATCTCTCTCTTTCTCAAGAAAGCAGTGCATTGAATTCTACCGACTTGTACATATATATTAGACGAGTTACGTAGACAATTTTGCAAGCGAAAAATACGGAGGAAACTATAAGACCGTAGATCTGCTTATTGTCTTTTCTTACTTGTCTGAAACTATTGCTAAATATACGGGTAAATTGCATAGTCACTGTACTGCTCATGTGAAAGTGCAAAGTGAAAGTTTTCAGAAACCAGAAATCCACGTATTGGGAATCTTCGATCAACAAAAATCCACTTTGCTGTGGGCGTAATTGTGGGCTGATGACTATGGGTTTGAATTTGAGTATGGAGTATAGGTATAGATTTCGGTTTGAGTATCGACGGAGGAAAAGTTTGCAGTGTAGAGCTTCTCTTCTCGAGCAGCACAGATTCTACAGGAACACCCCACAATCACCATAATACCGGCATCTTCCTACTCTCAAATTAGAATGAAACTGAAAATTGACATTTAATTTGTTGTCAACGGTATTTATAATGAATACTTTTGAGCTGAATCACATGATGATGCTGGCGAAGCCTTAAACGAGAAATGCGTTCATACTACTTAATTTTTTAACACATCTCTTACTGTTTTTATTAATCTTTTCATTCTCGAAATAGTTTATTAAGAAAATAACAGATGTTGATATTATCAGTAACGAAAAATATATATCAGTGCACAAATAATGATGAGAAAACGCTTATATTTGATGAAAACCAAAGAAGTCCATTGGTTTTTTGTTCTCAATATCATCCAGGGTGTGAGTGGGAGGTTCTGCTCTACTTTCTTGTTCATCGTTACCAACACTTCCACATACACAGCCTTAGAATCCTAGAAGTTTATATTACAGATAGGTACCTCTCCTCTTTTGCGGAACCCTGAATATAGGTAAAAGTGTTAGAGTGTGCCTTATCTTCACTCACACCCACACTATGCTTTCTTTTTTCCTTTGTTTAGCTGGTTTAAAACAGAAGAGATTAATCTTTGGCTAAGAGACTGTTTTGTGTATTAATTATTAAGTTGTTCATTTTTATATCAGTGCAAATCTAGTGTATATCGAACTATCAAGAATGATTAGTGTCTCGAATTCTGATCACAAAATATTGCAAAAAAAAGAAATGAAACCTCACATTGAATCGAATTAAACTAAAGTAGTAAAAGGTATAGTCGACTTGGAGCGAATAGTGAGGCTCCGTTTGTAAGAATGTGGGTCTACTCTTCATATGCACCCTCATATTACATTCAGTTACAAATTCTCAAAACGTTTCATCGAAACCAAACATCAAGTTACTTGAGTATATCTATCTTTCTTGCATTAAATTCAGCAAATATAGCATCTATTTACGTCAAATGCGTCAGTGAATCAACGATATAACACGATTATCGGTATAAAGTCACTACTGATGATACTTTCTTAAAAGTTTTGATATAATCTCGATGATATTTAGTAGTGGACAATCTTGATTAAAATTGATATTTGTTGAGAAAAGTACAAATGACTGACTGTGAGACAATAACAATATAAGATAGAGAACAGCAGGCATAAAATGGATTAAGTTTTATTTTCTATGTCGGCTTCACGATAGATACAACTATGAACAAATCGAATTCAATGACATACTATATATTTTATCTGCTTGTTGCTTCTGTCTTCTGTTTAAATCTTTCTGAAAATTCTCGTGTTGTCAATGATCATGAACAACAGTCTCGTCTTACACTGGAAACGAACATCTACGAAGTAGCCATCAATATTAATTATGAATATAATCATATTAAAGCACGTAACGATGGCAATCATTCAAAAAAAGACGTTTCTATTTCTTCACGGTTTTCCATCATTACTTCATTCTTGGTGTCATCAAATCGATTATTTTTCAAAACAAGGCTACGGATGTCTCTCGATGAATACGATGGGCTATGGTAAAACATATTCTCCATTGAACAAAAATGAATATAGAGCAAAGTCGATGGCCAGTCATATTATTTCGCTTCTCGATTTTTTGCATTTAGACAAAGTAATTGTTGTCGGGCACGATTGGAGTACCAAGCCTGTAAGTCGATTTGCCCTATATCATCCCGAACGGACATTGAGTCTTATTCTAATCAGTATTGGATATCAATCACCAGCAATATTCGATCTTGATAAAGTCATAGAGAATTTTCAAGCAATTTCTGATTATGAAATTTTTGCTTATTGGAAATTCTTTGATTCTGACGATGCTGCTGTGATAATCGAAAACAATTTAGAAAGTTTTATTGATATTCTCTTTTCAACGAATATGTCACTTGTCAAAACGACTTTTCATGGGTTGGAAAAGATGCGAGAATGGTGGGTTTATGGAAGGTGAACCACTGGAGCTTCATTCATGACAGAACAGGACTATGAAATCGTACGACAATATCTTTCTAAAGGAATGCAACCAAAATTGAATTGGTATGAAGCATCTATAACGAATGTTGATTGGGAAGATGAGAGAAACCTGTTCTATTTATCCAAGAACCACAGAGTGATACATGTCGCGTATCATCACTCGTAGAAAGACGTCAGTACTCAGCTGAATTGAAAGTGATCACATTAGGTACTGATCATTGGATAATGGAAGAAAATCTAGCAGCAGTTAATCGAGCAACCGAAGTATGGATTAATATGATTTCGTGAATGTCTTGTAAAACTCTGCTAATCATTTGTGTATTTTAATCGAACACAAACAAACATTTCGATATTCTTTAAGTTTACTAGAACTCTGAATCTTTAACTTCGAAAACTCTGCTACGAGCAGAAATTAATGAGAGAAGATCGCAAGCACTAAACAATTCTTGGTCGATTGACTAATACATTTCGAATAGATATTCACTTCGATCCTCCTTGAGAGAATTATTCGATGAGTGCATTCACTCTAAGTGATCTATTCTGAGCTACAAAATTCGATCTTGAAAATTACAATGTCGGTGCATCTTTTTCTTCTGTTTCATGCAAGTCCCTTAATATATAACAAAGTGCAAGAAACTATTGATTCCTAATGCAGAAAATTGAATTGTTTGACGATCATGGCGAATCAACTGTCTCTCTCAAGATATCAACTTCTCGATGGATCGGTCATAGGTGTAGTTTAAATTTTGTCTCACACCGATTTGGTTGCATTATCACCATTTGATATAGACACATTTGTAGTGTCAGCAGAATCGAGAGCATTTGAATACAAATAGAAACGTAGAAAGCATGTGACAATAATTTTTCTTTCTTTGTTTTTCATAAAAGAACAAAAAGACGTTGTTAATACGCTACAATTACAAACCTGAAAAGCTATCTCTATTGCATAGCTACAGTAATGAATCAGTTTCAAAAGAATACCAACAATGATATTGAAATAAATGTAGATCTAATCAAAATTAATGAATTAATCGACCGTCTTGATTTCAGTACAAGTGTACCTGAGTCAAATGTACTCGTTGTAGCATTATGACATCAATATTTTCTCATTTTTATTTCATTCTATAATGTATTGTCATACATGTTATTTGAACTAACTAAGTAGTTCGGATGCATCTGAAATTAACGATACAATATCTTTCTTGAACAACTATCTGAGTAATCCCTTTGTTTAACATAGACTAAAATCAATTAAACAAACAAAAAAACATCAATTGTCCAATATATTTATTCAATTTTGTAAAATTTTGATTCCATTGTCGCTGTTTATGACTGTTATATTCATATTTGAGGTATGAGTTGTCAGAAACTCCGTAAATTAATTGAAAAGGATTTCTATCAGCAAAATGATAAAATACTATAACAATGAACGGTTTGAGTACGGATAAGTTCTTTGCATATTTCCCTGATATTGATATGAAGAGTGTTTTCGAATTCTCTGTACAAATATTTTTGGAATCGGTTCGTATCGTTATTTGGACAGATAGACAATACGTGGAGTATCTAAATTTGTTCGATTACACAACTCACAAATCTTCGCACGAAGAACGATATGATGCTGTGTTTTATAAAATTATTACATTTATTGATAATTTTTTCATTGACACAAAAAAAAATGCAGTAGAAAACGAATGTGTACAGATAATTTTCTTTCTTAGCGTAGTTATATGGGATAGCAAAAGTTTGTTACCTACTCTTGTCTGTTTTGGTTTTCCAGCAACGCTTATCGATTGATTGAAAATATGATTAGTAATCGTAATGTTTTATCGGATCCATTTGACTCACTTATTATTGCAATGAACAATGTGTGCCACTATGAAGAAGATGCGATTGCATTGAAACAGGCCTGTACAATCGCTGCTCTAGAAATATCCGAAAAGACTTTAGCCGACAGACTAAGAAAAAATCATGTAACTTTATCATGTTATCCTCTAATCTATGGAATAATAGCAACGCAAGATCAACTCAAGACTACAACGGTTCTTAACCCAGCAATTGATTATTTGCTAGAAAAAATTCGCGAATACAATGTTTCAGTTGATTTACGTTCGGATGTAGCTCATCCCTACGAATGCTTACTACTGCTCGCCAAACTTCTTGTTAATGATAATGTGACGACCTATGTATTAAATGATGGGAAAATAGACGGTCTTACGTTCTTTATTGAACTCTTTTATAAGTACAATATACTCTTCGCTAACAATCTATTGGTAAAATATCTCATGCAACTAGCATTATACAATAGTTTATGCCGCCTTTCATTTCATCAATCTGTACAACAAGAACTGAAAGGAAAACGAAAATTCATAAAAAAGGTGTTTGTAATGCTTCGAATTCATCAATTTCAAACGCCGAAACGTGTATTTCTTCATCATTGAGACATAATTTGATGAGTATTAAAGCTGTTGCTGATGGAATATTGGCGTATCTCGATAAATTAAAAAAACTATCTTTCTCAAATGATAAGAAAATTTTAAAGATATCTCTGAAGAAAATTTCATTTCAGCCTGAATTGATGAAGATGGACACTATTTGTTGAACGACTGTTGGGAATAAAGAGCAACAGCCATAAAAAATGCAAGCAGGGTACTACTGTTCGTTGTTTCAGAAAACTGCTGTACAAAAAGCCATTCATTTCATGTTGAAGCCAGTTATGCAATAAAACGTAGAATTTCAGTCATCGCTTTGTATGTTGATGATAAATATGAGAGGAAATCGTGGCTCTCTATTCATCTTACAAGATTACATGTTGCGTTCGATAGTAAACCATTTGTTGGAAAAATTGATCGTCTCGCTAAACACATAGCTGTAAGTAAGAACTCGTTACAATCTATAAAAACATCACGGATACAAATAGACCGTTCGTCACACGAACTCTTTTATACTACCGATAGTAAAGGAACATGACAGCTTATTAAGAACAAAGTTTATAATGATCGTTATGCAAATATGGTGAGCTCTATTATGTGGATAGCAAAACAAAATTAAAATGACAAACATATAGTGAACAAGTATTCAAAAGGAACTTCATACATATTTGTATAACGGTCCGTCAATCAAATGAAGGATTTCTCTAAAATAGATTCTAAATTATGTATTATGTTGGGTATGTGTTAGATTGGAGAGATAAAGCACACTCCTACACATCCGCATCTACCCTCTATCGACTAAATAAAACATGTGCTGTAATTTTGTGAGCTTCACAGAGAGAGCAGCGTCATGCGCAAGAGACATTAGATCAGTATCTGATGTTCTAAACGAAGAACATCGTTGTTTGTTGACTGCATTCTATGTGAGATTTACTCTTGATGAATTCAATTCATTAGGTTGTTTTTGATGAGTAGTTCAACTTAATAGGAAAGTTTCATCTTGTTTACAGCAAACTAACAGTCAAGTTTAATCGGATCGAGCATGTTTCTCTGACGCTAAAATAACAGATTTTCAGTGGTTGCTCATTAAAACAGCACATAGTATCTGTTGTAATCACTTTTCTGCACAAATTTCTTTGAAGTTTTAACTGCAAAAGCATCTGCTTGCAATACGTCTATTTGTATCCGAACATGCAAGCTATGACTATGCTTCAAACTTTACATAGTACGACTATTTATTTGACACTCGATCACAAAAAAATTAGGAATTTCAAAATTGAATCCTGTGAATCACAATTGAAATATAAAAGAAATTTACTTTTGATGAATTATAGTTCTTCTAGTTATTTATTTGAGTAGTCCAATAATTTGAGATACTCCACAACAATTGCTATGGATTTGGCAATAGTTGTTGAATTCGTCTGGCGAAACATTATCTTTGTAGAATTGTAGTGTAGCATACCCATATGCCCAATACGATGGCTTTATATTTCCATGACCATGACGATTGAGTAATTCATCTCGATATATATGTAATCTACATTTTATATATTTTGTTCTAAGTTTGATCCATTCATCACTTTGACCTAATTTAGTAAAAATATTTTCATATTCACTGAGATCAGTTGTGAACAAAGCATTTCCATTATTCCAAACAGGTTCATCATTTAATTCATCGTCTCTTCCCAAAAGAAAAACTTGGAGAATTTCCAATCGTCTAGGCACATGTTCATTCAAATCTAATAGTTTTCTCTTTAATTCTATAAATCCTAAGCTCGAAGAATTTTCAATGGCTAAATGAAGGTTTCCATGTGTGATACCGTTTCGCATCAACTTGACAATATCACTATGAGAATTCGCTTGCAGAATTGATGTAACCAATAATGAAACTGATTCGGTACGTTCCAATCGTCGTTTAATTGCTAAATCGGATGCATATTGATTTTCAAACTTTTTTCTTATGTAATCTTGTATCATCTTCTTAGCCGCTCGTTTATTGCCTACGTCGATAATTTTCATCTTTGCATTATCGCTATCTACTCGGCTAGCCTTTGTTGTATATTGTAGCGCTTGAAAAACATTAAAAAATTTGAAATACTTCAAATCAAAATCGATCTCTAAAGTTTGACATATTGAATCTTGATTGATGGAAGGAATATCCTTAATATTATTAGTACTAGAACCGACGACGGCCGAAATGAATTTAGGTAGTAGAGTAACATAGTCAACGTAATAGGCTGTTGTAATCAGTTCATCCAAGTATTTCTCATCAATATGTGCTTTATCATGGAATTTAATTTCGTCTAGCAATGGTTCGCTCTGAAACAATGGTTGTACTGGTGTTTTATATTTGTTCAAATCGAGTCCTATCAATTGATCCAACATTTGTTGTGCTATCAGATCAGAATCATCTCGATTTTTGTATTGCCGACGTATAGCTTGCCAAATTTCGTATGCATATAAAGCTCGTAAAATTCTCGGCATATATTGTAATTTGTTTGGGTCATTTTCACGATACAATTTAATTAATGGACTTATCATATTCGTAATACCATTATTTGCAATATAATAAGATAATTGAACATCTTGTTCTTTGATGTATGGCATAATATGATCAAAATAGTTTCCAACAACGATTTCATAGGTTTTAACCAATTTTTCAAATGTTTCCAAATGTAATTCCGATTTATTCTCATTCAAATCTTCGATCAATTTCCAAATACCAGCACAGATGGTATAGCCAGCTGTCATTGGTACATCGGCTAATAAACGTCTCATACCAACAGACGATGTATATTCCAAAATGGACGATCCATATGATTGTAAAAATTGAGCGATGCGTTTATCATCAATAATTGGAATTACATTGATAATGTCCTTGTTCGTTGCCGGAGTTTGTAATGGTTTACCATGAGACTGAATGAATGCTGTTAAAACATCCGACAGACTAACATAAGAACCTAGATATAGTTCATTGACGCGCCATGTCATTGGATCAGGAAATTCACCAACAGGACCTGAACAAGGAATTCCCACTAAATTTACCATTTGCAAAATGCCATTTGCATCAACATCATCTAATAGATTTTCATGAGCCAATTGACATACGGTACGAATTCCTCCAAGAGTAGTGTCTTGAGAATAAAACGATGCTAAATGTTCACTATCATCAATGTCTTGGAGTTCATTAATGTGTTGAGCCATATTTCGAATTTCGTTTCGAAGAACTTCATTAAAATCTAATCCTTGTGCAATCGCACGTCGTGCCAAACCGCGTGCATTCTTCGATGATGCATCTATTGTACGTAAATAATCAGCTTGCTGAGCTGAATTCAATTGAGAAACTTTATCATCATTAGCGATCTGCGACATACGCATAACAAACGACTTTTTCTTTCGAGCAATGTTAATTTTCATGTGTTGTAAACGAGCACGCAAACTAGAATCATTCAATAAGACAGATACATCATTTTCATTAGCTAACAATGAATTTTCAATGCGCTGAAAATAGTCAAGTATAATGTTGATCTCCTTGTCTGATTCAACTGTATTGACAACTTTGAGGATTTTCAATTGATTCATAAAATATTCAATTTTCTTTTTCAATAGTTTTTCATACGTATCAATAGTTAATCCATCCGCCATTCTATATTTGATATTCATATTGCCAATAGTTAATTTGCCTGTTGGTAATTTGCTTAACCAGAATAAATTTTCACCAGGCATTAAAGAGATCGAGTCAGAATCATTCGTTTGCCATGGTGTACTTTTCAATATTGGTTCGTTCGATTTGAGTAATGCACGTCGGTTAAGAGCATCACTAGAAAATAAACTGACAATTGTTGTCGAAATTTCTTCATTACTTAGGTTTGCTTTCAAATCTAATAAATTCACTTGTGATACATTGTTTAATTGTAATACACTTGATACTGCCCTTGTATCAGGCTGAGCTGTAGATGTAAATAATCGAATGGCTTGTGAATTAATAATGAAATCATTTTTGATCAATGAAGTCAATTGAGTTGCTTCGATTTGAACTTGATCTTGATCAGCTACATCACCATCCGATATTGTTAACAATCGTAGTGCACGACAATCTGTTGATAAGTCAATTAGAATAGTTTGAATTAGCATTGAAATGGCTGGTGCCATATAAGTACAACCTTGAGATTGAATTTTGAACTTAGGTAGTTCCTTAACTGGTATAGTATACTTATTTGCATTATCGTCAAATGTAATTAATGTAATAGTTTGATCGTTAGCATATTCCAATGTTTTGAAAATTCGTGGTAAAATTCGATTGACAAATCGGCCAACAAAATTACCCATCGAACCAGAGCGATCGAGAATTACAATGGTTGCAACCTTTGAATTCGAGAGAAGAGTTTCGTCCGATGCACTTAATGAAAGTTTTCCAACGAAACCTGGTTCATTTGGATACAGACATAGTTCGAGTTCAGATTCCGACGTCATGTTATTTCTAGTTCAAAGAAAATCTTTCCAAATTTATACTGTCACAGTACTTTTTATAGCAGTCATTTTTTTACTTTTGGTCGCATGTCAGTTACTATGGTCGATCTTGCACAACATGTCATCATTTCTATTTCAAAAGTGCAAAAGAAAGAGAACACGTGTACGCACAGAAAGAGGAGAAAATAGCCTATTTTTTTATCGTTCTCGCCATACTCGAGTACGGTTGTTTTTCTTCGATTCTTGTCGTCCATTTGCTCTTATAAGATACACATGATAACCATGCAAACGCAGCGTCGAGCCGAGTTTCTCATTTTTTTTCTGTTAGCGCGAACTCGGTGTGAAGTATTTACTATCAACAGTCTTTTTTCTTTGTAATGCAAGATGAGCGATAATCTACGACTCGATATTGGTCATTCATGTAACTAGAAGTCAAAAATCTCGTTTCGATATCTTCAATTGACGCAACCTGTACAAGAGCGCATGGACACATTTGTATATAAATGAAGACTTGACGAGCAACTTCCTTCAATGTGCACGACAAGATCTCCCAGTGACTAATCTTTTCAGTTAAGCTCTATCCCATTGAGCGCTCGGCGTAGGGTGTGAGTGTGAGTATAAGTATGCGCGTGTTGGTGAAGGGAAAAGAGTCATAATCACACTTACACACATTCCCACGCATATCGACATCCTCAAATCTAAACTGGCTCATACACTCTCATACCTACACCGATATCCATTTTCGGAAACTATGTTACAAGTTCTCTGAAAGTTGTTATAAAACACCCCATTTGTCTGCAACCCTATTGACTGACTACTTGATAGATTAACCGGAGCATACAACGCAATTCGTGTGATCGGTATCGGTTTGCTCTTTATTCAGACTATGATAATACGTTGATTGATGACTTCTTCGAACGAACCTAAAGCTTTCCAGAGTTTTATGGCATCTTTTCCGAAACAAACTGCAACATCATGTACGACTTTTGTTGGCTGTTCCGAAGCATCTGAACGAACGGATATATAGTCATCCATTTCGGTAATGCCATCCACAAACATGGTTGTTTCATTCAAAGTCACCGTCTCTGCTCGGTACTGCTCTAACTTGTTGACTGATAGATTTTGTTTCGAAAGGTGATAACACACACGATCGTACATTCCATGCACCTGTATTTGTCGAAAAGACTGACGCTATTAAAGATTCGCAAGAAGAGATTACTATCAATTTTCAAATATAGTTTGATGGTCATGCGTTCATATATTAGCATAAATAGAATGATTTTGTTCAATGTTTCTCGCTCGTCAGATTTTGAAATCTACAAGAAATCACTCTCATGTTAGTTTTTGCTGCATGAACGTGATCAAACTTCGTCTATTCGATAGATCATCGACTTTCTGTCACTCAAGGAAGAAAAGATTATCTTTTGTTGAAAGTAGGTCTTTGCATACATGTTGGAGAACCTACTATCCAGAAATTTCGGAAGATACAACATCCAATCTTTCGAAAAATACTGCTTCAAACATGTTTTCTATCGTTGTTGAAGAATCAATTTTTGAAAAAAAAAAGAAAACTCATCGTTTGTCAATGAAAATTATTCACTTGTGGTACTGAAATGTGTTAGTGAACGAATCGATATTTTTCTACTCTCCGAAATGATTTTTCTCGTCAACACCAGTCGGTTGATGACAAAACCAATATTGAATTATTGACGAATGGCTTGCGTCAATTGAGACACGTGAATAGCCAACTTTTACAGGCATCATAATCTTTTTGGTGATATTATTATTTGTTTGACAAATATAAAACTTTTAATGACTCTTACTTGTAACGTCAATACCAAAACACAACAAATATCACGTTTCTATGTATATTTGTCATTCTCTCATTCTTCACTTTGCTGTAAAAGTGATGCCCACGTTTTAGACGTCAGTCTTCTATGCAGTATGTTATTAATATAAAAGAGTAATAACTCTTCGTTAGAATCGTAAGTCAACGAGCGACTTCAATGTTTGCTCGATACTCACAATTCGTTTTCATAATACGAAACGTACTGATTATAAAATGAATTGTAATACATTCTTATCATATCATTTACTTGTATTGTAGACGAACAATGAAATACGTCGTTCTTTTTTTTTCTTTGCTATTCTTCACTCTGATCAAATTCTTAGTCTTCCATTCAATGTCAACATGCTACCTTTAATTGATACGCTCAAAATGATCAATTCCTCAACTGTTCAACTCGTTTGGAAGGCATCGTCTTCACTTGAAGGTATTGATCTTACTCAGTTATCTGGCATATTTACTGTCAGCCTTTATGCGGGCACTAGAATCTACACGCACGATAGCATCGTAATTTATGACTTGACAAGGCTCAATGCAACTGACTCGATCACGATCGTCGGACTTCAGCCGGATACTGTTTATCATGTATGTTTTCAAAGTAAATGGTACGAAGAAAATGCCACTATTAACGATGAGGCAATTGAAGGAATCAAACGAAGCGAATGCCGGCTATTATGGACATATGCTAATGGTAAGTCAAATTGAAAGCTTGAGAATCATTACAGTTATAGAACACGACAGAATAGGGCGAGTCTGTAAGTCAGAGAAGTCTATGAGAAAGGTAAAATTGAATACGTTCAAACGTTTACGAGTCGTTTTAGTTGTCTTTTCTGTCATTAAAATACATTAGTAGAATTTAAAAGTTCTCTCTAAATATGCTATGAATAACTTATTTTACTGACAAAAAATAATTGACCATTTTCGAAAATTTGTATCTAAACCTGGAATCACATTAACTTGGTAATAATAATAATCTCAGATTTCTTGTTAACATTTTGATGATGAGTAGAGAAGCTACTTTGAAAGATTTGTTCGATCATCTCACATCCGAGGAAGGTCAAAAAAGATCCAAAT
Source organism: Rotaria sp. Silwood2 (assembly GCA_905329745.1). Classification (NCBI taxonomy): domain Eukaryota; kingdom Metazoa; phylum Rotifera; class Eurotatoria; order Philodinida; family Philodinidae; genus Rotaria; species Rotaria sp. Silwood2. Next base: position 188,953 of record CAJNSZ010000158.1, on the reverse strand, counting down.
TGAAAATCAAATGTCGATCTATAATATAACAGATCAAAATTTTGCATTTTAAACTTATTTTAAAAAGAGACGAGACTGTTTCATGAATGCTGCTCTTATTTGTTGAAACTTTTCGAGAGAGAATATTTCATTAGAAGCAAAGAAACGAAAATTTTGCCAATCGAGCTCTATCAAGTTTTGGCAATAGGTTTTACCCACATGTTAAAATTAATCAAATGTGTTTATCATTCAATGTGGAGAAGAAACCCGCGTTACACAGACATCTACATTGTGACGCATGAGGCTATGATAAATCCCGACCAAGTCGATTCTTTTCGAATTAATTTTTCGTCATAAACCTTCGAAATGTGACCAGGTATTTGCAAATGATTTAGTCTAATTGGTTGTTCGCAAGCAAAAAAAAAAGATTTTTGTCAAGAAATTGGTAAACTCTTTATCTAGTTATTTGTGATAAAAACATATCGATATTAATCATAGTGAGTTCTGAGCAGCTGCTGCTTGTATCACCACCATTCACATCTTGAAAGTTACTCTTTCAAATGATTCCACATTGATCCTTTATTTCATAGATGAAACAACGCTACGTCCTGTGCCGCCGATCGGTGAATATTCATGGAAGCAAATAGTGAACAGTGATGGGACAAAAGCAATTATGATAAATGCTAGCGTTTCTTCAGAGCTGCCTTACATAAAACGAAGTATTACGGTCGAACTTGATTCGAAAAACCAGATTCAACCAATCGAAACACCACTCGAAACAGTTCAATTCATGTTCGATCGTCTCAATTCAAATTCAAAAATCTATCCACTCTCGGTAACTTTCAGATTAATGAATTCGGAAAATACACGAATTATAACAAACACAACCATAAGTGAAGTGAATACAGATGACAAAAACCGAAATGGTCGCCGTCTTAGTAATTGTTTTCTTTTGATCTTTTTCGTAATATTTATTTATTTTTAAGTATGTCAATAACGAATAATTTAATTGAACGCTTAAACTTTGAATATCAAAAGTTCGAAATAAGAGCTAGCTACAACAATTAGAGAATTAATTTATTATTCATTTGACGAGAGAACATTTCTAGGTGTAGCATCGATTTTGATATGCTACTATGCGCATTAGGTACACCCAATTGTCTATTATCTATCCTTCTAGAGGGTGTGAGTGTATGAAGAAGACACCGTTAGCCACATCCACCTACTCACTCTCATACACACACTCTTAAGTATTGATGTGATATGATCCAAGTAGTCATGGTTATGTTCGATTAAATTTCTCATGCTAAAATCAAATTGATGTCATATATTTTCGACGAGCATCGACCATTTGTCACAATACTTTTGGATACAGTTCTACTTTAACGAAAATATGACTGATTAAAGTATTTTTTTTTATTTCTTCTTTTTATCAAATAAATCAAAATATTCACGAATAACACCTTTAACAAATACAAGTTTGTTGCGAACGCCAGCATCGTCTCACATTTTCCGATGTGCTGAAAGATACAGATGTAATTTGTATAAGAATTTTTTTCGAATTCAAGATATTTCTACATCATAACTGTCGTCTCGAACCGAATCAAGTTCAACGACATAAAACGAATCTGGCGACAGATCATCGAAAGACTTATTGAGTAACACAGATAATTGAGCATCCTTCAAATTAGATCTTATCATGAAATGCATTCGAGTGACACCTGCATGTATAGAACGAATTACTCAGATTCAAATACTATTAACATAATTACCTTCATACAGATTTATAAATGTAGGTACAAGAAAATACTGTGCATCGGTAAATTCTTTTGAAGACGATGTTTCAAGAACCAGATCATACACACGATCAACAAGAGTTTACTTCTTATTATCATAATGATTTCATTAATTTCTTTTTGCGACATTAGTCGAGGTGTGGGTGTGGGTGGGTGTTTATGTGGGTATGGGTGGAAATACATTTCTACCCACACTCACGCTCGTTCACACCACACCCCATACCCACCCATACCCTAATCATTTTGTTTGTCGAAGTCTACTCGTAAAAATAATCGTTTTGTTTTGTATAGTTCCGTTGATCATCTTGGTACATTTCCCATGGGCTTCGGCATGAAAATTTCCGCATAATCCTTGCATCGATTCAAGCACAATATATACTCAATAACTTATAAAATATGCACTGCTAACTAATAAAAAGCAATTGTCTCGTCACTCGGACGTCAATCTCTAAAGAAACTCAAGAAACCTAAGGAAAAAGCGATGCATTATTGAAAAACGCTTACATAGAGAAATCGGACAGCATGATTGTTTTTTAGATGAAAATCCATGTTGAATTGACTGATAAAATGTTAAAAGGTGGAAGCGCGATAACTATACCTTCATAAAACCATATTTATGTTGATGAAACCGATAAAGAGAACACGACATAGACATAAGGGACAGACACTTGTTTTTATCATTTGAACATACGTCATTATGAGTGCATAGGAGTAGGCTTCATCGAAGATTCTCATCATTTTAATCCAGTTAGGATGTAGGCGTTTTCTTTTTATCCAGACACTACATTCAACCTGAAAAGATAGGGTCGCATAAAGCTCGATTTTGGACAGATGTTGGATCGATATATCATGGACTAGTGTTGGTGTTGGGTGCAGGTTTGGGGCATGAGTGTGTGCATATGAATCTCCTCTTGATCTGTATCGATAATGATATTAACATCCACACTCTGCTACCATATGTCGCCCGGTCGAAAGTCTCTATAATTTGCGATACATATCAATAATCATTGTACAACTAGTTAGTCTCTTTATTTGTCTCTTTTTTTCCTTTTTCCATTACCTCAATTCTGCATCTGTCAAGCATGTGTATCGATTGCCCAAATCTTCTTAGTATCAGTCGTAGGAACATACTTAACTTTAAAATATTTCTCGTTTTTGTTTAATATTTTCCTACATATTCTAAGTATAATAAGTTTAATGATTATATACTGATAAATGCCACAACATGATTCATTTGTATTCAAGGAAGAGCAATTGACATAATTTGATTTACATTCGTAAACAAACACTGTTGAATAAGTGCATGTAGTAGATATCATGTAGCAAGTGTAATTATTCCCATATTCTGACGTTACCATTATCCAACCGAACAATATATATATGCCGATAAAATCCATATGATATACATCGTGTTTACTATTGTTGGGTTCATTTCAGATGAGTACTTTATTGATCATCGCCACCTTTCATAGATAACATGATGTTTTACTCTACAGTAAAAGTCTATGAAGAGAACAAATCAAACAGTAGGGTGCGCATGTGCAAAGATAAGCGATTATAGAGCAGAATATTCCTAAATATTTATTATCTCATCAAGTGTTTATCAATCTAATAACTAGACTAGCTATTTTGACAAAATTTTTAGCACATGTGCATATGACTACGGAATCAATTGTTCTAATACTTTTCTATGAGAGACATTTAGTTCTAGAAAAAAGATCAAGTCTCAACTTAATCTTCATTGTTCATCACAGGCCATTGCATGTCAAAGCATAAAATCAAATATAGGCAGATGCCTTCGCTCTAGATTTCGCTTGACATGCATACTGAATGGAATCTATTCATTCATTAAACGTCGTTATATTCTTTTCAAAATAACTAAGTAGTATTTCGTGTTGTTCATCCTTTTCTATTCAAAGGGTAGCGGCAGTTTAGTCCAGTACATAGAAAAACACAAATGATTATTCCTGACCTATTCAGATACATCTTAAATAGACAACTGACTTCAAGTTAATTTTGTACTATTCGATGTTAATGAATGCAACTGAGATGCACGGAAAAAGGTTCAAGGCATTAGTAATTTTAGTGTAACACTTATAAAATGAAAACAAAAGTTTTGATATTTTATCGTTTGTAATACAAGTAACGCGACGCAAACATCTCTAAGCCCTCTACTGAAAAGAAAATAGTATGATAGGAATTTACTAAAATGATCAGTTGTGAAGTTTTCGCTTCCATCAATCTATGTTTATTTTAAATTATTTTTAATTTCACAATGCTAAGTCTTCAGAAAATATGTCAAGAATTATATTTACATTTCTTTCTGATGAGTATTGCTGCACTGATGTTTCTTTCTCGGAGTGAAAGAAAATCGTATAAGAAAAGAGTTGTAGCATAACGATGTCATGTTAAAAGGGTGGGTGTGGGTGGGAGTCTTTAGTGCACTTACCCAAACTCACACCCACCCACACCCTCTTGACTTGATCTGATGGGTTTTTCACATTCAAAATTAACTACCTTAATAATAGAGCTATTTTCAGCATAATAAAAATGTTTGCAAGACAACTTTGTTTTGCATATATCTCGGCTTGAGAAAATGATAACGTCTTGATTTTTTTTCAAAGATACGCTGTTAAAAGCTCTACACAATCTGTATGGAAAAATCCCTATTGCAAAACGAAAAGGTCTTTCAAACATGTTTACAATGCTCAATACGGTGGGACATAGTATTGGCATGTAGGTTGTTCGTATTAAGCATCGAAAAACAGTCAGAATCAGTTAATAGAGATTTCTGTATACAGTTTCGGCAGAACTTTTCACGGCGCATCTTTTAAGAAAAAAATCAAGATTGTATCATTTTCTCAAGTCGAGATAAATGCGAAATCAAAAATGTCGCAAAACTTTTGGTAAATCCGATATGTTTGATGGATAGAATAAGAATATACTAGAAAAAAGAGAACTCGTAAGAAGATGACTAAGAAAATGTACGCGAAAAATCCATAGTATGTATGATTATTGGATAGTGACGTAATAGAAGTAATGGATCTAAGTGCAGAACGAAAGAAGGTGAATGAGGACACAACACAAACGATTACATCACCATGCATCGAAAGTAATAAATTCATGATCTATACCGTCATTTCTGTCATTAGAACATCGTTAGAGATTAGCTTAGGTCAGGTGCTGATGGAATCAGAATCGAAGCACATATATGTGCTTCCCGCCCCCGAAGGGTTAATTTACTTTCAAGAAATAATTTTCTGCGATGCTAATTTTTCTCTATTTTAACAACAAATTGTTTTCATTAAAAATTTTAACATAATTAGAAAAGCATTTTTTTTCTTTTTTCCATACACCAGAATATTGATTACAAATACGAGAACAATTCCAAATATTGTTTTTCATTTGATGTTATTTATACGTGATCAATTCCGAAGATCTACTTTATCAAATATCAATCAAATAATTTAAAACCTAAAAATACATACATATCCATTAAGACATGATAAAACAAGTTGTACAATCAAATGAACAACTATTATCTGGAAGATCACTGGATGAAGTATTCCTAAATATGATTTATCTATATTGCACGTCTAAGAAAGAAAGAATCGTTTCTTCATTATCATCAGGTTATTCACTAATTCTTCCTGAAGGATCGATTTCCTACTGAATTTTTACATTAGAAATTTTCAAAACAAATAAAAAACAAATTTCAAACTATAACAAATCAGTTTTCATATCCATCAACTTTTGTTGGTTTTTTAGTAAATTTTTGATTAAATACATCGGATATATTTTGAGCTGAATCAGTACTTAAAATTAAAATCGTTTCTCGAACCTTCGCTAAAAGTAAAGCTAAACTACAACTAAAAATAAAAATTAAATCAATTAAAAACATTTGAAAAAATAGATTCTACATAATACCTGCATGTTGTTTTTCCAACTTCATATTTTCCTCTAACAAATATTCATTTAAGACTTGTTTGTTGAACTATATTTCGAAGACTTACTTCAGCAATATTAAGTACTACAGCGACCGACGACGACATTCAATCACTAAATAATAACTAGACAATTGTATTGGACTCATATCATCATCTTTCAAAATTCGACCCCGAAATTAATTACACTGTTTGTTTTCATTTCAAATATAATTCACAACTTCAATATCTATGCCATTAGTCGATCGAATGGACTCGTTTTTAGTATTTATGATTCATATTTACATGAAAAGCGTTAACAAGTCATGTTGACATTTTTATTAATGAGCATTTTACAAGAATATTTCGAATTCTATTAAAGACATTTTAAGTCAAAATACAGTTACTTACATTTAAAAATTCTTCTACTTTTATTCGTAGTCAAATATATTTCTAATAATTATACAAAATTTTTTTTTCTGCATGAAATCAATCATCAAAGATTGTATCATTTAGAATCAAATGAACAAACTTGATTTATTTGGTTCACTGAAATCATCAAAACTGTAATGGTTGATGTTATTTTATGGCATATTATCTTATTCTCATTAAAAATGAATAGAGATTGTTTACTGTACTCATGTCGTATTGAAATCAATGATCGATTGATGGTGTTTTTATAGATTTTTTTTACAATTCTATTTTACAGATAGATAAGAAAATCTTTTCTTGAATCGTCCATCTTTCATTTGAGCATCATCCTCTGTTTAAGAAAAAAGAGATCGTCTTTCGAATAGCCTACATTAAACATGCCGCCGTCTATGATATAAACAAAATATACCGAGGTATTTGACACGAATGTATTTATACAATTAACGTATAGGGACAAGTTCATCAATGAAACAATGAACTATATTAGTATACAATTNAAATTAACAAAATTTAAAAGATTTTTTTTACAAAATCCGGGTCTTCTATTGCGAATTTCGCTTCGTTCACAAATGAGGGTCTTCTATAATGGGGGGTCTTCTATAATGGGAGGGTCTTCTAATGTAGGGGGGGGGTTTACTTCAGAACAAACTATCTACTGAAAAGATTTCCGGTCGTTTTTCTCACTAGTGCAAACAAACGTTCGCGCTTCGTCTTATCGCTGGTCATCGACTTTTGTGATTTTAAAGAAGTTAAACCTGTTCTTTTATACGAAGACATATGCGATGTTTATCAGACAAGCCACAGCGTGTCGTAGAAAATTTCCTTTCTTTTAAACAGTCACTCCATCTCAACCGGTTCTATTTCAGAACACACCCACCCTATGAACATACATTCGCTGGCAGGATAACGAGTGTGGATGAAGGGTGTTCGTATTCTGAAGAAGTACCAATCAACCCATTTTTTCATCCCTTGCTAGGGAAACATTCGATTTCTTTAGACACTAACCCCACGTCAATCCATTTTCATCAAAACAGGCCATACTGCTACTGTAGATAAAAAATTATTTACTCATAATAAAATTTAACCAAGTATCAACATCCTCATGTCCCCATCATCAGAAAAAAATACAAATACATTGTAGAAGAACAAATTTACTCGTAATAAAATTTAACCAATCATCAATGTCCCCATGTCCCCATCATCGAAAAAAAATACAAATTGATATTTAAAAAGTTAATGAAGAATGTCGAAGCCTTTATATCAATTTTTTCATTACTCTCAGTTATGTACAGTGCTAATTTTGACTGGGCAAAATCATATCTAATATTTTCAAAAAAAGATTCTATCTTTAGTTCAATTCTGCCTGAATACCAAATTTGCCTGACACATATACTTTTTGTCTAATACAAATCACTTTGAAAACTTTGCAGCTTTTTAAAGCACTTACAGCTATTTAAGTATTAACATAGCTACTTACAAGTGTTATTTTTGATTCATCATTATTGAAAAATCTTAAAAATCATATTTTGTTTTAAATTATAGGTACAGTAATCTTTTCTATTCATCAACCAAGTTCTTCCGTCTTTAAAATGTTCGACACAGTCATGTTTATGTGCAAAGGTTGATGTGTTTATCAGGGCTCAGCTAAAGATGTTGTTCCATACTTTGCAAAACATGGATATCAATGCGAGCCATATGAAAATCCAGCTGATTATGCATTAGATGTCTTAATAGATGTTAGTCGAAAGCCAGAAACATTGACAAGATTGAATAATATATATAATATTACACATCCAAATTCATTGACACTCTTTCATCGACAATATAGTTCAACCAGTAATGAATATATTGAAGATGAACGACGAAAATATAAGGTGAAAGCAGCTCGTTCAATTGGAGCAGAAATCTTTTATTTGTCACAGCGAACATTACGTAATGCTGTACGTAATCCAGCATTAGCATTGTCACAAACTCTTGCTTCTATTATTATTGGTTTGTTAGCTGGATTATTGTTCTATGAGTTAAAGAAAACAACTGAACCTGGTGTTCAAAATCGTTTGGGTGCAATTTTTTTTATTGTCATCAGTCAAATTTTTAGCAACTTGACAGCACTTGAACCACTGATTAAAGAACGTGTACTTTTCATTCACGTAATCTTTTCATATACTAAAATGAAAAAAAATTATATTTAATGTCTTTCAGGAACATTCAAGTGGTTATTACAGAATCTTCACGTTTTTTATTGCCAAATTAATATGCGACTTGATACCTATGCGTGTAATACCAGCTATCTTATTTTCCATTATCTCTTATTTTATGACAGGTTTAACTCGAACTGGTGGACAATTCTTTATTTTTCTTATAACAATCTTTATGGCCAGTCTATTTGGATCAGCTATGTGCTTTTTCATTTCGGCTACCATATCTATATTTGGTAAGATCAGGTTTTTTTCATAATCATGCTCCGGATATTATTACATAATAAGGTTTTATGTGATTAAATAGAGACTAAGAGTATCATAAATCGTGGTTTGGTTTCGAGTTTGAGAAAAGAAAAATATATCGTAAAATGGTGGACTTTGTTGCAAATAATATATTACTTAACATATAAGATCTGTTTTCTCAGAAAATAAAGAAAAAGGTAAAAGGATTTGGGCCTTTACCAGGTTAATCAACAAATGACTAGATGGTACAGAATTCTATTATATATTTGTTGAAGAAGAACTTAGCTTGTATTGAGTAATAATTATCTTTAATTATTGTCAAAATACATATTTTTCTTCATATATTCTCATATACTTGTTCATTGTAGCTGTGGCTCTAATTGTTGTTATTCTCGTTCTTGTCATTATGATGATGTTTAGTGGATTTCTTGTTGATTTGTCAAGTATTTTTAGTTGGCTGTCATGGATCCAATGGATTAGTGCATTTCGATATGCTTCAAATGTCCTTACTATTAATGAATTTCAAGGTTTAACTTTCTGTTTACCAAATCAAACTGATTTTTGTCCAATGACAGGTGATGAGATACTTGATAAGAGAGCACTCGCTCATGCTAATGCGTGGGATTTATGGAAGAATTTTCTTGCATTGACACTGATGGCTATGTTATTTTTTATTTTCTCTTATATTCAACTTATTAGAATCAAAAAAACTAAATAGGAATATTTGATTTATTTCGATATTTATGTTACAAACGATAAAATATCAATTCTTTTGTTTTCATTTTATAAGTGTTACACTAAAATTACTAATGCCTTGAACCTTTTTTCCATGCATCTCACTTGCATTTATTAACATGGAATAATGCAAATGATTTACTGTTGGCCAATAGTGTGAAAGACATATGTTCTTCCACGATTGTATTTGAAAAATGGGCTTTAACTTATTTGTGTGATTAATATATTGACGTCAGTTGAAATAATGAGATTGTTTAAATCACTGATTGACAATAAAATAAATATATTATTGTTCTTAAAGAAGCAGAACCAGAACGTTGACACTTTATATTTTGAGCAAAGATGAAATATTTGATAGAGATACATCTCAATCATTGATATCCTTAGTTATTTTAACTCTCGTTACATTCAGCTTCGCATACAATACATCATCGAGCTTTGATCTGAATTAACTATAAAGAGTAGTCAAATGTACCATCGCAAATAAATATCTCAGAATACAATTTTCATATCATGGTGATACAAACATTTTGGATCGTATCTATTTTATTGGTTTCCACTTTTGTGTTACAGTATCAATTCTTCTGTTTGTGGACTTTCATCGAAACGATGATGCGAAATTTCTACAATTCCAACAATAAGCTTGTAGAAGAGATTATATGCTTCGAAAATACAGTGCGGTATATTACTCTTTTCAAAAATGGAAACAAAAATGATAACTTTAATTAAAAATTCAAAACGTTCTTTCTTACGGTAAGTATTCGATAATGGCGTATGTTGTAGAAGCAAAGTCAATGAGTTTTTTTTTTAATTCAAGTGTATCTATTTGATACAGTGTTTCACAAGTACGAATTGAAATCATAAAAACATTTCTTTCATTTATTATTTTACATAATAAGACATCTATACAAAAGTAGGATTCAATTTTTTTGAAGTTCATCTCATGCATACAGCAGATTCTAAGACAACAATCAATTGTCTTGGAAGTTGCAACAATGCTATATTTATAATAACGGCAACATATATCGGATTAACGATAAGTTCGATAAACATGTAAAAGAAATACTACAATTAAACATAAAGTCAACCTGACGCTTCTTTTTCGGCAGCCGATATACATTAGGGGTAGTAAGATTAATTGAAATTCTTTTTCTTCGTGATTATAAAACAATTGGTACCGTATAGTACCATCAATTTTAATGGTCTTCATATTCATGAAATTTATAGGAGGTGATCTCAATGTTTTTTAATGAACACAGTCAAAAGAAAATTCGAAAAACAAAACAAACAGTCGTCCACAGTATCTTATTTTCTATCAATTCAAGTGCGGAATATAGAAAGAATGTTTTTTCATCGATGTAGCATCGCAACATATCTGTTTACTGCGATCATGCTTACGCACTAAGACACTATTTTTTGCGTTTTTTTCCTATAAAACAACACCTAAATTGAATAGAATCATGCCTGTTGTTTCCGAGAAACGCGCTAGCAGTGGTCAAGTTAATTGCTAATTTCATCAGCTGTGACAGAATCGTTAAGCTCAAGAAAGAACATGGAAGTAACGCGAATATATTACAAAAGGCAGTGTGAAGCAGAGGTGTCCATGGGGGCGCCACATTCGACGCCAAGTTTGCCCTGCAGGGCAAAACACACGTCGATTGTGGCGCCCCCATGGACACCTCTGGTGTGAAGCAAACGGACTATAAGCCAATAGTTACTACATTCCAGACACACACAGTCGAATATACTGAATATGATGCTATTGTTAATATTCATTTTTTTCATATTTTGAGACAGCGTCATCTTTATGAGTATATTTCAGGTGGATAGAAAGTGTAAACCAACGAAATTTTTTACCTTTCTTTTTCAAAGTTTATTCAACGGTATTTTGTTTAATTCTGATGAAATACGTCCAAATTTTATTTGCAAACAAAGGCAAAACAACAACTACACATATCGCTGCTGCGCATACAGTAAACTTCTTCCTACTACTGTTTTATATTCATAACAACATACAGTTAAATGTCTCTTCTAGTAAGTAGATTTGTAAAATAGCCGATGTTTAAAAATACTTTCCTGTCCTTTAATTAGCTAAATACCAGTAGCTCAATTATTATTCACATATGAGGATGAATGATGAACAGTCGATTCTAGTTGAAAAATTGAAAATTGATGAGAACTTCGAGGCAAAAATACAATATCCATATTGTGTGACCAGATTTTTCCAGTTGTAACTGTCATCAAGGAGAGATAATCGTCAAATACGGTCACTGTATTCCTGTTTCTGAGATTCTTACTGTTTTCTACGGGAAATCCACGAAATTGATTACCAAAAACATTGACTTGAATAATGAAATGATATTGACGCAAACCTATCTATAAGAATGTAGGTTCTCTAAGTGGTGGTTTGAGATATCTTGATTCATAAGTTTTAAGAAAAAGGAAGGCTAGAGAAAAACTAAAGCATTATTCATTGAGTCTGAATCTTAATCTGATATATGCTTGTTAATTAGCCGAATTATTACTCGAATGAAATGTTATCGACACAAAGAACGATTTCAGCCCGTAGACCAAATCAAAAACAACAAAATTTTTCGAATCGCAGCTGCATTGAATGTAAGAAGAAACCGCCACAAGTTCAGTGTCTTCATTGCTCACAACATATTTGTCTGGAGTGTGCTCAAAAACATGTGAACTTGGTCGCAGGAGAAACTGATGGTGCTTTGCATTTACTGAACGAAAAAATCGATGTTCTTGATCGTATTGCTACAAATACTCGACAAAAAATAGCAGCTGAACACGATAAGATTGTGCAAAAAGCAGATGCTGAACGTGATCGAGCGTTCGCATCATTAGCTCAAATGGTAGACCAGGAAAAGCAACAACTACGTAACAAGAATATACAACTGAATGAACTACCGTTAAATGAAATACCGATGTTTATCAAAAAACTGAAATCGAACGTCCAATATTTGACTGATAAAAATGATAGACTGTTCAATGTTAGTAGTACAGCGCCTCAGATTATGCTGCGACGACAAAATGAACAAACTGAAATGCAAAGTGAGGAGTTAATATCGTATTCAAATGAGGATGATGACCTCTACACTTAAACACTTCTTGGAATAGTTTAATGTTATGCGTTTGTCATTTTTCAAAAAGTAACAATTGTATGTAAGCAAGCAAAAGTATCTTCTCCTTATTGCAAGCACCTTTTTATAAACAGTCTTGTCCAGTTGTTATCATTTTAATGTTCTATTTTAACTAGTATGAACCTAAAAGCTTGTATATAGGTATTGATCTATCACTTATAGTATATAATACATGTATAACAATGTTTTGTTAAATTTTTATTCTCAGCTTTGTAATCTCATAGATATCCCTCGAAGCATCCAAGAAGCCATGCAAGCATTCATTGTAATTCAGTCAAAACTAACAGAAAAGGCGTTCTAGTTTTTGAGTTGAAAAACGGAATCTAACAAATAAGATGTACTTTGTACAGTATGTGACGATCTACAGTATCTATAAGTAGAAGTATGTAGGTATACGCAAAGATGAGAATGATAGAGTGAATTTAAGTGATAGTTGTTTCTCTTGGATCGGTGTTAGTATTGAACTCCACTAGAGTTTCTTTTTCAAGGAGTTCTCTCCAAAGAAACAAGACATTTTAGACAATATATAGGAAGTATAGTATCTTACGTGTATTATTAAAGAAATTGTTTGTAATTTAAATTATGAGCTTTTAAGTTTTTGTAATCTAAAAGTTTAAATTGAAGCTCAAATTCAAATTTTCGAACTTCAAAACAAATACTTAAAAATATTGATCTGTTGAACGTTTTGAGCTGTGGGTGTCTGGATGTGAATGTCGGTGTAAGTGCCAGTGTGTATGAAGAGATACATGCCATGTGTGTGTTTCTATGAATAAGTGTAATTCAACTATCATGCATATGCCGGAATTTTATATTTTGTTTGATGCATTCGAACGAGAAACGCTCTTGTGAAATTAAATCCATTGCATTTCTTGATAGAAAAAGAAGACAAGAGATACGTGGATAATTATTATTTTCTAGTAAACGAATAACAATGCAAAAAAGTATAAAATGATCAGTTGCTTCGTTCCGCCTATTTCACACTCGTTTTTTGTCGAAAGTCAATATTAGTATGTCTCACAATACACAATGTAGCTGGTTACCTTAAAGGAAAGTATGTTTCGTTTTTCATTAAGTTTATAAGCTACTTGTAAAGGTAACAAAATTTTTATTTTAATAGCAGTGAAAATTTTGTAAAATCACAATATTAATTTCTGCTTGAAGTAATAAGAATACCAAAATGACACAATTTATTATATTTTAAATAGATACTGACGTTGTGAAATTACATTATGTACTATTTCATAGTGACAGTTATCATAGTCATTGGGTGCTTTTTCATTCTTCATATATATATACGTATAGACTGTTTTAAACTAGCGAACTAACATATTTTACTATACGATGATATCATTATGTACTCATTGTGCTATTTTTCACCCATATCGATAAAGTTCGAAAGTAGCACAACGAGCAAATAATGATATTATCATATAGTAAAATATGTTAGTTCGCTAGTTTAAAAAAGTCATTCTATCATTTTGATAGTTGTATTAGGTCATGCTGAAATTAACATTATGATTTTACGACATTTTTTCTGCTCTCAAAATAAAAGCTCGTTAATTTAGTTTCTTTTTTATTTTGGTTCAAATTCCATATTCATAAGATGACTTAATCCTTCAGGTTGCTCAGCTTCACGAAGAACAGAATTTAGACAAAGAAACGAATAATAATCTCAAGAAATCTAAAGAAACAACGGATAATGATGAGGCAAAATATCACAACATAGTAGCCGATCATCTGAAAAACGATCTCGAAGACATTCGACAAGAGATGAAATCAGTGGAACTAGTGAATAAAATCTCTCAATAGAGACTCCTTCCAAAATGAGTAAGAATCGCACGGTGGACAGCAGTCATAAATGATTGAATTTTTTTCAGTTTTTGTTCGATCAATAAAATATAAAAGTCTAAGCAAAGATAAAAATGCCTTGTTAGCACTTTCACAAATGTGAATGGCAATGCATTAATTGCTCATATTAAATGTTCTATAATTATCTGAGAAAAATATACAGTAGAAAAAGATATATCTAGGTGAATGAGATAAGGTCGATTCCGACCGAAAATTCATGAATCCGGGTGCTGGAGTTATTAAACGGAGTATGTTTCATAACTCAGAAAATCTACTGGACTAGTCACTTTTCTAAAAAGAAAAAGAGAAAATAAATTGGACATGTACATGATACTCGAAACAATGTATTGACAGAATTATTTTCATAAACTATTTTATTAATTGCAGAGTTGTATATTGTAAAGGTAAAAAATAATAGTAAATGTTCTTTAATTATCAAGAATATGTTAGGATCTATTCTTAAAAACTAATTTTCTTCGTAAAATCCGAATATTTCTCTTCACTATTATATATGTATGGTTTATAATAAATTTTGAACATCTTATTTAGAAAAAAATAACACTCAAATCGAAGTATATATCAGTACATTTTATAATAGAATATTTGGTCAGCTCTTTTTTCTTCGCCTTCGGACTTTCTTTTGGTAAGTACAATATAAGTAGGTTTCATAGCTGCGCAAATACCAATACGTTAAAATACGTTATCATCATACAGAGATGCGCAAATACAAGTACAAATTGTACTTTGAAAAGAATATGACTCTATTTAAACTCGTATAAATGTGAAGGATCCACAAAAAACAGCTTTCAGCATTGTCTCCATTTTTTTGCTAGTTTTGATTCGGCATTTTCTCGTTCTCGTTACTTGACGAAGTATCACTTCTACTCACAATGCAATTCCATTATAACTTAATAAAAAGTTTTTAATATTTATCCTGAAGCTCCAAGTAAAAAGAAGTCCGAAAACTTTCTCAATTAACATTTCAATGTTCGCAGTCAAGCATAATCGATTGTTTTTGTTCGTGTACAAAATAGCATCATGCTTCGCGGTAAATTGATTTATTTGTGAATCAGGCTCTTGCATATTGTTAACTATTTGATGTTCTTTTGTATCACCTAAACTTTTTTCATAAATTTCAGATTTATCATTACTTATATGCGAACGTGTCACTTTTCCACTTAAATCAATAAGATTATGATCATCTTCATTGAAATCACTTTCATTATTTATAAGTTTTCACCAAGTCAATAACGTTCTTCACATTCATATCGTTCAATTTTTAATTCAATACGTCAACAGTGTTTAATTGTAAATTTAGTATTGTTTTCTTTATTTTCATCAATTTCACTCGATTCATATCGATCTAATTTAGCAATCGTTTCATAATTAATATTAATAACAAACTGTGTTGATTTTTTTACAACTGCATAAATCGAAAATTTTACTGTTAAAAATTATCCTTAAATAAACTTTCACTAGATTCTTCATTTTCTTCATCATTTAATTGTTCTTGTCAAATAATTAATTTCAAATGATCATGCTTTTTTTGGTCATAAAATTTGCCTTTCGATGGAAGATTATCATCGCGGAAAATAGGTATTTTAGTTTATTACATTGAAATGAACGACTAGAGAATATTGTTCTTATATGAGTTGTTCGAATGAAATTGATAAGGACAACTTTTAATGTTTTATTATTTTTTTATTTGATTCATTTATATGGATAAAACATAAAACTAGCAGCAGTATTTTAAAGGCCTTTAATGTTTGATGATGTATGTTATTAGTTGATGTACGTAAAGATTTTCTCTACTTTTCTTAAAATAAATATACTTTACGGAGGTAAAGAATAATGTTGTTGATAAGGAAAAACAATACTTTTCAGATTTGAATAATTTTATTATAAATTACAATTTTCAGTTATATTAATAAAAAATACGAAATACCAATTAAAATACTGAATGATAGGAAGACAAAAATATTAACATATTGAATTTAGTTTCAAGTATGACAATTGATCATAAATGGATAAACAAATGTATGCAACGGACATTTATCACTTAGAAAAGAAATCAATAAAAAAAAATGCATTCGTTTTGAAACTTCGCTGTTTTAAACATACACATTGATTGATGCCAAATAAAATCGATGGAAACATTGCCTCATAAATCCCTTTAGAGAGTCTCCGATGGTTCGTCAACCAATTTTGTCGTTTTCCGTACTCTTTAAAAATTTCTCTGAGAATCACTCGGAATACTTCCCAAGAAGTTTTCAGATATTTTAAGAGGACAAGGCAAATAGATTTAGCTTAATCAATAGAGCTACTTGAAACCGTTAATCATCGTTTTAGAATTTTATCTATGTGGCTGAATAAATATCATGAAAAGAAAAATAAATTTATATTTATAGAATTACCCAAAGACGTAAATTCTTCCGTAAGCGTAAACATAACTGTGAAAGGAGTTACAACATACAGAGATAATATATATTACAATTATTAATCGAACGAAAGAAAAAACAGGAACAAATGTCATGATGAATATTCTTCGATATCTATCTAACGAATAATGATTGTCTTTATTATCGATTTTCAATATTATAAATTAACATAAAATAATTTTATTTATTATAATTTTTACGAGAAATAGGAAAGAAGTATTTAATTTTTTTTTTCTAAAATAGTGTATCATACTGATGTCCTTGTTTATTTTGTTGAATATATAAGTTCGTTAATGTTTGAAGTTTTCGATGAATAATAGCTTGTTTTAATTGATTTTTATTCATAGCATCTTTTAATGAATCAATTTGTTCTTCAAGTTGATGTTGATTAGCAAGCATTCGTGTTTGAATAAGTAAATGAAATTGACGCCATTGTTTTTCAAAGTCACTTAATGTTATAGAGGAATTTGGAGTTGATATTTGTTCAGATTGATTTGATGATTGTGATAATAATGAAAGACTCTGAAGGATTATATTACAGATTTTATGATGACCTAAACGTCTTGCTAATTCAATAGGTAATTCATGATGACTATTTCGAATATTTAAAGATGCATCAGCATGAATTAATATTGCTGTACAACCTAAGAAAACAAGAATTTCAAATTAGTTATTTTGAATTTTCTTTTTCTAATAAACCTGCATGTTTATATCGAATAGCAGAATGTAATGGAGTATCACCATCTCGATTAATTGCATTTAAATTTGCACCAGCATAAATAAGTAAACGACAACATTCATTATGACCAAATTTACAAGACATATGTAATGGTGTATTATTATCATAATCAACATGTTCAACATGAGTTTCATATTTAAGAAGTAATGTTAATATTTGACTATAACCATATGCAGCTGCAACATGAAGACATGTTTTTCCATCTCGATCATGTAATGATGTGTTAATTCCTTCTTTAAGTAATCGTCGTACAACATCTGTATGACCGAGATATGTTGCTATGTGAAGAAGAGATCGTCCATTTGATGGATCAATGGAACTAAGTGAATAACCAGCTCGAACAAGAATTCGAAGAGTATTGTGATCATTTGCTTGAACAGCAGCAAGTACAGGATCTCCATTTGCATCATCTATAGATGACAGTGGTTGAAGAATTGATTTTAGTTGTGAATCGAATGTAGTCGACATTATTCAATGTGATGGATTGCATAAGAATGGTTTCTCTTTTTCGTTAAAGTTTTTTTTTTTTTTTTCGTTCTCATTATTAAGTGAAGAGAAAGAGAACGGAAGATTGAAAAAGAATGCAATGCATTTCTCAATGGTACTTTTCAAGTAGTCTTACTAGTATAGAAGAAAAGAGAAAAAGAAACAAAAAAGAAAACGTATTTCGTTGTTCAAAAATATTTGAAATTCTTGCAACTTTTTAATTATTAGCATAGAACCTTCAAAATGCACTGCGATAATTATATTCCTAATAATAGATACTCTCGGATAAGATCATAAGTTTACCATATCTACATGTTTCACTTTCAATCGATTAACAAGAGAGAGCATGAAATTTTGTACAATTCTATGTTATTTATTTTGTTTGATTGAATGCAAAACAATAAATTTCACAATTTAAACTGTCCTTGGCGAAGGCTGAAGTGGCGATCTATTACGTTTGCATATTTTAGATAATAAGTATGGTAGCCATGATTTTTTTTTTTGTAAATTCAACATGGAATTTAATAGAGTAGATGTAAGCAGGTTTTTCTGTTCTACATAGTGATATATTGTTCATGTTTATCGTTAATTTCTCTTTTCAATTATTCTGGATTAAACAGTTTTGATATCAAAACGGTTTAACATTGAATAGTCTAAGAGAGAAATTAACGGTAAACATAAATAATACGTATATCATTTTGTAGATCATGAAAATCTGCATCCATCTACACTAGTAGTTTTCATATTGAGTATACACCAGAAAAAATTACTGTTACCATACTTATTATCCTAAATACCCATACATAATAGACTAACACTCCTCTTCCCGTCAAGGACATTTTTGATTTTTAAATTTATTGTTTTGCATTCAATAAAACAAAATAAATACACAGAACTGTGCACAATTTCATGCTCTCTTTTGTTAGTCGATTGAAAGAGAAATGTGGAAGACTGACCGTATTATTTTAATTAATCAAAGAAATTTCTAAAAATCAAGCTTGACATCAAATTAGTTATAATAGTTTAATCTTTAAAATAGAATCAGTCTTGCTAGAAGCGTTTTAATAAGCATTTGTTTTGTAAAACTGAGTTAACATTATAGAAAAAAGTTCTTATACAGTTTTAATTTTCATCTAGAAAAATTGCATTTCTCTTTTTTAGGAGAGTTTTGATTCAGTAGTTCGATAGCATCATTAACAAGTATTATCATCTTTTAGTTCAATGTCTAATTGATTAACTTAGAAGAGCTATTAACATTTTATTTAACATATTTCCATTTGATGTCTCACAAATACGAACAGAGATCATTTTTATCTATTATTTAAAAGCGTTTAATATTATATCAAAACTCAAATATATTCATTCGAAAGTGATCAAGAAATATGTCAATATTTATTTTAATGAATCAACAAACTTAATAGATATTTGATTAAAAAATTTATTATAAAAAGTTAGTAGATTTTTAGTTATCGATGGAAAAACTCGTTTCTCGCCATTTGCTTTGTTTGAAATAACATTTTCACCTGAGTTTTTGTTTCTTGAAATAGTCAAAATATTTATTTATTAGTGCTCATGATCGTATTGATGACATTTGCCTAAATATATGATCATGAATCAAGAATTTGAAATTAGCATCTTGAACAAAAATCTATTGTTTTTCAAGGTATAAAAAACTACT
This sequence comes from Rotaria sp. Silwood2, assembly GCA_905329745.1. Classification (NCBI taxonomy): domain Eukaryota; kingdom Metazoa; phylum Rotifera; class Eurotatoria; order Philodinida; family Philodinidae; genus Rotaria; species Rotaria sp. Silwood2. Next base: position 169,303 of record CAJNSZ010000158.1, on the reverse strand, counting down.
GGTAGCAATGCCATGAATCACTCTAATTTTTAAAATATTCAAAATGCGACTTGAGATTGTTCGAAATATCCAAAGAAATTTTTTTCTTGTTACTCTCAAAATGCTGATTCACCACCTGAAATATAATCTTGTTATTCTTCAAATGCTTCTGTAGAAGAAATATTCGACGTAAACAGTATGAAATTATTCTAAAGCCTATACTGATTTTATGAAGTAGTATTTGTAAAAAAAAAAAATTAAAATATTAATTTATCATTGTACACAATCTACTCGCATTTGTTAGACAACTTAATTTGACTTAAGACATAATAAAACCAATCAATAAATAGGGATTATATTAAAAAAAAAAGCTTTAACTGATATATTCAATGGAAAAATTAAATGTAATTAAAGTATTATTGTTAGTTTTTTGTTTTCGATCTAATTCCTTTATAAACAGTCAACGAAATAAAATAAAAAATAATTCACTGCATATCAATAACCAATGCGATTGCATATGTTTTTATGACACATTATTGTTCCTGTTTCATCATATTCTTTCAGAAAAAAAACGATTTTTGTTCTTCTGTCCTACGTGGGTTTTTCTTCTGTTGTAGGTCCTTGACTGTTTCTACCAAAAAAAGGAAGAAGACTGAAGTACTTATGAAATATTTTTTTAACTTATTTTCTGAAGATTCAACAATTCTTGTTTCTTTATATATATATCTATATATGTTGACTTTCTTTATTTTGTTCTCAATGAGTTTCTTTTTTCTACAGATCATTGTTATTATTTGTGCTTTCTAAGAGAGATTTTTTTTTTTTTGAATAAAAAATTTTCCTGTCGGCTGTTTACCTTCAATCATAAAATACTGATAAAAGTGAACGTAAAGCAATTTTTGCCGCTAAATTCTTGACGAACAGATTTCTTTCCTTTTCTTTTCTTTCTTCGAATGATTGCATTCAATTTTATTATTTAACGATCGTAGCATTTATTGATCAAGTGTGTTTTTTTATTTTAGTAAAAAATACTCGCCGTTTTTTCTATTCCTGTATATATATATATTCCTTTCTTTTTGTCATTGAAATTAAAAAGAGAAAAAAAATCTCGAGCGTGATCGTGTTTGTGTGCGCTCTTATATACATATATATATATATCGATATATTATTGTTTCTGTCGACTTCCGACTTATTCTACCATATTATAGATCAACGCAATATGCAAACAGAAAAAGTAATTGAACATATAATACAATGGCTCAAAGATTATCATCAAGGTAGTCGTACAAAAGGTTTTGTTGTCGGTGTATCAGGTGGTATTGATTCAGCTGTTGTATCAACATTATGTGCTCGAACAGGTTTGCCAGTACTTGTTTTGGAAATGCCTATTCGGCAATCATCAAATGAAATACAACGAAGTCATACTCATATCAATTGGCTTACATCAAATTTTTCAAATGTTAGTGGAGCTGAAGTTAATTTAGCAGATGTTTTTGAAACATTTGAAAAAACAGTTACAAAAAGTGAAGTTAATGAAACAAATTCATCATCAGAACTTGCATTTGCTAATGTGAGATCACGTTTAAGAATGGTAAGAATTTCTTTTTTGTTTCTTATTCAATTTATCATCTATTGAATTGTTTTTCTTTTTGTAAGGTTAATTTATATTATTTTGCTTCAATTAAAAATTATCTTGTTGCTGGTACAGGAAATAAAGTTGAAGATTTTGGTGTTGGATTTTTTACGAAATATGGTGAGTATTTATTTTGAAAAAAGAAAGTTGTTTTTTTTTAAACTTCAATTTGTAAAGGTGATGGTGGTGTTGATTTAAGTCCAATAGGTGATTTATTAAAATCAGAAGTACGTACTGTTGCTGCAGCATTAGGTGTTTCTAAAGAAATAATAATAGCACCATCAACAGATGGACTTTTTGGTGATACTCGAACAGATGAAGATCAAATAGGAGCTACTTATGATGAACTTGAATGGGCTATGACTTATGTTGAATCAAATAAAGCAAAACAAGATGATACAACATTAACTGATCGACAAAAACGTGTTGTAGAGATTTATAATCAACGACATGCAGCAAATTTACATAAAATGATAGAAATTCCACGTTGTATTATTCCATTAGAATTAAAAACAAAATAAAAATAAGAAGGAACTCAATCTATGTTGATTTACATGAAAACATTACTCATTCTCTTATTATAATCTTCGTTTCAATATATAAAATAGTCTAACTTGCATTAATGTCACTTTTATTATTTTTGTTGGATTGACTATTAACGATAATCATAATATATAATCTAGATTATCATTATTTAATGTTGTTTATTTTTCGTAGAAAAGTCCATTACACATCCATTTGTTTCATAGTTTCAGTTTTTTCTTTCCTTTTTCAATAAGTTTAGAAGAAAAAAGAAAAAGCTTGTGATATGAGTAATAAAATAGCAATTTCAATTAATTTTTTCTTTTGTATTGAAAGATATTGCTTTCAAATATCAATAACATAGAAGAATAAAATAATTAAAAAATCGGCCATTTGTTTTATGTCGTTCGTTAGATATATCAAAATAATTTTAATGTGTCATTTTGAGATTATTATCTGTTCTATATCAACTGACTGACCATCACGAATTTCATATTCCATTACACAAATCTTTTCCTGATTTAAAAAAATATTGACTTAAATAAAACTATTAGAATAAACTAAACTTCGACAGTTAATTGATTGATTTTGTTAAAATATATTATACATGAGGAATGCATTGATAATACCATGAGTTTGTCTACCCAGGTTAAATAAGCACGCTCATAAACGACCATAAATTGTCCTATTTTTATGTAATACGGAGCCATGCAATACGCCAGAATACGATCTTATACGAAGAAATACAGAGCGTATACGATCCTTTCCGATTCTGTATGGATTCGTATTCTATATCCTGGAAAATTCCAGTTCGAATATAATCGAAACTCTATAAACTGGATATGACTTCGAAAATAGATGAAAAAAGTTCGAATCGACACTTTTATGTAAGAACGGCCAAAGTTAAATTTTCGGTTTGGTTGTGGGTATGGTTGACGACACTATCGATACCAACTGTTCTGTTTACTCATAGACAAGCATTGATTGCGATACTGATATAAAAGTTCGGTTACGCAATCAAAAACTCTTTTACAGAGTTATGGATTCTAGGTCTGTCTTTTGACTTAATGAAGGCTTTAAAAAGAATATTTTCATACATCAATCATCACAGTAAACAAGAGTGGTACTCATAATAATTATAATTGAGATAAAAATTTATTTTCAGCTTTAGTTATGTAAGTATCGCTGAAACTTTGTCCTTTTTTGAACTCGAACAAGGCAGCTACTTGATAGTACATCTAAATTCGTCAATTCCACAGCCTTAATAAACACAACCTATCTCATTTATGTTATAATCATATTGAAAACCATGACTTGATGCTTTCTATTAGCCTTCAGGAGATTAAATTCATTTCCCATTTACTTAGATAGAATTGCATGTTTAGAAGTATATTTATGAAATGATTCACAATAAACTAGATATGACTTTGATTTATATTTACTATGATTGTCCATTTATAAACAAGGTAGACTTTATGAATGAAATGTATTCAGTAAAAAATGAACGAAAATTTGAAGTTCCTATTTTTAATGTTGTGTTTGATTGAAGTAGACATCAGAGTCCGTGCACTGCGCCTAACAATAACTGAATATATTCTTATTCGCAATGGTTTTACCATACTAGTAGTACTATAGTATTTCTTTCGAAGTGGTGTTTCATTTTTTAACACTTAAGTCGAAAGCACCACGAAAAAATATTTTTTTAAGCATGGAGATATAACTCGACATAGATATATACCTATAGAATGTTTGTTTCAATCTTAACCTATTTTGCAAATAAATTTGTATAAGATTAAATTTAAAAAAAATTTGAACATTATGGAGTGAGTGTACGTGTTTGAACCTTTTTGTCATACATATCCATATCCACACACTCAGAAATAATAGGGATTTCATTAAATAATTATTTAATAACAATTTCTCATCGAATAAATAATCTTCTTGATTGTATGTATCATTAGTGAAAATATGAGAGAATTTCAGCACGTAAAATATAAATTTTTAATAATCACGTCATCAATTATTCTAAAGTAATACAATTTTCGATCTGAATATTTACAAGAAAAATATTAAGATTAAATGTCATTTATAAGCAAAGAAGACTGATTATAAGCTTGATCAACGCTGAAAAATGATCTCGGATAATGATAAGTTTTCTCTATCCATGAAAATGTTACTGGATCAATAGAATATTTTGTAGAAAGCAAATCTGATGAATGATCCTCTATGTAAATCGAATTCACATCTGTACCATTCAAACAATCTTTATTCGTTTCACAATCTTACAACAAAAAATAATCCTAATAGGAACCATGAGATCTTGCTAGAATCTGATAAAATTCTTCTTTGATATCTTAGAGATTCAATCATTCACTAGTGATTTTTATTAACAAAATATTATATGCAAAAGAATTAAACAGCATATTTTATTCAATTATCATGGATTTTTTAAATGAAATATGGCACATCAAAATGTAAATGTAAAGGATAAACTTTGTTCGTACTCTATGCCATGACTTAGAAAAATTTTCTAACCCTTATCAGACACTACCCTGTAAGGTAGAGTAATCCTGTACATCTCTACATTGAAATTGAACATAAACAGAAGAATACAATCGAACAATATAGCAAATCCTAATTGTTCACAAGTCTTATTCTTCAGTTATTATAAAACTTTTACAACAAATTAATTAAGACTGTAAGTTCAACTTTAATTCTTTTATATATGTTACACATTTCTAAACTATGTTAGTGTTCTAAATCATTACTAGTTACCAAGATTTACATGTTATTCTAAATGATATGATAACGACTTTTGTCTATAACGAAATTGATAAATTAACCATATTTTCGGTGACTATCACACTATGCTATTATTTCTCATTGAAGATTTTCTTTTAACTTTTCTTATGAACAATAAATTAAAGCTTTTTCTAACATTTACTGTAAATCACTAACATTTCGATTACTTCTGTTAAAAGAAAATTCATTATCATATGGATACGGATATATAAAAATATGTTCAGTTGAATGTCAAATGGTTGTGCACTGAGTTTATGTAGCATAAATTTATATTTTTCCATGTTTTCTATTTTCATGTATTTATTGTTATTTTTAATTCTTGAATTTGATTTTTCTGCTAAACCGTTTTATTCTAAATGATTAAGAATATTTGATTTAATGGTTAAAAAATATTCGATTAATAAAATAAAAATGAAAAAGTCATATGGAAATATGTATGAGTTTAATTTAGATTGATTGATAATTGTTTTGAATTTTAATTAATTTGGCCAATTTAAATGAAAAAATAACTGTCAATATCTGAAAGAAGCAATATTAAATAAAAATAAAAAAATAAAACAAATACTTACTGTAAAAATAAATGTAAGAACTGCTATAATAAGTAGAATCACACTAAAAACAATTCCAACGGCAGCATTATGTGCAATAGTTGATAAAGCAACGATTGCAATAATTGCAAAAATGATGACAATCACAACAGCCAATAATTCAAGGATACCCAACCATGCAAACTACTCAAAACAACAAGATAATATACGTATACATGTATAGTATGGAAGGAAAAAATCAAACATACAATAAGAATGGCAATTCGAGCATATTTAACCACAGCAATGATATAAAGAGTTAAATAAATTACCAAAATAGTACCTAAAATTAAATATAAAAAAAAAGGAATCGAACAAAATCTTTCAAAACAAAATTTACTAGAAACTGCATTGCCGATGTATGAATAGGCTGCAGTATGATTACGAATGTCATTGGGCACATTATAATATTTAACCAGAGCCACAATGTGTTCAATCAAATATAACAATGCCAAAACCTACAAGAATTATAAAGGATAATTTCTTTGATAGACTTTTTCTTTTTACCATATGGATTCCGAGAAGAATAAGAAGTATTATTCTTGTTTTTTTTACATTATTATTTGGTGCGTAACCTTGTTTAGTTGTCGATTGTGACATTTGCATTGGTACAATCGGTTCTTTATCACTCGTTTGTTCGTATTGCATCTTTAAAAAATTCTAAAATCTGAAGTAGACAAGATTAGTAGGCATTTGAAAAGGAGAAAAACAACGAAAAATAAATAATTTGTGTATGAACGAGTAGAAAGAAATCGTATTCACCGGAAAATATATTATTAATAAAGAGTAAAAGAAAGAGAACGCTGATATTCATTTTTTTTCTTTCATCTGTAGACGAAATATAATTTATGCAAGTTAATTGCGTTAGAAGACGTAAATGATTCGTTGTATTGCATTGGAGTCGATAAAATCCATGTATTGATGTGTCGTGCTGTCGTCAAATAAATGTATAGATCACACTGTCATGATGTATATAACTGATACTTGCCATACTAATTAAGAAAGGTAATCGTTATTTTTTTTTTTAACTTTTCTATATAGGAGTGAATCTATGAAAAGAAATGACACGAAATATTAGATTTAAATCGACTAAAATTTAATTTAAAAAAATCAACTAAAATCATACGCTTTTGGTAGATTATGACAAAAATTTATCGAAAAAGTCATAATTCCATTAATTTTTCTGTTCAGAGTTAGATGGTGTTGTCCCACATTCTTGCTCAAACTGTCATGCTTCACACGTTTCGTGTATTTCTTGTTGAATACGTTTCAAAAACGTGAAATTGTTTCTTCGTAGTGTTCTACCTTGAATAAAACGATGAGATAGCGCAATATACGCTTCGTCGAGCTTAATTTGCACAATATTGCATAGGTGTGCATTAGAACGTGGGATGGCACAGTACAGCACCGTTTATCTCTGATTCTAAGTAATTCCAATGATAATCAATTCAGTTCTGATGAAACAAATCGATTATAATTTTTTTTGCAAATGAAAGAAAACTGGTTAAAGATTCTAACAGTTACCGTCAAACAAAATCGATGAAATGTTATTTTTTTTTTCATCGGCTTCTTTATCGATTATAATGGAAATGAATCAGAATAATCAATGGAATGTTAATGTTTCGATTATTTTGTTTTTCATTAAAATCGATTTCGAATAGATTATTATTAGATTGAAAGTCTATGGCTTTCAATCGATTTTAATCTGTTTTTTCGTATTTTTGGAAATGCCAAAGTATTTGTTCATTATATTAGTGTTGTAAATATTGTTTTGAGATCATATAAGAACGTTTGATAAAGCATAGAGAAGTATTTTGTCGATATTTCTCATATGCATGATTTGTTTTACTTTCGTTATTTTCGTCATAAATAAATAACTGGCCAGCAATACCCATACAGATAAATAAACATTAAAATGTCATTTTGACCCATTAAAGGTGAAGATTGAAGAAAACGATTGTCTAAAATTCGTTCACTTAATTAGTTAAAGAAATAAACACATGAAAACGACTTTTTTACCGTTCATATACTTTAGCGGATTTTACGAAGATATTAAGTCAATGAGCATGTTTTAATGTACCAGTTCGATAAATTAGATAAATGAATACGTTTTAACATGAATAATCCTCCGTTTTAAAGAGTTAATACAAAAAGAATGAATTTGGAAATAATCGCTTGTTATGACTCATTTATGTAGCATTTTATCCAAAAAACAGCACATTTGAAGTAAAGCAAACAATTATGAATTCATTAAGACTAAATGTTCTCATTTCAATTGGGGTACTGAAAAAGAAACAGTTATGGACAGAACAATATTCAATTTCATTTCTAGGTCGAAAAGAAAACTTTTAGATCGAGGATTTGTAGTGAATATTCTCGATTGATGATCAATGTGATGTTTCATAAAGTATACATTTGTATATCGGTAAATATGATCGATCATTCATGAACAAAATATCTACAATAACTGTTGGTCTTATTGTCAAACTACTATTCTGTAATGCCTACATTCACAGCTAAATATGCCTGTTTGTATTCAATTTCGAATTCGAATATGAACTATGGTGATGATAGAATTTTTATTTTTTTAAATTTTATAGTGATGTGCCTTTTTCGCATTTACAAATCGCGTCTTTATTCGATAATAAAACAAACTGGAAAAAGTCTGATTTTTATTATTTTTTTTTCATTAAAAATCTATTTAAATGCCATTATGTTTGTCAGATTGCTAGTCACAACCACGATTAAAATTAATTATATTCCTAAAAATTAATTTTCATCGTGATGACTGTAAAACGTGTTCCATGACTGTGCGATGTCTACGTGCCGCTAAGTATGAATCTTCTCTTTGCATTTAGTTCTATATGGAAGGTTTTTTTTTCATTGTTTTATAAGTATTTTTATATGCATTCTCCCAGTGTATGTTGGTTCTTGATCTAGAGTGGATGTGATATCGGTGAGTGTCTCAGGATGTGTGTAAATAGGCGATCCTCAGACACACCCATACCTTACGCCTACATCCTTTTTAGGAAAGTAATTGATGTTATTAAAACTATAGTAAAAATACAAAACAATATTTAGTACCTTCCAATCAGGACTGTTAAGTGACATAAATGGAAATATATTAATATTCCTTCATAAACTGCTAGTAATAGAGCTAATACCAAACTACAAAACAAGAAAATTGATAATGCAAAAACTAATGATGTACAGGTAAGCTTTTTTTGTACCATTATCCTGACTAAAAAAAGTTGTCTAACCTTTACCCTATCCTGCAGGGTAGAATGCTGTAACTCTTCACATCTCTAATATCAATGGCAAATCGAGTTTATTTCTCATCTGATGATTTTGTTAATTTCAATTTGTGTGTAATTGAATAAAATTTGTTTTGAGCATTGTAATGATTTAATATTTGGAAAACATATTCAACTAATGAAAAATTACAAAAAAAAATTACGATCATTCATTCAGAGATTTTCTTTTAAATGTATTCAAAATTGATAGTAAAACACTTTTAATGACTAATGCAATTTACTCCTAATGATAATATATACGATACATGCCATAGGAAACGGCAAAATATCATTTAATGCTTCCTTTTGTGGATTCAACCATTATATTAGCTTGCTATACGGATTAATTTAATTGTTCAACACGCGTCTGAACACAGGGACCTTTCTTCCGACGAACTTTGACATAAAATATTGAGTTTTGCCTAAACTTAAAATTGAATTAGTTTATGCTTTTTTATGTTATTTCTAGTCGAATGTTGCTCGATCGATATTATCACCATTATACTGATTGACATCTACAATAATATACTTTCGCTCCATCAAGTACCAGAGACTGCTACATTTAGGCTAGTTAGAATCTGCAGTAGAAATATTAGATTCATAGAATGCTTTGAAAGACTCTAGAAAATCCCAAAACGATTTAAATATTGTTAAAACTAATGCAACATTTTCCATTGTCAGGAAAATGTACGCAATAATCCGTAGTCTTTTCCTCCGACCGTTGGTGAGTAAACATATTCAATAATTTTTGGCTACCCCTCAGATTGCTAGGATCTAGGGGAAGGTTTCAAAAACCTCGATTTAACCATTCCCTTACTATATTTTCTTCGAAAATCTATGTGAGTCTCGAAAAAGAATCTTCATACCTTACGTTTCAGAAAGTTTCCTCGAATCAGACTGCAAAACAGAGCCTTTCAGTGGACAAATTTTTTACCTGTGTATTTCAAACAATGGTGTTCGAGTTGTTGCCATTTGAAAGAGAACTCGTTACCATTTCGCATTCGATAAAAGGGTATTTTAATTTTATGTAATATAATCTAATTTGAGGCTGTTGGTGTGAGTGAATAGAAGATCTATATCCACATCTTCAAGTCATTGTAGGTTTCAAAATGGATGCCTAAAATGGATAAGAGTCATTCATAAAATCACCAAAAATCTTTGAGAATCAAAACTAATTTTATGAATTCGAAGCCTATGCAACTCATGCCATATGTTCATCTATTTATCTCAAAAATCATTTTTTTTTACGAAAATTGAGTTTTTCTAAAGGGTTGTCTTAATATATGGAAATAATGTCTATAATACCTCATTAACTGTATAAATTTGCTTTGCTTCATCATGTACTTTTTATGTGAAAAGCTGGATTCTATCTTGTAAACACCATATCAAAGTTATTTTTGATGATATATAAAACGAAATTAAAGAAAAATATGATAAAAGATAGTAGATTAATAACCATTTTTGTTGACTATGATGATTATACGGATTCGAATCATTACAATTTCATGAATTCTCTTCAGACGCGTAATGTTGACTTCATGCAAGTAAAGATTTCAAGTTAACATGCAAATAGTATTGCTGATCTCTGTGAGAATATTCAGGTTAGTTTACACTAAATACTAGAAACAATTTCGACCAAGGAAAGCAGTTCATACGCAGGACAAATATTAAGAGAAGTACGTGATTATATTATTAAGGAAATAATAAATCGAAGAATTTTTCTTTGATTATCTTATGTTATTTCTCAAGTGTAAATAATATTTGCAGAATATTAAAAATCTATTACGAGATGAAATAAAGAAAAATCAAGTTAAATGAATTAAATTAAATCAGACCGACACATCATTTTGGTTTAATTAAGGAATTAAAACAACGTGTAAGTACAGTTACTGTAAGTGAACTAATAGAATTCGATGAAACATCTTCTAATGACTTTTTTTAATGTGTAATTAGAGGTTTCATTTAACTAATATATGCATGCAGCTGTTTTCTAAAATAACTGGCACAGAAGTAGAAATTTATTTTTATGTTTTATGAAACAGTTATTAGAATAATTTTTCTTCAAGATAATTCTTCTATAGTTGAACAACGAAATGATCTTATGAAATGTGACTGTTTTTGTTTTACATGTATGAAACAAAGACTTGCATGAAGGTTCTCTCTTGTCACAATATTAGTAAATTCAAGCAATTAAAATTGGTTGAATATTGAAGGAGAAATCATCGACGAATACACCCGCAATGTTAAAAGAAAAAAAATAATTCATCAATATATTCGTCGTAATAATAAGATAATATTCAAAGAAATAAATGAAAATATGTCAAAAATCAGAATAGACATGATATTCTTTAGCTATTTATCTCTTTTCTCAATGAAATTTCGCAAAAAACAGTGTTTTCAATAAGATCATAACCTCAAATACATTAGCAATATTCAAAAATAATTCATCAATGATAGTGTATCTCAAATAATAGAACGATTAGCTAACAGCCTGTATCAATGAGACAGAAAATATTTCTCCTATTTATTGTTAGTTTTTGTTTCTTGAACTTGATTTTACTACTAGCTTGTTTTATTCTGAATGATTAAAAATATTTGATTCAATAGTTAAAAATGATTTGATTAATCAAACAAAAATGAAAAAAAAAGTTTAGTTTCAATAAAGAAATAATCTCGAAATATATACAAGTTTGATTTACATTGATTGATAATTGTTTTGGATTTTGATTGATTTGGCTAATGTAAGTGAAACGATAACTGTCAGTGTCTAAAAGAACAAGCATCAATTTAAAAAATGAACAAATAAAACAAAATTTACCGTAAAAGTAAACGTAAAAAGTGCAATAATAAGAAAAATCACACTAAAAACAAGTCCATCCCTGATATAATGTAATACAGTTGAAAAATTAACTATTCCAATAATTGCAAAAATAACGAGAGCCATCATACACATTAATTCAAGGATACCCAGCCATGAAAACTACACAAAATAAGAAGATGATATATATATATGATAGAACTGTGATTCGAGTGATTAGTTAAAGAGATGAAATGATCTTTAATGAAATATACAAATGATTAGTGTAAAGATTGAATACTCAGTACTTCAACTATCAGTATTTTATTACAAAATGGTTACTTCATCATAGGCATCATTAACAGTAAAAAGTACAAATTTTTGCAATGAAAAACATGAATTTTTTTTAGCAGAATTCTTTTTACCTGTATAAAATAGAATATGGGTATGGATTCTAATGGGTTTTTATTTCATTAATACCTGTACCAAAACTCACATACTCTTATGATCATTGTACTCAACTTCAGCTTTATAAGTAATAGCTTTTCCACTGTTCACATGATATAGCGGATAAATACTTGTTGTGTATTAAGGTCTATGACACTTGACTTTGTTGCATTTGAGTTGTTCTTCCATTTTCTACATAATTCATATAATATTTATTTTACTATTCATTTTCTATTAATGTTTTTGCTCCATGAATATGATCAAATATAGTCTTGTCAACCCAATATTTTGATTTCTTTCTTTGGTAAGGTGTTTCATCATTTTCTTCCACAATATCTTGATATAATACATCATTTTTCCATAACGCAACTTGTATCATGTCCATCTTCTTTGCTCCTTGACTCTAAGTTGACTTGAGAAGAAAGCATAGAAGCAAAGGATATATCTACATGCACTTCATGCATAGTATCTAGACTAGGGGTGTAACAGTTCAGCTCTAGTTCCAATCAAATGAGCTGTTTGAACGTTCTTTTGATAGGAGCTGAGCTTTTTGAATAGCTCTTTTCAAAAGAGCTGAACTGTTCGAACAGCTTTAGTTCCTGAACTGAACTTTTTGAACAGTTCCTTTCAAAAAAAGTTGAAAATTTTTTTTTTCTCAAAAAGTCTGTTTCTGCATTAAAAAAAAGCTTTTCGAAAACAAAAATTTTTCAACTCTTTTGAAAGGAGCTGTTCAAAAAGTTTCGTTCAGGAACTAGAGCTGTTCGAAGAGTTCAGCTCTTTTGAAAGAAGCTGTTCAAAAGGTTCAGTTCAGGAACTAAAGCTGTTCGAACAGTTCAGCTCTTTTGAAAGGAGCTGTTCAAAAAGTTCAGCTCCTATCAAAAGAGCGTTCGAACAGCTGTTTCGTTCAGATGAGCTGAACTTATGAGCTGGAGCTGGTGCACCCCTAATCTAGACTACATATTATAAACAAAAGAAAAACAAGAAAAAAAGTTAATCACACTATAAAACGTTTCAACTTCTATGCATACCCTTTTATCTGATTGTCTCCTTGTAAATATTATTCACTGACCTTTAAAGGTATTGATATTCCTAATTTATCACTAACTGATAATTTTAGTAATTTACTTATAAATCATTCAATTCCCTGATTTTATAATTATTTCACTTACTGATCATTTCATCTACTTTACTGACGAAATGTTTTGTTCCCTATACATAATATTGATGAAAAAAAAAAATCAAACATACAACAAGAATGGCAATTCGACAACATTTAAACACAACAACAATGTAAAGAGTTAAATAAAGTATTAAAATAGCACCTAAAATTAAATATAAAAAAGGAATTGAATAAAATATTTCAATAGAAAATTTTACCAAAAGTTAGATAGCCGATAAATGAAGCAGCTACGTCACGAGTATCATCGAACAAATAACAATATTTAATCAGATAAATAATTCGTTCAATCAAATAGAGCCACGCTAAAACCTAGAAGAATTATAAAGGATGATTTATTTGATAGAGTTTTTTTCTACCATATGAATTCCAAGAAGAATAAGAAGTATCATTCTTGTTTTTCTTACAGTATGATTTGGTTGGTAATCTTCCTTAGTTGTCGATTGCGACATTTGTATTGGTGCAATTGGTGCTTTTTCACTCGTTCGTTCCGATTGCATCTTTAAAATATTCTAAAATTTAAAGCATTTAATATCAGCTGCTACTGAAGAAGGAAAAAAACAACGAAAAATAAATAATTTGTGTATGAACGAGCTGGATAAAACTCGTTTGCATTCACATCGAGCCAATAAACACGTTGTTACTAAAGAGTGAAAGGAGAACGTAGTTATTCATTTTTTCTTTTCATCATATTATTACATATTATACTTTGTAAGCTATTTACGTTATAACCTATAAATAAATGATTTGCTATACTGCATTGTGATCAATAAAATCCATGCACTAAAATGAAAGAATACTGGTTAAAGATCCTAACATTTACCGTCAAACAAAATCGATGAAATGTGATGTTTTTTTGTATCTATTTTCTTTATCAATTGTAATGGAAATTAATCAGAATAATCAATGGAATTTTAATGTTTTCGATTATTTTTTTTTCATTAAAATCGATTTCGAATAGATTATTACTGGATTGAAAGTCTATGACTTTCAATGGATTTTAATCTGTTTTTTCGTGTTTTTTTACATTGGAAGTGCCAAAATATTTATTCATCATATTAGTGTTGTAGATATTGTTTCAAGGTGTCTCTATTTTTTTGTATATAATAAGAATGTTTGATAGAGAATTGAGAAGTATTTTATCGATATTTCTCATATGTGTCGTTTGTTTTATTTTTTCTTGCCTTTGTCATGCATCGGTAACTTGTCAGTAATAGTCCTCTTTTATCTCTTTTCCTTCAGCCTTTGTTCGATCGTGTAGGTAATGCTTCATATTTCTAAATAGTTTTATTTCGCTTTCTATAAGAAATCATTTTTCTCGACTGAAAGTGGCATAGACACTTCTAAAAATGACGACTTTTTCAATATAAAAAATATTCTATTTGGTCGATGTTGAATTAGTGATAACTTACGATATATGAAAAGTAATAGCAATTACACTGTGGTACCTTATAGGAAACTAGAAGAACTTTTCTTTTCCACATATGGGCAACATCAGACAAAAAAGGACATGAATGTCGAGCAAGTATTCAGGACGCTCTAATTAGAATTGTTAAATGGGATAAATGAAACATATTGATATTTCTTAATAAACTGTCAGCAACAAGATTCAATACCAAAACTAATTACATGAGGCTGAACGAGACGACATGAGCGCTTTTAAATTTTGAAAAAAAAGTTAAAGTGAAAAAATAAATTTTTAATCATTTATATATAACATAATTGACTTTTTAGTATACGATGATTTTATTTAATATTAAATTAAATCGATTCATCTTAAAATTAAAACTAGATTATATACCTGTACTTTGAATGAATTATGAAATCATGCTAAGTGATTGAATATTTAAAACGAAATAAAATCATAAATTAGTAGAAAATATGCCAAACTTATTTTCAAATAATTTTGTAAAACCTATTTTAGATGTCCTCAATTTTAAAATTTGAAGTTCTTAACTTTCCGAGAGAGATGAATGGGTTTTATTTTCTGTTAACACTTTATACATAGATACGTTCTTTAGTGATATCACTCAAAAGTATGAAATCTTTGCTCCATCGAATACTGCAGAATTACTTTTTAGTTCTAAAAAATAAACAATTTCAGAAGCGAACACGCAACATTGATAAGATAGATATACAAGTTCGTTTTTGATTACTTCTGATTTTAATATGCGTTTTAGAAACTTAATTAGAATTCCACTCTAACTTGATAAAATAATATAGAGGACAGAATAAAAATTTTCCCATTCGACTCTAAAAATAATTGCTAACTTTTATTATTTTTATTCTTTTACAAAAGATGCTTAATTGTGAAACACGGAGTGAAATAATATTTCTGCACTACATTATATGATGAAACTAATGATATTCATAAATGCTAGTTTTCTAGTTGCTGCGGTGGACCAAAGATGCGCTGCACGTGTTTTCTATTTTTACTCGACAAGCTCGGTATTCCTCAATATAGTATTATCCGATTTTGCTTTATTTTGATATATAATTGTGTAACCCTAGTTAAATTATATAATTTATTATTGAAACAAATTTTTTGGAACAAATTTGAGTAAAAGACTTACAAACATCTGAATTCTACGGTTTCAAAAGGCTGAAAGATTCCATTTAAGAAATGCACCTATAATAATGTCTAATTCTTAGTAACTGTTTAGTTAAATCAGATTTCTCAGAGTATATTGCTCATAGTCTAAATATGTTTAACCATCTCCTATTTATTGCCATTAAACGATCTATAGAAAATTTGTTTGTACTTTATTCTTCTTTTTCTTTATCAATCAATCTTAATTTCTATAGTAATTAAGACAACAATTCACAATGGGAAATAGAAATTCTTGAAAAATTTTTAAACGCTCAGAATCAATAGTGACAATAGATTCTGATAATGATATCAACGGGGGACAAAATAAGCTTCAGATTTGTGAATTGGCTCATTTTTGAGGATTTTTTAATGTTGTACCAAACTGCTGAAAAATATTCTACTGTTCAAACTATTTTGCTTACGTCAATTTACTGGTAAGTGCTCAACTGGCGTCTGAAAACACGTCAGACGTTAAATACTGTTGGGTCGGATGTTCAAATCCATCTTCTGTCTTTTTTTCATATTACTCGACTGTTCGATGGACAAACAGACTAGACGTGATTGTGCCCAAGGACGCTCTGGACTAGTTCAGACGTCATCGAAGGATATTCCTCGTCATCATAACTAGTCATGACGCATATAAAAAACGTTTCAGACAAGACTTGACCGGTGTTCCTGACATTTCGGACTAGTCATATTACCCGTCATCACTCACTGTTTGCTTCTTTCAGTTGCGAGGACATGCTCTAGCGTCCGGAGACACGCAAAGTTTTTGCAACTGTCGGGTAGAATGTTCGAATCCACCTTGTGTCTACTATTTATTATTCTTCTCCTCTTTTACGGACTCGTCTGGACGGACTAGATTGACAAGCGGACTAGACATGGCGATGTGTACGGACGCTTAGGACTAGTTAGGACATGATTGGAGGACATTTCGTGTCAGCATAACTAGTCATGACGCATATGAGAGACGCTTCAGACTAGACATAGCCGGTATTTCAGACTTTTCGAACTTGACATGTCGCTAGTCATCACTCATTTTTTGGTTACTTGGGATATCAGTTGTCTTATCTTTGATATTTTCTCTTATAAATATACAACTCAAACATCAGTGCAAGTATGAAATGGCAATTGTTCATCGTATTACTTTGTCTGGGAGTAGCATTTGTTGAAGGGACGTCGCTACCATGTGTTCTACCCACACGGCTTTATCATAACAGATCCCGAAAATAAATGTCATAAATATGAGTGTAATTTGTGTCTGCTCGGTCAGCCACTTGATGCGCCTTGTGAGCAGGGCCAAAACCAATGCGAAGCGAAGTATGGTCTCTGTAAGATCAGTGACTTGGATAGAACGTCCTGTTATCCAAATGAGCGCATTGGCTGCTGTCTCCTTCCATTGAAGTCGTAAATTCAAGGTCGAACAAAAGGAATCATGTTTAGAATTTATGACGCTCTATAAATGATATTCGAATTCCATCTAAATAATAAAAAGACAAGTCTTACACTATACTCATACTACTACGTTATGCGTGCATAACTCGCTACAAAATGATTAAGTTTTGTGGTGGGAATGTGTCTCTGATCACGATTAACTCTTTGTTCATGTAACAGCAGCACTTTGAATAGTGAGACGCAAATTAGTAGATACTTCCACTACTTCTCATTAGACTTTTAAAATTGAAAGTGGAAATAGCCGCTATTTTCTCTTTCAATAGCCATGAATGTAACTGATCCAGTTTAAGATTGAATCGATGAATTAACTTCAGATCTATTAATGACTCGTTTTAATCGACTTATTACATTGTAGCTTCAGGCACCAAGGATCTTTTATTCTCATTTCTATCTGGAAAATATTTCTTTTGTAATATTGTTCAGATGTCCTTGCGAACTCCCATTTCTATATTATCTGATATTAATAATTGTTTAGTGAGCTCAAGTACAAAAAGACTGAGTATAATTTTATATCATCTTTAGCGAGGATGCGCGAGTGAGATTACAGGTAAAGAGAACATTACCACCTACATCCACACGAGCACTCAGATTCTATTTCATTAATTTGAAGTGTTAGATTTTGAAACGAGATCATATAAAAATAATTTGATCCGATCTATTCCAGTACGTGTGTGAAAGTACGTAAGTATAACAGTACTTCAACAATTATTTCCTTTATATATTATAATATTTTGAATCTTTTTTCTTTCAAATCACTATTCGAGACTTGAGATCATTATCATCATACATCTATGTACATCAATTTGACCATTGCCCATCGAGTTAGTGTTTTATTATCAATGAAATGACGATATAAAAAATAAAATAGATGTCTCGATATAAACTAGTTTGTAATGAAGAATTGGTTCGATCTCATATTGAATTAAGTCTTGATTGAAATTAAGCCGATAGTGTCGTCCATAGTGGTGACAGGTTTGCTTTTATTTTTATCACCAAAGCTTTGTTTGACAAATTTTGAAACAGCACCAACGAGCAACTGCGATAATTTGCTACTAGTACCACTACGCGAACTAGCTGGACTTGTACGACGACTATTACCGACCACATTCTCAATGCCACGATGAACTTCAATATCGACAGACATGGTGGTACACCACTGTTGAAAAGAGCTATTTTCATAAGTTCTCATTTGTGGTTTACGAAAGTAACGCAACAAAAGTGAAGAAAGAACGACACTAATCGACGATAGAGCCATCGCAGCTGAAGCCATCCATGGTTTAAGGTGAATATTAGCAGGAACAAGAATACCTAAGCATTAAAGTATAATAAGTGAAATGGTGAAAAAAATTTTCCTCCAATTTTCACACCCAATGGCATCATCGCGATACAAAATGTTTTTTGTTGATTTTCTTGACCGATGAATATGAACAGTTTTCCTTTCTATGTTGAACTATTTAGTAGATTTTGTCACACTTTTTTTCCCCAAAAAACAAACGCTCTTAATTCGATAGATTTAGAAGTACGACATTAAATTTATCATCTGTATCAATATAAATATTTGAAAATTTTCGTTTGAACTCAAAAAAACAAAATGGCTATAAAATGTTCCAATGTCTAAACAACTGAGATATCGAAAAGTTTACTTGTAACTATAGATCTCAACTTGTGTCTCACTTTAGAAAATCCTACAACACAATAGACTGGTGAGTTCAATCATGATGGCATTCGTATTGAAAGTGACTATGACAAAAAGAGTCCCTTACCAGCTGCAATCGGTATGGCAATTGCATTGTATCCAATGGCAAAAATAAAATTGATCCATATACGCCAAATTGTCTTTTTCGATAGTATAATAGCAGTGACAACGTCAAATAATTCGTCACGAATCAAAACAATCGAAGCGGCTTCTACAGCAACATCAGTACCACTACCTACTGCAATACCTACATCAGCTCGTGCCAGTGCTGGTGAATCATTAATGCCGTCGCCAACCATCGCTACTTTTTCTTCTGGAGCCATTTTTTCTTTCAATTTATGAATAAAACGTTCCTTTTGCGTAGGCAATACTTCAGCATAAACAGTTTTGATACCAACTTTAGCGGCTATTGCTCGTGCAGTCTTGATATTGTCACCTGTTAGTAGAATCGTGTCTAGTCCAAGTGAGTTAAGAGCAAAAATGGTCAATGGAGCTGATGGTTTGATCTCATCGGCAATGACAAATATGCCAACTAATATATCTACACAAAAATGAAAAGAAGCATCACATATGTAATGAATCGATACTGACTCTCTTCATTGAATCCTACCATCAATGGCAACGAGAACAGCTGTGTGACCATCATGTTCATATTTTGACATTGTTCTATCAATATATTCATTTACCTGAATATTGTTTCGCATCATCCACTCTCGATTTCCAATTAATACCGTATAAGAACGTCGTGTGTCACTTTGTGGTATAAGACAATCAATACCAGTAACGCGAGCAAATAGACCATAACCCCATGTAGCTTTAAAATCAAAACATTGGCCCATTTGCTCAGTACCAAATCGTTGTTTGCATTCATTCTTAATCGCTAACGCTAGTGGATGTTCAGAACCACTTTCAGCCGTTGCTAATACAATTCAAAAGAAACTTTCAAAAATCCTATGAAAATTTCTCATTTACCTGCAATCGCTAACATTCGATCAAGTGTCAAGTGATGATCATCAATAAAGATCTGTTTGTCGACTACACTTGGCTTTCCTTTTGTAATCGTGCCTGTTTTATCAAAAACAACGGTTCGTACTTTTCTTGCCAGTTCCAAAGGTTCACCACCTTTAATCAGAATACCACTTGCAGCACCAACACCTACAATAGTAAAATCATGAATAGAGTTCTTTTTTTTTTGTTCTCAATTTTGTTTTTTCAAAATCGAAATCGAGTTATTATAAACTTTAATATGTATTACCTGTCGCTACCATGACTGCAGTTGGCGTTGCTAAACCAAGAGCACACGGGCAAGCAACTGATAAAACAGTAATACTATATCGAAAGGCAAGTTCGAATACAATTTCACTTTGACTATAATGTGTCATATTAGATTCACCATACTGTTAAAATCAAACGAAATATAGAATATTTAACAAAGATAGAAAATTATCTTACACTAGAATGTTTCTTAAGACTATCATAAGCCGTATAACCGATAATCACATAGATGAGCCAAGTTAAAAATGAAATAACAAGAATAAATGGAACAAAAACACCTGCAATTTTATCAGCTAATTCTTGAATGGGTGCTTTTGATGTTTGAGCATCTTCGACAAGTTTAATGATTTGTTTTAATGCAGTTTCTTGACCTACATGTGTAGCTTGCATAATAATTGAGCCGACTAAATTTTTTGTACCACCAACAACTTGAGCACCGACTACTTTGTCCACTGGCATCGATTCACCTGTAATCAATGATTCATCACATGTTGTTGTACCATCGATAATTCGACCATCAGTCGGAATTGTTTCACCTGGTACAACTTTAAGAAGATCACCACGTTGAATGAGTTGAGCAAGAATCACTTGTTCTTCGATTATTTTGCCTCTGTCATCAAGTTTAACAAGTACACCTTGTAGAGGCTGTAAAGACAAGAGCTTTTTTAATGCTTCCGATGTTTTGCCCTAAAACAAATTCATATAGACATCGATTTGTCTCTAACAACTAATATAATGATAATAGAATATGAACAGTTCTTTAAATTTGAATCTTAATTTTCCTAAAGAAATTTTTTTAAGATAGAAAACTGCTAGTATGTTTTACTTTGACAATATTTTCCAGCCATCGACCCAGTGCAACGAAAAGAAAGAGCACTAAACATGAACAAATTGATACATATTATATAATTCATAATTGAACTCACAAGAAAATACTACATACTTGGTGGAACATCGAAAAATGTCAATGGACTATCCAGTTTCAGAATGATGTTCACAATAATGATTAAAATAGAATAGACATAGGCAATAGTTGTTGCCATAACAATGAGAACATCCATGTTTGCTGATTTATGCTTCAACGAACGATATGCAGTAACATAGAAATGTCGACCACAAATGATCTAATGAATATGAATGAAGAAAAATGCGATGAGAATGTTCATTATCGAAATGAAACATATCATTGTACCTGAACAGGAGTAGCAAGACAAAACATGACTAGATTTTCGAGCGAAAGACCACGTCGAATTTGTGGTGCATTATCATGATCTTGCCATTTAAACATAAACAGAAGCATGGCAACCATAGCCGGTACACCAAATACAGTTGACAAGATAAATGTGTTTCTCCATCTATAAACAATAAGTCATATTCAAAAAATCGATATTGTGGAAAAACGAAATAAGAACATCACTTTTTAGTTGTTTGTTTTTGTATTTTAGCTATGTCATCACTCTTATAGTCGTCTGACAAAAGCGTTGCAGGAAAGCCAAGATCCTAAATATGTAAATGTTGAATTTTAAAAGACTATTCCTTATTTTTGACTTCACATACGCTAATCTGAGTGATAATATCTCGTGGGCCGATAATACTAGCATCATATTTGACTCGACCACGATGAGTGAGTAGAGCTATATCGACAGATTTAATACCCGATAATGCTTTGATATGACGTTCAATTTTGCTAACACACGAGGCGCAAGTCATGCCATCAATCTTCAATAATAAAATTCAATAAATTATTCATTTATTTCAATATATTGTGAAACACGACCAGAAGTGAATGTTGAAGTACGTATAGCGAAAAAGGTGAATCTTCTGTCTTATAGGTACGTGACAAACAGTATGCGATTTCGAACTCCAGAATTTATATTTTAACATAGATGTTTTTTGATAAATAAATATGTAAATAATAATTCATTTAGCTATTTATTTATCTTGGAAACTATTTGCTCTCACGATGGTTTTCTAATACACGTTCTACGTTCGAAATAAAAATAAGATTCTAATAGAAAAGATCAAGTGGCTTCATTGTTTTTCACATGTTACTCTCATAGAAGTTTCACTAACAACTTTTTTCTATCTATTTCATAAGCCTGTCTTTCTAAAATACAACAATTCAAATCAATTTAACCAAGATTATCTCACCGCTGTTTGTTTCTCCTGGGAGTCTATCCAAATTTATGAATTTAACAGTTTGCTAACTACATAGTGCGAGTTTTCTTGCTGTCAAAATAGTCGATTTGGCCTACAAATTTTCTCATATGTATGAATTCAATCAGATAAACCGTTAAGCAATTTCATTATACATATCCAAACATACATACATTAACATCAATAATATCAGTGCCAGATGTCGCTGTTTCGACTACTTGAGCACGAAACCCAAGATCTTTGATTAAGCCAGCTATCTGTGATGGTAATAAATATTCAGGATCATATTTGACTTCGGCACGTTGGGCAAGTAAAGCCACTAATACAGAGTGAATTCCTAAAAAATAAAGAAAAACCTCATATACAAACATTATCTAGACCATATAATCAAAAAGAGTACAAGATTTGTTGTGTTTTTTCTTACCTTCGACTTTTGATAAATTTCGTTCGATACTATCAACACACGATGTACAAGTCATACCTTCCACTTGAATGAAGCATGTTTCAATACCGTCACTTTTCTTCGTTATTGCTGGTGGTTTTCTTCTAAGCTCATTTCGATTGTTGTTGAGTNGTTAAAATAATTGATCATCAATGATTGGTTCTCATTGCAGCAATGTCCGTCAAGCATAACTCGTCACATATTCATATACATATATATATACGTCTATTCGAATTTCTGTCGAACACATTATATCAATAATGACATATTTATCAAGTATGTGTATGGAATTATTTGACAATATCCATTTATTTTTTTCTTGTTTTCTACAGAAGACAATGTGCAACTACTCGACTTACCTGATGAAATAATTTTAACTATTATGAATAAAGTCAAACCTCGCGTGTTATTACTTTGCTCTATTATTGCTATTGGTAACAATCGTTTGGAACAACTTGCACTTGAAAAATGTCAAGCAATAGATTTGACTTGTAATTACTTTCAATTACAAGATCAATCACTTTTTCAACGACGATTTTATTCACATGTCATGCCTCGTATCTTCAATAATATTCAATCATTGACACTCTATATTCAACATCTTCCGGATATTGTCACTTTTGCTGAAAAAAATTCTGATAGAATTTTTCCAAATTTGACACATTTGAAAATAATGCTTTGTAAGCGAAATCCTAAAACATGGACATCATATATACTAGGTAAATTATTCTTAAGTATATTTTTTCAAAGATCTTACGTACTACTTATGTTAATTTTCTATTTAACAAATATGTGAGATTTTATGAATTAACTATTTGAAAATGTCTTGTTTGCATTTTGTGCTAAAGAAGTTTATGCGTTACTTTTCTACAGAGAACTTTTACACATTTTAAAGAAATTATTGGAAAACCTATCACATAATTTTACTTCTATTTTGAAATATCACTGATTCTCCTAGAAAAATATCAGTTAAAAAAAATATAGGAAAGTCTTTTTAATTTAATATTATCAGAAAAAACAAAAGATTACATTGAAAAAATATTAGATTATACCATATACACATATATATTTTAGGTTTTGGTATTTACAGTATTTTTCGTCATTGCCCTCTTGTCTCAACTGTACCTAATTTAATTCGATTAACTGGGTCTTCTAGTGGTAAAATCTTATCTAGTTTTTGTTCTTCGACACTAATACCTTCTATAATATCATTTGAACTTGATGATGACTGTGTTTTACCACATGTATCGAATGATTACTCTTTATTCTTTCCTCAATCAATTCAACTGTCACATATCCAAATAACATTATGTTATGTTGATGATTGCATTTGTTTACTAAAACAATTGGGTCCACAACTCTATTCATTGATTGTGAGCATTGTATATGTTGATGGTACAACAACTTGTATTATATCTAAAATACCATTAGTAAGTTATATTTCTTAATTTCAAATTTCATTCAATTCATTTATTTAGATTTTATGTCCAAACTTAAAACAGTTGACAATGAAAATCTATCGTAATTTTGTTGATTATAAAAAATGTATTGTACCTCTTCTACAACGTTTGTCAAATGTTGAATATTTAACATTATTATTAGCTATTGGTGAAACAGGTGGTACGCCTAATCATTTTATTGATGGATATGATTTAGAGAATGATATTATTTCATACATGCCTCATTTATATCAATTTAATTTTCACATTCGTTCCATATTAGAGAACGCTCCGCATATTGAACTTGACACAATTCGTCAAAGTTTTTTTCGACGACAACAACAGTCTGTTGATTGTACAATCGACTATTTCAATAATAACTATGGTCAATGTCAAATATATTCACTTCCATTCATTGGTACTCGTCTTGAATTTATTTCCAATCGATTTCCACTCTTTGATACCACTAACACATTCTGCATGGTTACTATGCTATTACTTTTCGATGATATCAAACCATTCGAAAGTGTTTTCTTTGAACGTATAGCTCAAGCTTTACCTCATCTCAAAATACTTGAAGTATTTAATAAACTTGAACAACAAGAGAAGATAACAGCAACAACAAACAATCTTAAGTTTACTCATTTAACTACACTGATTCTATTTGATATTCATATGGACTATGCTGAACAATTACTTTGTCGAACTTGTCTTCCTTGTTTAAACGAACTTGCTATTCGTAATGATATACTGTTAGCAATAATCGCTCAAAATCAACATCAAACAATAGATAATTGTTCTAGAGTAGAACGATTACGAACCTCTGAACCATTATATGACTCACTAAATGTTCTTCGAAATTATTTTCCACCAGATTCTTATGTAAAACATGAGAAAGAAACACAAACAACATAAATTAATTTCTATAAAAGTATAATTAACTATTTCTCTTAGCAAAGTTTTGTTTTTGAATAGTCAGTACAATAGAAACATTGGAAATCTATCTTGATTCAAATATAATACTAAAGAAAAATTCATATCTCATTTTATTCATTAATAAATGAAATATATCTCCAGACTTTTATTTCTTTTTGAATAGATGACATAATTAACAAAAAAAAAACATAAAAATCTTTTGTTTTACCAAAAAAAAAGTTAATATATTTCGTTATTTTTCAACTGAATGAATAAATTCATGATATGTTTGTGCAATGCGTTCAATTGATTGAGTTCATGGGGAATTTGAATTTGCGACAAATTCCAAAACAACCAATCCAAAGCCGCAAGAATTCCATAAACTATGTTCATGTATAATTGCACCGCTATTTTGTTATAAGGGGGATATTTTATACCACAATTGTGGTATAAGGATACAAGGGTATATTTTATACCAACATTGTGGTATAAGGATATATTTTATACCGCCATTGTGGTATTGTGGTACAAGGATATAAGGGTATATTTTATACCACAATTGTGGTATAAAAACACCTCTTATACCACAATACCAATAGAGGAATACAGTGGTAGTTTTTTATTTTGTTACAAATAGAGACGATTTGTAGATATATGATTTTGCCACAAATTCAGATTCTCCATCATGTGAATAGTAACAGCTAGCGACTTGCGATTTTCAACAATCGAAAAAGGAGAAATCTGGACGTCTTTTTGTCAAATACTATATAAGACAAAATTATTTAAAAAATCCATCACCTTCCCAAAAATATTCCGCGGTATTCAGTTTCAAAGAAATTTTGAGAAAAAAGTCACAAAGACATTAGATTATTTGTTATCGACTATAAAATAAGCTTTAAATTAAATAATATTATCTTGAAGGCTTTCACATTGAAATGTTGATATGTATCTATTGTATGGTTGTATTTTCTTTTGAAAACAAAAATCAATTTGAAAGAGAAAAAAAGTTAATGCTTTATTATATGCACAGGTCAAAAAAATTTATTAATCTATTATCTATTTCAAAAAAGAATAGACAGTTGTTTATTGAATAACTCGGCAATACCAATAGCTATCGAGCTCGAGTTTTCGCTGTTAGAAAGAGCATGAGTGGGAATAGAAGTCTACCTGAGAATCAAAATATTTGAAAAGTTTTTCAGGGATGCTTTTTTTTTGGAAGATCACTGTCTGATTCACTTGATTAGCTGTATTTTCAAATGAAATTGAAAATCCAATATCTCGAGAAAGGAACATCTTTTTTGGCTAAAACTTTTAGGATATTCTAATGGGCAAATTTTCAGGTCGAAAATTCAGTATAAATCGTCGGAAAGGTCGAAAACACCTAAAAATTTCAGAGTTTATAAAGTAGACATTGAACTACAATATGGCTAAATTAAAATTGAAAATACAACTAATCAAGCGAATCAGACAGTGATCTTCCAAAAAAATCATCCCTGAAAAACTTTTCAAGTATTTTGATTCTCAGGTAGACTTCTACTCCCATTCATGTTTTCTCTAATGACAGAAACTCGAGCTCGATAACTATTAGCGTTGCCGAGTTGCTCAACAAACAATCGAGTCCATTCTTTTTTTAAATGAATAATAGAAACAATATGAATACCTAAGGGGATTTCTTACACTCATATTCGAAATCAGTACAGTTGTGTGGGTGTGGGTCTTACTTATTAATCTACACCCACACCTACACCCACACCCTCGTGCTTCTTACATTTTTACAATATTCATTTTTTCAGTTTAACTAAAGAAAATTAATGAAAAATTTTTATTCAATCAGATCTTTCACAATTAAAGAGTAGACTTCTAATGTCTAATTTACATATTTTATTTTATTCTAAACGTATTATTACGTTTTATAAGAAGCACGCTACATCAGAAATATTTTGTTTGACAAGAGAAAAATAAGTTGACCGATAGACCCATAAAAAGTTATAAGGGAAAATATTAGACAAAAAAAAATGCCATCATCTATTCGACGGTCAAACAGACTGAATTAATTCAAAGCGAATAAAGAAACATGATTGACCTTTCTATCTAACAATGCCAATTGTATTGGTTAGTTCACTTTTCAATTAGTTGAGTCTGTTTGTCATCTTCATCATAGAACAACATGACAGCATCGATATTTATTCGTAACTGTTCTTACACACGGCAATGAGAAATATATATATATATAAATAGATTGAAATGAATACATTATATGAGTTAGATATGAACAATTCAAATAACAATCATTTCAATATACTCGATTTTTCCGATGAAATTTTATTCATCATCCTTGAAAAACTCAATATGGTTGACGTTCTTTATTCATTTGTGGATGTTAATCCACGATTTAATCGATTGGCACTTGATTCTCTTTATATTCGTGATCTTGATATGACTAATATCACAAACATCAATTCATTGTACGATCAAACTTCTTCAGTAGATGTTCAAGTTCTTTCAAGAATTTGTAAAAAAGTCTTATGTCAAATTCATGATCAAGTACATAAACTTACTGTTGAAGAATATTCGATGAAACAAATTCTTCGTGCTGCGAATTATCCTCAACTTTACTCATTATCACTTTTAAATTTTGAAGAAAAAATACTTTATCAATATTTAAGAGGTATAGTATTTTATTTTGCTCATTAGAATTAAAAATATTTAGTTACATCAAACTTAATTATCTTTGTCTTTTTTTAAATTAAAGATGATTTAATTCTTCGTGATCTTCTTACCAAACAAATAACACATCTTAATATCGATATTAAAACGACAGAAAAAATATGTTCAAAAACTTCTTCAAAGATTTTTGCATTAATCTTATCTTTATGTAAAAAATTAATCGTTTTGAATTTTTGTGATATGTTTCCTACACAAAAGTATTGGGGTACTTGTTTTTATCTACTATGGAAAAGTTATAGGCCTTCAACTTTAGTCAAATTGAAAATCAATGTCGCAACTTTAACTGATTGTCTTTATCTGCTTGATGGACCTCTCGTTTGTTTATCAACATTAATTATTAATGTGAGAGACACTTTTCATCCATTCGAAGATATAGATCCAACAGTAAGTAGAATTTCAATGATCATGTGTAGAGAAAAAAGAACATAAAACTAAATTAATAAATATTTTTAATTTTATTTTCTTTATAGAAAAAACTTCTCAAATTGAAATGTTTTTCATTCACCGTATTAGATATCACATTTGATTATGATACTCTAATTGTTCGATTACTTTGTCGAATGATAAATCTTGAAGAATTGAAATTATATCTAACAGTAGGAAGATCTAACTCGGCTTATATTGATGGTATTCAATTCTATGATCAATTTCTTATGTATATGACACAATTAAAGAAATTTGCATTTAATGTTAAGACAGTAGTCTACAATAAGAACGTTAGCGTTGAACTTCAATCGAATGAAGATATTCAACGCAGTTTCATCGGAAGATGTTATCAACAAGTAACTTCATATATTCATACTAAATCATCCAAATGCGATGGTGAATGCCATATCTATTCACTTCCATATAACTTCGAATATTATGTTGACCTCGACAATTCTTTTCAAGGTGGTATGTTTGATAAAGTTCGACAATTGACGATGAGTGATAGAAATTCTTTTGAACATAAATTATTTAAACTCATCTCTCAAGACTTTCCTTTTCTCGAATTTTTATATATATCTAATGTTGATCCACAAAAAGACAAACAAGATTCATCAACATTAATCACATTTCCTTATCTCACATTTCTTGACCTACAATATGCATATATTGACTATGCTGAACTATTTCTTTTGGAAAAAAATATGCATCTACCTCGTTTGATCAATCTGCGCACGACATACAAATCACTTGCAACCATAACAAACAATTTTACCAATGATGCAACACATTTTAATTTTGGTAAATTGATAAGTCTTGATGTATGCGAACCATTTGTTCGCCCAAATAATTTTCATCAATATTTTCCTTTGTTATGAATTTTTTCAATAAAATAAAATACGATGAGAAAACTAAATATTTTTCATTAATATTATACTGCAAGAAAGAACATGAGAATAACTCGACAGTTTTCGATTCTCACTCGACTAGAAAATGTGATGCGAAGCGATTAAAACGTCTATTAACGGGAAATCGTATCGAACGAATAGTCATGTTTACGATTGAATATGAACGATTTTATTTCGAAAAGTATTTCTAGTCTATTCCATCAAGTTGTTTTTCCTGTCAGTATAGTGAGAAATATTGAATATCAATCGGAAAGTCGAAGTTGAAAAAGTAAACATTATCATATTCATTAGTATGAGAAATCTTTCAATGGATATCAACTCATTTCTAAAAAGCACTATCGCTTGAGCATTTGAATATCCGTATTATTCATTATTTATTATCGGCTGCGATATATAAAATCAGATGTGGAAGCAGAATTGTAGCTAAATTTTCATTGAGTGATTTGTCAGGCCCCAGATGACTCAGAAGATTGTCGTCAGATTCGAAAGTTGTTAATGCATTTGATTTTCAGTTTTGATGTATTGATCTGTGTACTACAATTTCGATGTCAAAAAATTGTTAATTTTATTTACCATCGAATGAGATATTTCTTATGACGGGCACAATTCTACAAACTTGAGCTTTACACCGATGAGCAAACATAGCACAAGTCATGAGGAACCGTTTTTGCAGAATTGAACCACTTTGGTATGCGAAGGCGATCAACGAACGAGCCGCTTCTGATGTGTAGAAAATGATAGGATTATGCAAGCATGGTGCTGTGAGAGGAGAGGCTCGAACGTGATACTAATTCTTGAGAAACCAACACGTCATTTTGCCATTCCTATCGACTATGCTTTCACTCATAACATGTTGTAATTGTCGAACGATAGGTATATGAATGACATACCATCGTCAATCATTTGTGCTCACTTTTCGAAGATCTGTAGATTTATAAAGCATGAATTAGTCAATATCGTTTTATTTTATTTTCGTGCCATTATTTTTTTTTGTGTTATGAAAAAAGATATCATTTCCACCCTTTTCTTTTCGAATACTTGTAAGAAAAGCTCATTAAGATGTAAATCTGAACTCATAAGTATGATTGCTTTATTCTTGAGGAAAAAATATCTGTTATGTATAATTCTTTATGACAAGAAAAGTTAATGACAAATAAATTCACTGCAAACTTTACAAAGAAACATTTAGATATGATTATTAGAGAAAAATGGATACACATGGCTGTTTAATTGTTGTTGTGTGGAATTTATCCATGGACAGTATTCCCTTTATTACTTTCATCTTGTGGACGTGATGTACTTCCAACACCTTAAAAAAAATGACTAATTCTGTTCTCGATTTGTAACAACAAAACTTACCAGTCCCTCCGCTGCTACTATCTCCACCAGTAGAACTTTGTTCGCCACCAATACTTTGATTAGTTGTATTCGTCATGCCAGCATCAGCTGAACCACCTTGATGTCTAACAGTATCACCTCTATAGCCAGTATTATTGGAGCTACCTCCACTTGTCATGGATGAACTTGCTCCAGCTGCTTATTTTCCTTTTGCTCATTCATTATCCTCATTATCCATTGGATTTCCTGCTCCTGCAGCATTTACCGTTGTTTCTCAGGTTGATATAATTACGATTGTGTGTACAAATAACCATAGAATACTCACGAATTTCTCTTATGTATTAAACAAGAGAAATTGCGACGATTTCATCACAAGGATGAGATCATCCGGTGCATTTTTGCTATCAAACATATTTTTTTGCTATTCAATAAGATTTTTAGCCATATTTTCTCGTGTTGATACGAAAAAGAGCGGGAAAGTAGTAAAAATGTCGAATGAAAAACGTCGAAA
The DNA here is from genome assembly GCA_905329745.1 of Rotaria sp. Silwood2. Taxonomy (NCBI): domain Eukaryota; kingdom Metazoa; phylum Rotifera; class Eurotatoria; order Philodinida; family Philodinidae; genus Rotaria; species Rotaria sp. Silwood2. The sequence continues at coordinate 138,187 of CAJNSZ010000158.1, read as the reverse complement.
GTTAGGATTTCGAAGCATGTGAGTATAAAGTGAAGATGTGCATGTGGTTGTTGCTTTGACGATAACTGTAGCCTTGACTGCAAGTGAAAAGCAGACCCACATCCCCACCCGTCGTCACCCCCTACACAATCACAACCACACCAGACTCACTTAAATCCATACCGGAACACACGGACTGCTACAGCCAATACCTGAAATGCTACAGCTGACACCTGAGATGCTATGGACAACATTCATGATGCTACAGATAACATCTGAGACGTTTCAAACAGCACCAGCGATGCTACGGATAGCCTCAGAGATGCTGTAGATAACACTTGAAATGCTACAAACAACACTCGAGATGCTACTAATAAAGCCTAAGATTCTCCAGACAACACCTGTGATGCGACAGATAAGACCTGAAATACAGCAAATAACACTTGCGATTCTACAGATACCGCCTGAGACATTCCAGGCAGCACTTAAGATGCTACAGACAAAACACCTGAAATGTTACAAAGAACACCCCAGATGCTGCTGCTAACACCTGAAATGCTACGGACAACGCTAGTGTGCTACAGACAGTAGCTGAAATGGTACCAGTAGTATTTCCAGTTAGCCCCTAAAAGTTATTGGTAGCATGTTCAGATAGTTCTGCAAAACTTACCTTGACTACGTGTATTAGAATTAAAAATAATCTAAACTTAATACTTTCACTTTGACATTATTTAACTTCAATGACAATAATGCTGAAGCATCTGTGTTACTGGTTAATGATACGGGAAAACCATAAGCCTTAGCAATAAATAATGCTGATGATGATTCTAATGCAATTCTCTTACGCTCATTCTGTATCGACACCTACACTATATTCACAGCTACTCCAAATCCACGGGTGCATCACGTCCACACCTACACCGCATTCACATCACACCTGAGTTCGACAACATTTAGATGCCAATGCTTTTAAATTTTTTCGCCATTTTCACTTTCGACATTTGTTTTTCGACAATCTGTTTTTCTACGTTCTGTTTTTCGACATTTTCTCTTTCGACGTTTTCTCGTTCGACATTCTACCACCAAACCAAAACAACATATCAGTTGTATACATTGTACTCGATGATCTTAGCTTTATAGAGCATTTGTATAACGACAAATGATCAATATAAAGAATAGGATACAATCTCTTAACGTTCGAAATACATATGAGAAGTTTGTATTATTTTAGTTTATATTGAAAATCTTTTCCAAACAATCAATCAATTATTATGAAACAAATATTATTTTTTCTTTGCTTTCTAAATAAATCATGAATGTTTTGAATGGTTCGCTATTCAATATTCCGGATCATTTTCAGACATAAGATATGATAAAGATCAATAAATTAATTGACATATGAAGACTACATAACAATATCCACTTCGCTATTACGTTTTCTATTAAGAACAGTTTCCAAAATCATACGCATATTTCTCTAAAATTTATTAATATATAAACTCATCTTTTTGGATCATTTTTATGACATCAATGTCATGATTTATAATCTGTAAGTCTCTTATCTTAATCATATATTAGACGGACAAAAACGTAAGCAAAAAAAAATGATTCAATATTATTGACAGAGAAAGCGAAGTATATTTGATCCTAAATAAATTTGTCTATTGGAATATGTTTTTGATCGAATAACTCATTATCAAGATTTATTTCTTTGCTAACAGCCCTACAATAAACTATTCTCTTAAGTCGTCTTTATTATCGAAAGACGACTGAATAAATACATTAACTTCATCATGCTTTGATTTCTTCTTGTCGTTATACTGATGTTTTTATTTTTCTTCTAAATAACTACAGTTGATACAACTTTTTTAACAAAATCAGCCCAACGATGCTTTCAAAATCGCGATGAATTACTTTGTGGAGAATATGGTATTTATTGCAAACGTAGTTTACAAGAATTAGTTTTTTGTTAATTTTTTTTCTCTACTTTATTATTTTCACTTTTTTATACTTATATTATTCAAATACTGTTTATGCGATGCATTTGCCAAAAAGGCTTTTTCTTAACCAGTGATTTTAATTTGTTTTCTTTTTTTTTATGATAATTTTCTTTTCTAATGATAACAGATTTGTATACCCCCACCCGTTCTCTCTCTCTCTTTCACGCACATGATACATTCTCTTCTCTCTCTCTTTCCCTGGTCTGCTGTGTGTCACCCTGGCCATTATAGAAATATATATATGTTATGTAGAAATTTCATTCGTAACGATAGATAGAATGGGTCGACAAAAATTTTTCCAGCGTATACGTTGTACTGAATTCGACGTAAGGATTGCATTAATATATTTTGACATAACTAAAATACTACTATTTTTAATTAGGCGACTAAATTAAATGAAATGAAAACTATAGCACAAACTCGATTAGGGACGTATCAGGATATGAAACAACGTTTTGTTGGTCATGATGATGCTAAATTGCTCAAACAGGTAGATGAATATTATTCACAAACAGAAAGTGAAATCGATATAATTAATGGTTTATTACATTATACCAAACATCTTACGGTGCTTGCTACATTCAAAGATGATGCAGGTTTAAGTATAATCGGTCGTTTATTAAGTTATGCCGAACACACGGTGGATCTTGCATCAAAAAAACCAATTGATTCAAAAACAAATGTTACAGATGAATCTGACAAATCAAATGAATCTGATGAACCTGATAAATCAGATGAATCTGGTGAATGTGATATATCTGATAAATCTGGCGAATGTGACATATCTGATAAATCAGATGAATCTGATGAAAAACCAACAACAAGTGTTAAAGGGTAAGATTTATTTATTATTTCCAATAAAATAATAACTTTTTGTTTTTAGTATTCCACGGGTAGAAAAAACGGCAGAAGATGAATTAACTGAGATGGAAACCGGTTCTGAAGCTCATTCTATGTAAGTGAATTTTATCTATCAGAATTTTTTTATTCATATTATTGAATAGGATAAAAGAAACAAAAAATCCTGCAACTATTTTTATCTGTAACAAATGTAAACAACATTATGATATCAAAAAATAATATTTTTTAAGCGGTTTTACACGGGAATAAATTTATGTACTTGTAACCAACAACGTAAATATTTATTTTCATGTATTCCTATGTATATGTAACCGTATTTTTATAAGAATAAAGATATAATAAATCATCATCATATACTCTTTTCGATAACGATGCATTTCAGAAAGTTGACCAATAAAAGGTATGCATGGTTCACCACTGATTTCTTGTGCATGAAATATACCATATACACTTTTTCCAGGACGAATTAATTTGAAATAGATAATAGAAAGTATAATAAAAATAATAATCACGAGCATATAAAGTAAAATTTATAACATTGTATCAATAAAAACAAAATATTATGATTAATATTATTCTGTTTTTCTACTGAATGAAACATCAATGGCGAAAAAGAAATATTTTTCTATATCTTGCAAATTATTTTTCTTTATATAACAGTGTTGTTTTGAATAGAGGAGTGAAAGAAAAACAATGCATGAATAAAGAATCATTTAGCGATTGTTTCATCCACGTCTTTTAATGTGTATATTTCCTTCATATACACAAAGTTATAAAAAACTTTCTGACATCATGAATATGACAAGAAAGTTTTTGACTATATGTTATTTTATATTGCAATTAAAGATAATTTAATTCTTCGTGATCTTCTTACCAAACAAATAACACATCTTAATATCGATATTAAAACGACAGAAAAAATATGTTCAAAAACTTCTTCAAAGATTTTTGCATTAATCTTATCTTTATGTAAAAAATTAATCGTTTTGAATTTTTGTGATATGTTTCCTACACAAAAGTATTGGGGTACTTGTTTTTATCTACTATGGAAAAGTTATAGGCCTTCAACTNTTCTTTTCTGTTGACATTATCAATTCAAATGAATGTCGTTAAGTACATAGCTCCATTGTCGATAAAACCATTCACAGACGCAAAAACACACTAATTAGTTTCAACAAATTGATTCGGCAATACATGACTTGTATTGTGTAAAAGAAGTTTAGGACAGACAAAGAATTTTGTGTTAACTTTATTAATGCCATTTGATTAGTCGAAATTTATTTCTCATTCATATGAAGAAAACAAAATTCTAGCTAAGCATTCTCGATTTATAATAATTTTCACGATAAAATCATAGTTTTTAAAGAAAATGTAGTGAGTGAAAGTTTAAATAGAGGTTTTTACGGGTTTCTTACCTTTTATAGGCCCTAGCAACTGGGGGGAGGGGGGGGGGGGGGGAGAGGGGCCAACGATTATTAGTTATGTTTGCCGAGTAACGTCAAAAGGTACATTAACAACAGTGCTCAGATCATTCTAGAATTTTCGAAAACATAAGATTTCAGAATGCGTGTAGTAACGAAAATTTTTTTTATAATTTTGACATATTCAATCATTTGGCAATTTTTTAAATAAGTTATTTTAATGTCGCTGGTTATCATAAATTTATAATAGTCAGAATTAATGATTTCCATGTTTCGACTTTTCACTGGACCCCAATAATAAGTTTTTTTTTTTTTTTTTCATAAACGACGCTTTTTTTTCTACCTGCATCTTTATTTTTTACATCAGAACATTTCGAGAAATACCTTATTGATAGACGATAAAATGATGTACATGATAGTATGGATTTAAAATAGACTAAAAAACAAATTTTGATAAAGCTATGAAAATTTCACAATACCGATAACAACAATTGGATAGACTTATGTTGATATGGTTATTATTGATATTTCAAAGGTTGATAAAAAATTTATGATTCTATTCTAAATCATACCATCATATCAAGTGTTTTCTTGTTTGCAAAATGACGCATTTTCCAAATTGTTCACTGTAAACTAATTAAATAATTAAATTTAAAATAAGAACTTGACTGCTCAGAAAAAAAACAAGCAGATCAGGAACTTTTTTGGTTTAAAAATTAAAGATTTTTTCAGAAAAGTAATTAAAAACGTAGAAAACTGTGGTAAACAAAATTTTTTTCCATATGAATAGGGAATAGACTTCGAATTATCGACTGGCACTCATAATATTAATGTAATATTCTTTCTCTCTCTTAAATTTCTTTTGCACAATAAAAGTTATTAATATTCAAATAATGTTTGGAGTTGGTAAATGACTCAATGTAACAACACAAAAAAATGACAGACGATGAATATTAAATCAATTTAGACTCACTGCGAAATACGTATAATATGAAAATGTAGTTGAGTTGTTTAACAACTAAAATTCTGTTACAATAAATGGATTTATAAAAAGATCTATATGTGAAACAAATAGATTAACTATTGATATTGGCACAATAAGTTAAAGAAACTTTGTATTAAAATCATCATTGTTAATTGTTTATCTAATTGACTTTGAGCTAGATATACTGTTGAAGAGGTCAATTGTTGCACATTAAATCCTTCAACATGAAGTATTTTTCAACAATGGTTTTATTTATTTTGAACGGTATTGAACTACAATAAAATATATTACGATAATGTTCTACAAGAATTTTATTTTTGCATCTTCTTCAGATGACTTATCTATTTCGTTTGTCGATTGTCATAATTTTTTCCAATTAAAATTTTAGTGCGTTGATATTCTGTATGATTATCATGTGCACAGTTTTTACTACAAATTTAGAGGTTTTTATGTTCTACGCAAGGAATTCAATAACATTTTGATGAATAAATAAAAACCAAGTTTTGTCGTCTACTACAATAATAAATATCTCATGTTGATAGATAAGAAATATATATGTATACATAAAAGTGTAGGTTTTATCTGATAATAGACTCTATTTTTCCTTTTTTTTTTTTTGCATCTCTTCATGTGACAGAAAAAACTAAATAATAAATATGTGGTTTATATTAATATTCGTTTTCTTTGTACCTGTTATTTGTGAGTATGACAAAGAATCATCGACAAACTCAGTTAATTCAAATCATTTTAAATCAACCTTCCATATATTGAATAACACATTATTTAATGAGGAACTCACAAAAGATTTACCACCGACTATGGTAGATTTTATAATGGCTTTTAAAGATCCAAAATCAGATCAATTACCATTATATCTTCGACGAAATGATCATAATGAAGAAATAGTTACTGCTTATGATTTCATTATAGATCTTACACGACCTACTGATATTTTTCAAGGTCTTAAAGCATATCCACTAATATTTCCTAGAGGTAAAGAAGTATATGATAATAAAATAAATGATCAACAAAGTCAAAGTAGATTTATGGTTAATGTAGTAGGACGTTATAATGTGGGAAAAACTTATGTATTAAAACTTTTAGCAAATATGAATTTAGGACATTCATTTACTGAACGAACAAATGGTATTAGTGTAGCATTACCTTCATCAGCAGTTACTCATAATGCACCAATGGCTTTAATTGACACAGCTGGTACACGTACTCCAGTTATATTTGATAATAATGATTTTCATTATCGATCATATGAACGTCAAGTTAGTGATTCATTTATACAAGAAATAGCTTTTAATTCAGCAGATATTTTTGTATTAGTTGTTAATCAATTAACACTTGATGATCAACTTTATTTAAAAGCACTTTATAAACGATTACATGTATGTAAATAAATTTAATATTGTTCTGAATTATAGCAGCAAAATTTTTTTTTTCGATATTGCTGAGTTTTGAAATTATATTTGAATTATTGAAGATATTCGCTATTAAAAATAATAGTTCTCAAGATATTGAAAATGAATATTTAAAATAAACAATGTTCTCTTCGATATTTTTCTTGAATAAAAAAAAATATTAAAATACAACGATTCACTTTCATTCTTATACATCACAATGATAGACTTTCATAAGCATTAATGACTATCATGGACTATAAAAAAAAACAAATAATCTTTTCGTGAAATGTCCTTGGATTGAGATATAATATTTGAGATGAATTCATATAAACACTATTTACGAGAATATAGTTTCTTCTTGAGATATTTAAGTCTCATAAAACAGAAAATTCTAGCATTATCAACTTTAATATGGCAGAAAGAAAATATTTTTTCCAACTGAAATTTTTAGAACATTCTACCAACAGATAGATTTATTTGGGGACAAAATCTCAGATTAGAATATTATCATTCAAATTTTCTGGTATATACCATGCCCGAGGCAAAAATGCTTATAACCTTGGACAGAAGGTTTAAGAAGAATTATGGGATTAAGCGTAGATGTGAAGGAAGTAGCTGTAAATGTGTGTGCTGATCTGGATCTTGTCTTCATTTACACCCACACTCACATCCCTGTGAGAAAGTGTCCTGACGAGTAAGCGCCCTACATCCGCTCTTCCAGTGTTAGTGAACTATACATGACAGGAAAATTGAACAAATCTGTTGTGCAAACACTTTTCATACTTGAGTATCATGAATCGTAAGAAAAAGTGACTATGCTATTAAGAATGATATTGTCTTGTATCAGCTATATTTTCACAAGTGTTCTTCTTTTTATTTCGCACATATTATATAGAAGAAGAAAGCGGTCATGTATTAAAGATAAACCATATAGAAAACTAATCAAAGTCAGTCATAGACATAAACAAATTGATTCTGTTCACAATCTCGACGTGAACGACAATGAAACTTGAACAGTATTTCAGAACAATTTCAAGTTCTATGCTAACTAAATTTTACTGAGTCTAATACCAATAGGAAATCCTTTTTTTTGGATTGAAACCATCTAGCTCAAATCTGAATAGGGATTTTAATAGCGACTTCGTAGATAATCTATAATGATAAGGCTTCTAAAAAATTGAACACAGTTGTTTTCAAGTCTCAGAAGACTTTGTTGAAGCTATATTTTAACAATGATGTTTTAAAGAGCATAAAACTCTAAAAAAAAACTAAGGAATCATCATATTTTCTACGTCCTTCTCTCGAAAAATGAATGCTCTTTAAAAGGGTATTGTTAAAAAATAACTACAAAAAAGTCTTCTAAAATCTGAGAACTATTATGTTTGGTTTTTTAGAAACTTAGCCATCGTATTTCATCTGTGAAATGTTTGTATATAATGCATTAAATAGAAAACTCCATGGTCTATTAAAATCATAATCTGAATTTGATCTAGATGCTTAACATTATAGTAAAAAATACAAAATACGTTGTTGTGAAACCTTTTTCGACTACCTTATATTTAACTTATATTTAGGATAAAGGCTTAAGACCAAATGATATAAAACAACAATTGTTAATTGTTCATAATTATTTTAATTTGCATTTAATATCTGAAATTGAACAAGTGGAAAAAAGTGAACTGATTGGAATGTTTAATGCCAAAAAGCAACCACAAGGTTTTTGGTTAAGCAAAGATTTTAAACATTTTATTTTAGCCAATAGTAATGGTGAAGCTGGAAAAAAATATAATGATCGAACAATTGAACAATTACAAATAATGATCAAAGGATCACATACAGGATTAGAAAAAGATGTTTTAAAAAAAATAATAAAAGAAACTGAAAAACTTCTAAGTAAATTTCTTGTTGATCAAACATCAAATTCTAATACACATGATGAAAATATCAATTCAAATATTTTTCAACGTACATCAAATTTTATTCTTCGATTATTTTATGATCCAAAAAATACAAAAGAAAATTTAAAAATAGAAAATAAACATAAAATTAATATTCAATTAGATATAGAAAAATGGGAATCAGATGTTGATCATAAAGTTCCTCTATGGTTTATTTGTTCACAAGAACCACTTTCTGAAAATATAGTTTTATCAAAAAATTTAAAATTTAATGAAGATGGTTCAGTTTATATTGATTATTCATCAGATTTTATACCTGATCTTCATGTTGCACAATTAAACGAACAAGGTGATATTCAAATACGTATTGAATGTCCATCTTGTTCTCCAAAATATAAAATTCAAGTTCGAGGAAGTTCATTATTTATTAGTAATGAAAAACCTATGGAATCAATGATAAAAGATTATTTAAATACACGTCGTGCGGGTAAATTTGAGTTAGAAGTACCTGTTGGAAACTTTGAAAAAGATCGAACATTTGATTATAAATCGATTACCACAGATTTTAAAGATGGTGTGATGACAATTACTGTACCAGTTATGGAAGGTATAGATCTAAGGAAGTATCATATATATTTATGTATCTTATTTTTTATTTTATTTTAGATATTACAGTCATTAACACAGAGCTTTAGATAACATTCATATTTTTATAGTAAACAGTTTTATATGTTTATAATAAACTAGACATAATTTAACTACGTACATTGGTCTATTTCTATTAATGAATAATCAGAAGTGCGAGCGTGGGGTAGAGTTTGTCGAATTGATCACGAATTCGATCGAGTCTTTGTCTGAAAAGTTTAGATTCGATCAGCTCTAGCTGTCCGACAAATATGCAAGGTACGTTAGTCACCGAATCTAAAGTTAAACCAAAAAAAAAAGCATCTCGTATCGTCTGAGCAGCTATTCAATCCGAGTAGAAAACTTCATTGAGAATATAAAAGTACAGTTTAATTTGATCGGAATCAAGGTCTGGTTTCGGAAATTTTGGACTCGACAGCCTCTAGTATGGGATAGTGCGTATGTGGCTATGGAATATTGGCGAAGAGAAGACTAACACCTACATTTTTTAATATAAAAACTTGTGACTTATGCATCATTGATAAAAAGCGTTATTCATATGTTTTAATACACAGATGATAATTATACCTTTTGTATTAAACAAATTAAGAACCTACGTCTGTTCTTTCTACAATTTGATAGAGAAACTCCAGGACAGTGCTAAAGTGTATCAGAAGTGACCTGCCCTCAATATTTTCATGCAGTTTTTATTATCAAATTCTAATAAGAACACAAAAAAGAGCAAGAGATTTACATCTCAATTAATAATCACAAATAAATATATATTCTGTTATAATATATATACAAGTAAATATTTCGTAAACTGTTATGTCAAGTTATTAAGTTTAACTATTATCAGAGTTAAAGTAAATAGTGATAAAATATCAAATCTGACTGCATTAATTTGTACTATGCAATCATTCAGTTATGTAATATAGAAGGGTTTTACTGTTCACTTTTTATTAGTCAGTTAAATTAATCATTGAGATTTTCTCGTAACACTTTTTTCTATGATAGATTGCGTATGCATATGAACTTCTCAAACGTGTCAACAACTAGAAAGTATCTAACTTCATGTTTTCTGTTTCTTTTTCTTTTTCTTTTTGAAACAAAGTATTAATTTATTTTTGACACCTTTGAAAATGTTTGTGATGAGTCAAAAGCTATAGGCTCGAACCAAAAATTTAAGCTCTTTTCAAATGTTGACGTTGAAAAGTTGTCTCACTTTTTGTTCAAAATTAATACGATCAATTTTGAAAGACTAAAACAAAAATAGTTCGAACAAAAAAGAATGCCTATAGCTTCACTTGAATAAAAGTGACAACTTAGTGCAATATATAACATTTTGTAAGAAAAAGTGCGCACTCGATAAAATCAATAGCTCCGATAACTTTTAATACTTTTGAAAAGAGGCTTTTAAGAGTTGCAAACAACCTATTGATTCACTTTACAATCTGATTTTTAACTCAATAAAAAAATTCCCTCACTTTTCTTGAATAAAAATAGACACAATATGTCTAATACTATACAGAATGAGAACACGAAATTCTGATCATCACCTTTAGTTGTTGGCTTGTCTGCTACACTTTCACGCAAGCTAATATGGGTAAACATTAGAAGTGGAAACTTCAATTCATATGTTCTGTCCAAAATAATTCTTTTCGTCTTTTAAAGATTGCATCATTAGTCTCTAACGATAGCTGAGCTGATGAGGAAACATTTTCAACTGAATAGTCGTCTTGAAATTCGAACTCTGTGCACAGGCTAGACTACAGTAGGATATGAAAATCGGGAAAGCGAAAATTGATCGAACGAAAAATGGTTGAACGAAAATTAGTCGAAAATTTTGTAATAAAAGAACAAAAACTTTTTCCTAAACAGAAGCTTGAACTCTGACCTGTATCTTGAGGATGAGGAGAAGGGTGAGAGTGAGGGTGAAGGCGAGGCTGAGGCTGAAGCTGATGTTGAGGATGAGGAGGGAAAGTAGGCGTATTCTCAAGACAGGAAACATTACTACAATAATTAGAAGAAGTTGCTCATAATTTCTAAACTACTATTCCTTTTTTTATTTGTCTAACTTATTTGTCTGAATCACTATTATTCTCTAATACTAGCATATTAATATAATTAGTGTTTATTTTGCCTGCACACTTCAAACTTCGAGCTTCTGTTTTAGAAAAAGCTTTTGTTCTTTTATTACAAAATTTTCGACTAATTTTCGCGTCGACCAATTTTCGTAGAACCGTCTGTGAACACAACCTGAGATCGAAATATCGTCATTCGATTTGTTGGTAGATGCCATGTCGAAGCTAAAATTCTAGTTAAATACGTATATGTCGAGACAGAACATCCGAGAAGACATCCTTGTGAGGCTTTTCATATTTCACTGTAGTCTACTTTATACACAGAGTCCAAATTCAGAAGTGATTGGTTAGTTGAAAACGTTCCGTCGTGAGACAAGTTTTCAGCGTCAATATTCGAAAAGAGTTCAAATTTTTGGTTCTAACTCGTAGCTCTTTGATTCATCGCAAATATTTTCAAGGCAATCAAAAATAAGCAGATATTTTATCTCAAAACTTTTGACTCACCCATTATCACACTTAATAAATAAAAACAACGATGAAATGAAAAAAAAAAGAAATATTTCTTCTTGTTCTTATAAAACATTGAGAAACAAAGATAATCATAATGTAAGATATAAAAAACATGCACGTATAATACGAGAATTTTTCAAATATTATTCTCTTAGAATAATAATGAATGTAATTTTATCTTCATAGATTTTTCTAAAATATTGATAAATATGTTTATTTTTGTTGTTCTCTCATTGATTATCTTTTCAACGGATGCATCTGTTCGTATCATAGATGATTGTCAATTAGTAATTGTTGGTGGATCAACTGCAGCATTAGGTGCAGTTCTGTCTGCTTCACAATTACTCAATAAACATGTATGTTTACTTGAACCAACTGATTGGGCTGGAGGACAAATGACAAGTGAATTATTAAGTGCACCTGATTTTGCTGGTTATAAATTAACTGATAGTAGTGGATTTACACTTGATGTTGGAACTATTAATCTTCAATTAGAAAATCGAAATCCTTTATTTACAAAAATGTTAAATACACTTGGAAATACTGGTCTTTGTTCTGTATCGCCTATTTGTTCTATACCTGATCAATTTCATTCTCAAGTTGTTTTACCTTTAATAAAAAGTCTTCGAATTTTTTATAATACTGTTATTAAACGTATTGATAAAGATAAAAGTGGTCGTCGTATCACAAAAATTGATGCTATTCAAAGAATATCGATTGAAAAACAAAATCGATGTCGATTTTTATCTGAAGAATTACCTGATTGGTATTCATATGATAATAGTTCATGGTTTAATAAAAGTAAATTATCATTTATTAATATGTCATATGTTATTGAAGGAAGTTCATGGGGTGAAGTATTAGTTTTATCTAATGCAAGTTTTATTCAAGGTATTATGGAAGAATTTGATGGTGATATATCTGGTAATGGAAATTGGTCATGTGGTCAAATGTTTACAATAGATTTTCTTGAACAACTTCGAGAAAAACCTGTAGATGAACCACCTAATCCATTACCTGAACCAAGTGGTGGAGGTAAATATTCATTATTAGGTCGTCCATGGGAACGTGCATGGACTTATCGACGTGTTAATACATCATCAACTGATATAAATATTGTTGCTGTTAACGATACAATTATTCAAAATCGTGTGAGAGGAAATGATTATGGAAGAAAATTTTTTTTCTTATCACCAACTGAAGCAAAACGTCATCGTGATATTGGTATATGGAGAGGTGGAGTTAGTTTAGAAGCATTAAAAGGTAGTGAAGAACAATCCTATGGTTGGCATTATTGGTTTCGTGCAAATGCACCAATCGAATGGACTAATCGAACTATATTTGTTAATTCATCATTATGGACTGGTACTTGTCATGGTTTAGCTAAAATGCCTTATTTACGTGAATCTCGTCGTTCAATTGGAATAAATAATTTTCTTATGAATATTTCAACAATAAATGGAAATGCATCGGATTTACATGGATATATATTTCATGATCGTATATGTCTTGGTGCATATGATGTTGACATTCATAGAATGAAATTATGTCAATATCCTTCATATATTCGACAAAATTATTCTATTCTTCCATATTATATTCCTTTACGTGCAATGACGAATCGAGATATTGATAATTTGATTGTTATTGGAAAAACAATGGCACAAACATTTCTTGTGAATGCAGCAACACGTTTACATCCAGTTGAGTTTTCTAATGGTCAAGCAGGTGGTATAATGGCAAGTTATGCGATTCTAAATAATTTAGATAGAGTTGATCAGATGCTTGAAGAACAACATCTTACACGTTTACAAGCAATAATTAAAACATTTACACCATTATCATGGACGATCAATGGTGCTCGTTATCCCAATGATTAACTAAATTTCATTTTCTGTAATTCACGAATAGCATATAGAATTATGAAAAAGATTTCAGAAAAAAAAGAGAAGAAAGATTTTACTCATATTATGTCTAGTTATTTCTCGCTAGCATAATCTTGAAGACTTCCTAATACAACTTTGCAAGGTATCAAATCAAAGATTTGTGAGAAAGTTTACAGAAGATCTCTGCAGATTTGAAAGTCAGTTCAAATAGTTTCCAATAATGAGATAAAATGTCTTTGAAAATCTGATGAGTACTAAAATCGATTGCTATATTCGTTTGTAGAATAGTTTCAGTTTGTTTTCAGTTTTTACACATTGAAATTTTCTTTGTACAAAAAAAGAAGGTTTCACTTTTTCAAGAATGCTTTACACCAAAGTCATCTACGGAGTCTCATCTTATTTGACAGATTACTTCATTTAAAAGTTAATTCTCAGCGGACCGACGGCTAGACTACTTGCAGGCACTGATAAAAGTCTTTGCGATTTCTAAAAGAGAATTATATCTTTACAATCTTTGTTGTCTCATATACTTTTACAAACACAAAACAAAATAGTGAATGTATGGCTGCATTCGTGCATAAATTCTGCAGGAAGCCACTAGGGATACCCAAACATGTATGTTCACCTCCTCAAAGCAAGATCTAACTGGAGATATCATAGAAAATCAATGGCGAGTTTCTGGGTATTTCACGTGTTGTCGGAACTTACTAAGAGTTTTTTTTATGATAATTCGCTAGTGACTCAGTAATGATTCTTCGATTTTCGAGGAATTTATCGAGTAGTGATGGCGCTAGTGGTATGTTTAGCTCATTCGAAACTTGATTGAGTCCACTCTGGAAAGTTTTTAGCAATAGAATTTTTCAGACAGTTTTCTAATCAGATAAACAAGATCTAACGAATCTAAAATGATCTGTTGTAACTAAATCGAAATTTAAATCAAAACTATATCTAACGTACTTCCATTTTCCAATGGTGTCTGAATGATAAGGATCATAAGAACTACACTGATAACATTAGCTACTTGTGGAAGAAATATTTCTGACATCAATTTTAATCACTAGAGACTTTTCGCGGTAATCGCAAAAATAGTAGCATATGATTTTTCTTATGTTTCACTGCTTATTTCTTTTTATAATACATACAGTGTTAAATAATATTGTGTACTTAGCAATGATCGAGTGCACTGAGAGACATTTGAATCGATTAACTACAGATGTGAGAAGTGAATTAAGATCGAGTGTGACTTTGTTATTTCGTATAACAGCTATTCACCCTATTTTTAGTATTAAAACAAAGTTTTAATTTCCGTTTTTTGAACGAAAAAATATAACTTTTTTCGTCTTCTACCGATCGTAAAGCTGTTACGAGAGCTTATTCTATTCCGACAAGAAATACTGATATCGTTGCTATCATCAAGAATTTCTACTACAGATTCTACTAGGTATTGTTAATTAGTTTGTCCAAGAAAATCAAATATAATCGAAGTATGATAGCAGTGAAAATTTTCGTTTATTTTTCAAAATATTTTCCTCTGAAAATGTTCTTCTCCGATTCATGAATACATGATTATCTTTAAAGTCAAGTAAAATAATCGATACTATTCTATGCAAATATTTGATTAATCTTTTATATTTACATAATTTTTAGAATGAATAGACTTTTTAAAATCAGCGACATCTTATTGCAATACACTCTTTTTGAATTTTTGTTGTAGTCAACAAATGAATCAATAGCAACAATTCAATATGAAAAAAAACAATCTTTCAAAGAATGCGAAAAATTCTTGAGACGTAAAAGAAAAAATTTCCAAATTTGATCATTTTGATTTGTTTAATTAAATCGATCTATAATAAATGAATTATGTGTTTAGATTGAATAAAAAAATGGCTTCAAAACAGTTTGATCAACTAAAACAACATAATACTCGATTATCAGATATGATTAAAGAACCAACACGAATGCTACCACCAATAAAAGGATTTGAAAATCTTGATCTTGTCTCATTAGAAAAAGCTGTTGAATCTCTAATTTCAATCGTTCCTGAAATCGATCAAATGATTTATGTAGTTACACAAAATTGTACTAATCCTAAAGATGATCTTACTCCTGATGAATCGGCTTCAATAATGCTTTATTCAATGGAATGGACGTCAAGAGATGATTCATTTTATTTTATTCTAAACAAAACCCTTCGTTCAGAAAATCGTCAATTATTAAAACCATGGTTTCTTTATTTACGCTTATTTATTCATTCTCTTTCAAAACTTCCATCAATTGCAGGAAAAGCTATTTTTCGTGGAATAAAAATGGATTTAAGAAATGATTATCCTACAGATAAAGAATTTGTTTGGTGGGCATTTTCATCATGTACAAATCAAGTAAGTGTTTTAGAGAATGAAGAATTTTTTGGTAAAACTGGAAAACGAACATTATTTGTAATTGAATGTGATTCTGGAAAAGATATTCATAATCATTCACTTTTTCCAACAGAGAACGAAATTTTACTTATTGCTGCAAGACAATTTCGAGTTATTGCTAATCTTAATTCGGACAATGATCTTTATATAATTCAAATTAAAGAAATTAAACCTCCTTTTCCTTTTATTTCATGTTCACCTATGATACCATCAACAATGGCGTATCAAAATAGAAAACTTGAAGATCGTATTAAAATATGTCCAATGCATTCGGAAATAAATTTAAATCAACAGAATTTAACTGATCAAGACATGAATATCGTCGTACAGGAAGCGATCATCAATAAACGATGTAAAAAACTTTCATTAGAAAATAATATAATAACATCACAAGGTGCAATAACAATCGCTAATGGACTGAATAATAATACAACATTAGAAGCATTGATACTCTATCATAATCATTTGTCTGATTTAGGAGTTCGTCATTTATCAAAAGTTCTTTCAACAAATAGTTCTAATCTAAAAATACTTGGTATTGGTTCAAATAGTATTACGGACAATGGTATACAATATCTTGCTCAAATGCTTAAAAAAAATCAATCATTGATTGTATTAGGACTTGTTTTTAATGAAATTACTGATCAAGGTGTTCGATTATTAGCTGATGCACTTTCTCATGATAATCAAACTCTTCAATTTTTACATCTTTCTAAAAATAAATCGATTAGTAATTCAAGTTTTGAATATCTTAATCAAATGCTTAAACGAAATCATTCATTAAGAGAACTTTGGATGCAGAATTGTAGTTTATCTAATGATATCAAACAAAATTTACGACAAAGTATCAGATCAAAAACTAATTTTCGTTTAGAATTGTAACAATAAGAATAACTATTTATTTCATACTCACACATGATTGTCTTTTTTTCTCCATTTTATTTCTCAATAAATCAATTGATTTGTAATTTGCTTTTTTTCTATTGAAAAGAATGGTATAAGCTATAATAAGCTTATATTTTATGATTTTAACTATGAGAGGAAACAAAGCTCGCAGTCTATACTTCAATACTTCATCTAAATCATATTTTACAAAATCTTGATGATAGGACTTTTCGTCACATGAACAAAATGTTGTAATACCTCTTAATACTATATATTTGTATATCAGTAAACGATGTTGTAAAATATGATGTAGATAAATAACGTAACAATATCATGATGTGAAACACGATCTAAAAGGAGTGTTGAAGTATAGAGGTAGAAATTTTGCCCCTCCTCCTTTCCAGTGAACCATGGCAGACACCCTGGGAATTCATTACAGACTGTAACAGATGCCTTAATAGTGTCATTACTCTCCGTCACAGGTCATGACAGACGTTGTTGATATACAATCAAAGAACGCGCATATATCAATAGCATCTTGTTATAATATATGGATTACTTCATTATAGTATTCTTCAAGAATTAAGCAAAAGGATGATCAAGGGCATGGCCACGCATCGGTCACTCTCGCATTGGGAGGATTCTAAATCACAAAAGTGAAGAATATTGTCTCGACAATCAAAAGTGCAATATCAAAAAATTATCAGATATGTTGTAAACTATGAAATACACAGCAGAGAAGTGACATAAACTCTATTTTTCGTCCGAGAGATCTCAAAAACGAGATATATTGACTAATTTCGCCAAAAAACTATAATTTTTCCCATTGCATTTTTTGTTTCAAAAATAGATAGAAATTCTAATGTGATTCCATTATGAGAATAAAACTAACAAACTGAAACGATAAAACTGTCTTGTACTATTCGTGGATTAGAGAGAAGATGAATTTTTATCGTGACAGTTTGAAATGTTAAGTTTTCAAATTTTCCTCTTTAGAACGTCAAAAAAAGACGAAATTTCGTAACGGATGATATTTGAAATCTTCTATTTGATGAAATCAGGCTCGATCAGAAATAACTTGATATTCTAACAGCTTGTTAAAAACTGAACAAATTTTGAATACAACGTTCATTTGAAATTTGCTTTGTTTCGTACAAAAATGCTTAACTCTTAGTTATCCGAAAAAATGAAACTCCGGCTCTGTCTGAGTATTCAAGATTTATCATTGTTTAAATGATCAATTGATTGACTTTGTGTTTTAACGATTTGTCCTTCAATTCTAATTATTTAGATATAGCTTTATTTTGAAAGGTAGCTATAATCGGCGGTTACAAAGAAAGAAAACCCAATTTTCCTGAGAATTTGCTTCTTCACTTCTGGTGAAAGCTCCTCTTAAAAATTTCGAAAATTACAGGTAGTCCTACAGATAAAAATTTAATTCTTCTTCAAGAAGTTATTTGAAAATGAAAAATTCAGCTGTTAAGTTGTAAAGCGCAATTTTCTCTTCAGATTAAAATCAATCCGAGCTCTCTAAGCATGTCCAATGGCTAAGAAATCTTTCAAATGACAACAGTGAATAACTGCAAAATTCATCTCGAGAATATTGTGAAATGAATTTTGACGTTGAAAATCAAGTTTACTTTCGCTATAAGATCCTAAAAGAAACATGATGGTGGGGAAGATGTTCAACAATTGATGATGTATATTTGCTGATATATGAGGCTTATATTCTCCAGATTACATGCCTATACTACATCTAAAAGGATTTTGATGAGTGAAGCATTCAAAACCACCTTTGGATTATGAAATTTATCACGGAAAAACTTGTGAAACCCTCAGACAGCAGTGAATGCTAATGCATTCGAAATTAAAAATATTGAACTACGAAACCATGAATGAACATCGAAAACTGTCAGTGTAGACAAAAAGAAGAATTTGTGCTGAACGAAAGGAAAGAGTTTAAGAGCATTGTTTCAACATTCTTTTATTCAGTAGCGTCCAGAATATTAATTTTCGAATGTCTTTTACAATAATTAGACTTATTTTATTGAAAATAAATAAATGGTATATTTATAAGATGGTTGTTTGTTTTTCTTTTTACAATTATGTTCGACGAGCAACTAGAATTCAATTTATTTATGTTAAAATATTTTATAAAGCGTACATATGAATATGTGTAGATGATGCACTGAGAATTCTATTAGTATGCGTTGATGTTTTGTTCGATTGTAAAAAGGTTGCGAAAATATAAAATTAAAGTAAAATTTACTTACACGATTACATAGAGTGTGACGAGCTGATCAAGAATACGTGTGTTCTCAGTTTTTTTGAATGCAGTTTTAGATAAAAATTTCTTTTTTTTTTCCAGTGACCTATTTTTTCTGAAAAAGAGGTCACTTTTCAATAGCCGACAAAATGTAATTTTTCTTTGTTTTCTTCAAATTTTAAAACTGTTTTGTTTTAGATTCAACAGGAGGAACTAAATCTAGGCAAGTCATTTATAAATGACTTTTCTAAATTTCGTTTTTCAAGTTGAATGTAAAGCAAATATTTTTGAAATTTGAATAAAACAAAAAACACTTACAATTTGCCGGTTATCTAATATTGACCTATTTTCTTCAGAAAAAGTAGGTCATCGAAAAAGAACTGAAACTTTGCTTACGAAAACTCATTCTAAAAAAAGAAAAACACTTACATTCTTGATCGATTTGTCACGCTCTATCTAAACCGTATTAAAAAAAAAGAAAACTCTGCTCTAATTTTGTATTTTCGGCAACTTACATATCAATCACTGCAAAACGACGATGGTATTGTTTTGTTTTACTTTCTTCATATAAGCTAAATATATGTAACATGTATCAAACTATTGTTTTCTATCGTTAAGAATTGAAAAGAAAAAATTGTTTATATAAAATAGCATGCAGCGCGCATCGTGGAATATTTTCATGTTGGCATAAGTGATG
Source organism: Rotaria sp. Silwood2 (assembly GCA_905329745.1). NCBI lineage: Eukaryota > Metazoa > Rotifera > Eurotatoria > Philodinida > Philodinidae > Rotaria > Rotaria sp. Silwood2. The sequence continues at coordinate 118,262 of CAJNSZ010000158.1, read as the reverse complement.
AAACCATTGTATTGATGAGTTATTGATTGTAAGAAAAAGATTAACTCAATCTCAAATGAAGTTTCATTTTTTAAATACCTTAGTTATCTTTATTGATAGATTAATATCACAAACAATCCGACAAATGAATTACTTTAAAAGAACCATATTGAAATGCTGAGAAAATGACGTTATTAACTTAACGTCATCGTTCACGCTTTTTCGTCGCGCTCAAAACTCGATTGATACCTTCAGAGTTAAATATTATTTCTAGACCTTTTTCTTCATATAACCTGATAATTTGAAAACAGATGCATCCGTTAATCAATTGGCCGACTAAGAATAAATCAATTCGTTTTGAAGAACTTGATAAGAAATTAGGAAAATCTTCAAAAAATATGTTTAAAAAGAACTTAATTCGTCATCTGTAAAAACTAAAATAAAAGATCTATGAAATGATTATTTCATTGTATGATTCATAAGTTTTTATGATATAAAACCGTAACTATCTTACTAAAATTTAATGAAATTTGTCATGAAAATATGGACTTGTGTGTATTTTTATTTAATTTTCTCAAGATGAGTATCCAACTAATTTTTTAAGTATATTTTATTAATTATTCAACTAAATAATGAACTGATACAATTAGGAAAGTAATATTTGAAAAGACATTGATAGCAGCATGAAGATTATGATTGTAGGTGAGGTGTGCAAATCTTCTCATCAGCCAAACCCACACTGTGACCGAAGAAAATATTAGATATTCTTATATGTTTCATTAATGACTTTTTTTTTCTTATTTCTTTTTTACATAATAAATTTTCTCTTGATTATACTTTCTTCCTTCCTACGCTCGATTCTACTTTGCGGACATTTTTCCTTATTTAGCCAAAAAAAGTGTACGCAATCTTAATATAGCCAAAAAAATGTTCTAATAATTTCTCTTATATAGAACTATGTGCATTAATCATCTTACGATATTCTATTTTGTTTGTTTCCATAATGCGACTATTTTTGCTCTCACTCCTATCTCAATTCTACTTTACAAATGTTCTCTTGCTTTCAATTAAGAAAAAAAAAATGTGCGCAATCAAGAATACACGGATCGATTAAGAGGAAAAAATAGAGTTAAATTCAAAAGGGTGCAAAAAACTTTCATACAAAAATAAATCTTCTCATGTCCGTTTCACCTAACCACTTATTGACGAATCGATGATTATATAAGATAAATTTCCTACTCTTATGCTTCTGCTGTTGACTGCTAAAGTTGTCAAAGTCAGATTCAATAGCATATAATTGTATCGAAATAATAATTAGTCAAATACTGTGAAAGTAATTATGATTAGCAATGTCTCGCTAAGCTCGTGAATAGTCGCACAAAAAGAATCATATATGGGTACATTGATCAAATTGAAAATAAAAGTCGTATTTCAACAAAAAGAGAAAACATTGCTTTTAAAAAAAAAAAACTTTTCAATCATTATGTTCATCGATTAAAAAACTTTCTATTGTAATATTGTCTAATTCTTTAGAAATCAAATATACAATATATTTACCAATGATATATTATCTTTTCAAAAAATTCTTTAATAGTAATTAAAAGAAATAAAGCCACTCAGATATATTTTTCTTGTATCAAATAATATAAAAAGAACTTCATATAGTATGTTGTCATGCAAGTCACAATAACGTGGGCAGGAAAACAGTTGAAACATTTTGTTTTGAATATATTAAGTTGTTTATGGCTTTCTCTTTCTCAGTTAAAAATAACCAACGATCGAACACCAGGTACTCATTGATAATGCATATATATATATATAATGTCCTTCGAAACAATTTTCCGAACGGATAACTGTCATTTATAATAATGGAACTAAGGCGAGAAATTGATTTCAATTGAAGAAAATAAAAGACCGAGCGCGTTTATTCTTTCGTCTCGTTTTTTTCTCATAGTATTCAATTCACTTTACCATTAACTTCTTTTTTTTTTTCTTCTATTTAATGACATATTACGATAATGACAACATCAAACAACGCACCTAAAGATATTTAGAAAAAATAAAAAAAAAGAACAAACACATTCTTTCTTTTTTTTTTTTTAACCGTCATAAGTCATATCAAAACCAAGGATAACAATATGAGTAAGAATATGAGTTTTGTTGTTTTGTTATCTTAAAGACCTTTGGTTTTCGATAGATGGACGTTTAGAAAAACCATTGCCACCAGTAGTTGTAGATGCAAATCATCATTCAATTGAACTTCAATGGGAGAATGTATTAATTCAAGATAAAAAACGATCAGAAGAATCAAGATTATTTGATGAATCAGATTCAGCACGACCAGGTTCTTTAATTTATTTACATGGACGTGAGAAAAAAACTAGTTCATTTTGGGGAAGTATTTATACGTATGTCAAATACAAGAGTTTTTCTTTTTTGTGTTTAGTTTTGATTTCATTTATTTTCCTTTTAACATAATTAGAGGATCAGCAATGTCATATAAAATTGAAAATCTCAAAGCGAATACTCAATATGAATTTCGAATACAATGTAAATCTGGTTATAACGGTGGTGAACGTTCAGATTGGTCATCAATATTACAAACAGGAACAACACCAGAACCAATGACTGGTGAAACAGTTTTCAAAGCAATTGCTGTGCCTGGAAAAGAACAATTGGAAAAATTACTTCGAATTTTGTATGTTTTGTAACTTAATTCATTATTGAAAAAAACAAAACAATCAATTATTCGAACTTATGTTTTATAGAGGTTCAGATCATCCTTTATTAGAACGTCCAGATAAAGATGGAAATTTACCTTTAATGCATGCATGTACTAAATTTGATGTTGGGTAAATATTACTAAAGATTTCTTTTTTTTTTTTCGTCATCATGTGTTAAATATTTTTTCCATTATAGAAAAGTTGAATTATTGATTAAAGCTGGAGCAAATGTTAATAGTAGTATTGGTTCGGGCAAAACACCGTATGTCAATGTTTTTTTAATCATTTTTCAATCAATTTTTATAAATCAAATTTAGACTTATGGTTGCAGCTAGTACAGGTTTTCATAAAGCATGTGCATTACTTATTGAAAAGGGCGCAAATATTCATAGTATTGATCAAAATGGTAGTAAATAAAATCAAATAAAAACAAATTATTATTTAGAATTATTTTATCTAGGTACTTCTGTATTACATCATGCAATTGATAGTAAAAATTTTGAAACAATTGCTATTATAGTTCGAAGCTTAAATAATGATAAAGAGATTGAAATGAATAAGGAAGTTGGAATACATAAATGGACACCATTATATCGAGCAGGTAATTATATGCTCTCAAGATCGATAAATTATTTTTAGAAAGAATTTATTTAGTAATGCATGATTGTAATAAAGAAATAATTGAACTTCTTCTAAATCATGGTGCAAATGTTGAATGTGAAGATAAATCAACTGGTACAACAGCTTTACAAATGGCTGTTATTCGAGGCAATTTCCTAACAACACAATTATTAATTACTCATGGAGCTGACTTTAGAAAATTAAGCAAAGTATAGTAGAAAAATAAATTTTTATTTAAAAGACAAATACTTTTTTTAGGCTGGTGGAAAAACACTTCAACAATTGGCTATGTCTACTAATAAAATGGTAAGTGATAAAATTTAAGAATGATTCAAGAAGAATTAGAGTAGTTTTTGATTATCAATAATTTTTCATTTCTTTATCTCATATCATCTTCTTTTATATAAATTATTTGCATAATTTCATTGTAAAGAATATAAATAGATTGATCGAGTATCATAACATATCATCATTATGATGGAGATTTTAATCGTCAAGTCGAATATATTCGTTAAATAAAAAACATTCGTCAACACATCTAAATGTTCGATTAAATTTTCTATCAAAATGATAATATGTTGTTCTCTATTTTATAAACTGATGATAAGATCGTCCAAAATACAATAATATTTGATATAGAGATAAGAATTGTTTGACAATTTAACCAGTGCTTATTACTTTTAAAACACTATGTTTATATGTAAGAATATATATATTTTTCTTTGAATAGGATTTAATTAATTACGTCGATTCATTGCCGCCTGCTCCAAGAAATCAGTAATAAACTACTAGAGGAATTGTTTTCTTCTTACTTATCGAATCAAGATCACGTGTACTAAAACCTTTTTTTTTGTGTGCGATAAAAAGATACTCTTTTTCAAATAGAATCCTTCTAATCTACACTGATATATTTATGCAAATAAAAAAGTACATATTATTGTTTTTTGTTTATTAGTTTATTTGATAATATTGTTGCATTGGGTTTCATCTTCGAAATAATATTGCTGATAAATGCTGCTTTTGTTGTTTTTATTGTTGTTGCTGTTGTTGTTGTTGTTGTTTTTGTTGTTGTTATTGATGAATGACCAAAAAATTTAATTCCTGAACAAAGTTCTGGTAAAGCATAACGACTCCATTGTCCATTGGATTCACATTTCTTACAATGTGGTCCAAAAGCAAAAGCATATATAGCAAAAACACTTGATGGAGCATAAAGTGCACCACCATCGACTGGTTTTATTTCACCCCATTCACTAACTAAACGTGGATTAGCTCGTAATAATTCTGCATCACATCGAACTGTTTCACATACTGTCAATTGAGTCCAAAGACCTGTTAGAAGAAAAAAAAAATTTTAAAAGAAATTCTGTTATTTTTTTTTTTATTCTTTACTATCACGACAAGTACGACAAAATCGAAGTCCATCAGGATCTGAACGTCTTTCATAAACAGCTGTTGATAAATCAGGTACAGTTTCACGTGGATCATCATCTAAAAATTTTGTATGGTGATCAGGTTGTTCAATACGTAAACGACGAAATTCAAATGGAACAACCATTTGAGTTTCAAGTTGATCAAGTAATTTTAAAGGACATGGAGAAAATGTTTGATCATTAATTGAATCTGTTAAAGTTTTTTTTAATGATGAATGATCTATATTGATTAATGATGAGGATGAAGATTGTTTTAAATCAATATAAGATAATGGTATTGATTCTACAATAAGTTCTGGTAAAGCCAATGAACGTTGATGATCAAGCATACGTAAATTTCGAAGAAGTAATGATGATGATGCTGAACGATTATTTGTTAATAATGTTTCATCTTGAGGCCGTTGAATCATGTCTGTATCAATAATGATACATGTTGGAACTGTATAAACTTGATGTTCATAAATAAATTTTAGAAGAAATATTGCAAGATAGAAGAAAAACGATGACATGATTAGAATGAATGAAGTGAATGACTCGTGCAGTTTAATAATGTGAACGAATAAAGTGAGAGAGAGAAGAAGAAGAAGAAGAGCGAAAATAAAGGTATTAAGCTGTCCGATAACAATAGACGACAGAGATTAACTAACGGATAGTGTTTACCGATCGGTTCATGCAATCAATTGGTGCGAGACAACGATAAACGTGATGTTTAGCATCTAATCTCTTTTCACTTGTTGTTGTCAACGATAACAGAAAAGCTATCGATAAATCCGATAAGCGTTATGTCCTTTTTTTTTGTTCTCTGTTACTTATCGGGTATCGTATTTTTCGACTATTCATCAATCTGTTTAATGATGTTGCTGACAGATTGAAGAAGTTCTTTAGAGTTTGATAAGTTCTTGCAAATCTAACAAGAACTTCATTTATTGTAACAAGTTTTTAACAAAAATCTGAGACTAATAAAAGTCAGTATATTGCTTCACAAGAGTCTTCTCTCTGAAACTGCCAACATTCTTTTTTTGTAGAAACATTGCATCTGAAATTTTACTCGTTTACAAATCTTCTAATTTGTAAAAAAATTCAAGAAATAAATATTAAAATATTGGAATCTATGAATTGACAAAAATATGAACCTGAGCCCCAATCAGGAAGGATTCACATCTCCCAAAATGGCATACAATTATGATTTAATTTATAAGAACAAGATGTTCTCGATTTTTTTCCCTATAATATCAACTACCTAGTTCAAAATCAGATAGTGATTTCAATAGTCGTCGAAATTTTCTATTGAATTCATTATCTGTAATCAGATTTTGTAGATGAATCATGAGAGTAAAGTTTCTCAAAATACGGAAAAAGGTCATTTTCAAGCTTCAGAAGATTTTATGGAAATTATCGTTTTGTTTAATGGTATTATTTTAGAGCACCAAAAGCTGAATAAAATGACGAGTTGTTGCTTTTCATAAGAACTTCTTTTAAAAAGTCAAAAGCATCACAAACGACGATGAAAACAAAATTCATTCAATAGTCATTTTTCCAGTGAGTTTTGTTAGGTTAAATTTTGCCTTGCCTTGTTATGCATGTAAATGTTTAGGATAAAGTCATAAATAAATGCAATGACCTCCCATTTCTTTCATCGTTAAGTGCTTTTTAAGAGAGTACTAATAAAAATAATAATTATCACAAACTCGTCTAGAATCGGAAAATAACTTTTTGTCAGCTTTTTTTTTGAAAAACCCTACTCTCATATATAAAATCTTAGTATAAAACTTCAGCTAATAAAAAATTTCGTCAACTATTCAAATCATTTTCTCAATTTGATCTAGATACTGGCATGTAAAATAAATTATATAAAAATTAAAAAAAAATACGAAATCGATCATCATCAAAAACTAATCAAAGATGCCGAAACTTCATCAATTAGTCTGATTCTTTTTGATTGAAACCGATTTACAATTATGAAAAAAAAGTCCTTTTTAATCGCTTTCATCTACTTATAATTGATACCTTAATACTTATGAAATTGATTCTAATCAAAAGTTAGCAGAATAATCGACGAAACTTCGACATTTTCGATTTCTATTAGAATTGATTTTTCACATCAGTTATTGTTATATAGGCTGATGTTACAGAAAAAAAAAATATTAAAAAACAAATTTTTATAGATAAAAATTCAATAAATACTTTATCTGTATAATCAAAGTCACATTTCAATGTTATAAATTTTATTTAAAGTGTCGAAAAAAATTAAAAAACAAAATATCAGATAAATTTTGAAGATAATGCTGAAATAAATAAGAATCAAAGCATCAAAATTTTACTATGATTATACACATCGACTATTAATTAAGTTTTTTAGGTACAAAAATTTGTTTCTTATTATATAACATAATTGTATATTAAATGATTGTATTAGAAACTAATTCAAAATATCTTGTTCTTCCTAATTTTACTCGATACAATCGATGAGATGAATCATTCATCATGAAAAGAAACATGCACTAGAACGACATAGCTACTAATAGATTCTGATAGAAATATCAACATAAGTTTCATTTGAATCCTATATAAATACTGATTTACGTTATGTATCATTAGATTAGACAAAACGGCGATTATTCATGCAAATCTATTTTCGAAAAAAAAATCTAATACATTGATTTGATGACCATCACATTTCAGATACAAATAAGAATTAAGTACCTACTTGGTAAACTATGAATAGACATAATCAAGTATATGACACTTGTCTATTTCGAAGAAAAAGACAAAACATATCTTTACAATCGAAAGAATAATCAGTATGTAATTCTTGAAAAGATTTTAACATGGGTAATAAATTTTAAAAGAAGAGAATAACAAGGTTTATTGATACTAAATACTACAGAATTGATGTGACAAAATAAGTTTGTTTTTTTTTTCTTGAATTTTTTTTAATAATAGTCCATTCGGGCTGATTGCGGATAGGTTGGTGTTGATGGTGTTTGACGATAATAAGGCACTTCCGATTGATCAATATCTAAATATAAAAATTATAGATTTTTATAATAGAATTTCTGTCTAAAGTTGAAAAACAAAAAAGAATCATGCTAAAATCACACCACCTACAAGGTTGTTGAACATATATTGTCATACTCGTTCGTTTATGAGTTGGAGGTTCTCAATAGAAAAAAAACAAAACAAATAATACAAAAAATTATGATTTCACTATATATTGAATCACATATTCACCTGGTTTTGGTGGCCAGTTATCAGATGCAATACGATTTTCTCGTACTAAAATTTATTTAATTAATTCTTTAATTATTTAACTAAATAAGATATTATTTACTCATAGAACTTTCATCATGACGTTTAGAAAAACTTGATGTTAGATAATCATTATTGTCTGTTTTTTTATATAATTGATGACGACGATTAGTTGATGATGGGATATATTGAATAGGTATAATTCTTGATGATAAATTATTCCATCTATGATAACTAATAGGAATATTACGTCCTAATCCAGATTTGAATTTTAAAAAATCATTTTCAAAACGCCAACGAATTTTATCAAAAAAAAATGGATCATCTAAATCCCAATCCCATGCAAGTGATGGACATGATAAATCTCGTTCAATTAAACGAGTACTTAATGGACGATCATCAGTAAAATTACGATAACGATATGAAGAATTATAACTATTATTAGAATTTGTATGATATGAAGATGAACGAGAATAATGTGATGATGAACGAGATTCTTTTGAATAACTTCTTGTTGATAATGACATATTAGTATAGAATAAGATTATTGAAAAAAATCTGATAATTCAAAAAAAAAAAATCAAAATAATCGAAGATAAAACTCTCTATGAATTTATAAAACAAGTGTTTGATACACAAATAAAGATCTAGACAAATATAACCTTCACATTAACACATTGCACTTGTTTGATAATGATGATGATGGTATATCGTTATCAAACAAGTGTGCCATTGGCATGAGAAACGAAAGGGAGAAAGAGATAGAAAAGAGCGGAACATATTATTTTCTCTTTTCAAATACACTAACCATATTGATTCCTTCCTAAAATGAGAGCGTGTCCTGCGGTTTGTGGATTTTTCTGAGAAAAACAACCGATATGATCATCAGTAATCAACAGAAAAATATCAACGCAAAAACAATAACAACAACACCTTGCACGACACTGATGATTACATGTTATTTCGCTCTTGTCATCCTCAATTGCGAATAGTACTTTTTTTTTTTTATTATAATATGAGAATAATAGATGTAACAAATAATGAGACAGTAACAGCTGAAAGAACAAGAATATTACTATTTTTAACAGTAATTCTGAAGATATCGCATATAGAAAATTATAAATGAGTGCATGAAGGAAAAAAAAACATACTAATTAATTGCAAAAAAAAAAGTAATTACTATGATCGAATAGTGTCAAAATGACAAATCATTATTAAACAACCGAACTATTATCCTCACAAGCATTCAAATTTAAATAAAAGAAAAACAATCTGTAGATATTACTGACATGTCCTTGACAATAATAGTGCATGCAGAAGGGCACATATTGATCTATGTTCTTGTCATCATAAAAAATGGCAAAGATACCACCAAAACAACATTAATATAGAACGAAGAGATGATCAGAAAACATCAATGTTCTCTTTGTTTTTCCAGACATATCTGTCTAATATTGTATGCCAGCATTGTTAATGACGTTTCATTAATCTCTTTTTATTAAAGTCTTTGAAAAATGAATTATTCTAACTTATTTTTCACTCTCTATTGAGTATAAATCATCTTTTCAAAAAAAAAAAAAATTATTTATTCAGGTGTTTTTAATAAAATGTTTTTTCTAGAAATAATTTTTAATTAGTATAAAACGAGAAGACAAAAAAAAATGTGCCCTTTAAATTAATCTAGTCAATATGAAGTAGATTGAGAGATCATTTCCATAGGTAGGTACCTGCATGTTCTCTTATTATTGATGGCATTTATATATAGTATATATAAATGAGAGAATATTTCATTTAAACTCATGCCTTTGACATACAATCAACAAAAACCTCTTCACTATTTATGTTCTATAGCTTGTCAAGTAAACTTGAAGTTAATTTTAAAAATTCTCGAAACTAATTAAAAGTTTTCAGAACATCAATAACTTATATCATTTTTATTGAAATGCCCCGAAGAGAGAAAGTCAAAGACATATTGTATAATTTAATACCCCATGTAGATCGTATTTCATAGGCATTGCAGCAAAAAAATATACATATAAAAAACTATAATCATAATAAATCTATAGAATTATCACAATCTAATTGCAAAATGTTTTGTATATGTCACACCCTCTTTTTTCTTTCTGATTTTGATCATATTTTATATTCTTTGCACATTCTATTATGCGTTTGTTTTTTTTCGTTTTTATAAGAAAATGTTTTCTCAATCTATAAAAATGTCATATTCATCAATATTATTTGCATTACACTTCGTTTTTTTTTCCTGATGTTCATACAAATCTATATTGCGCTTAACATTGCAACAATAATTAACTTGACTTCTTTCTACATTTCTTTTGTACATAATTAATAATAACAGTTATGATAATCACGCGATCATTAAAAATGAACTACTACATTTCTCCTGTTGATATTTCAGTTCTTTTAAGATGCATAATGTATTCTGTGAATTGTTGTTATTACGTCGTTGTTTGGACTCTATACATTCTCGTTGGGATTAATTTTTTCTTCTTTTTTTTTTGTTTTTTAATAAAAAGAAGAAAAACGAGCACATTCCGCAGGTTAAAAAAGAGAGTTAGTCATATCGAGCGATAGTAATAAGGAGCTCATTAGTAACGATGAAAAACAATTGCCATCGTCACCACTATGGGAAAAAAACTGACTGTAGAGAAAGAAAAGACAAAACATTACTTCCGGGGATAGACAACAATTATAATCACTAAAAAGAAAACAAAAAAAAATGAGAATGACGCACCTCATTCGTTTAGTCTTATGATTATGGTGAGAAAATATGATTTCTTCGTTTTAACTAAAAATATTATTTAGATCAAATATTCGATATGGTAAGTATTTCATAGCTGAGAGACAATTTTCTATATCCATTAATACGTATTTTTTCTCTATCCGCAAGTAAATTATAAATTCTTACTCATTATTATTTGTCACTTTCAAAAAAGAAAAAAAAGAAAGATCGGCATGACCGACAGATTAATTTTGCTTATTAATGATAACTTCTAGTTATGCTTTTTTTAATGCTAAATATTTGAGATTATTTATTGATGCGCATGATCATGTTCTTTTACGTATTTAATTATTTTTAGTTTCAAAGCCTCCGCCTTTTTTTTTTTTTATATCTTGAAGACTTTATTTTATTAAAATTATCATATGAACCTTCGGCATATTAGAATATATATTGATGTATTTAGTACTCTGACTATAGTAAACCTCGGTTAGAGAGTGTAGATGTAATAACAACGACTAGTAAAACAGATACAAAAGAGTTACATATTCAAAAAAATGAAACTCAACATATTTAATTTGGACTTTCTTTTTCTTATAAGAACATTTATGAATAAATCCGGAATATTTTCTTTTTTCTAACTTTAGTTATAAACATATAGTAAGTAGTATTTGACAAAATAATCAAAGTATTTTTTTCTCTTATAATCATCAAAAGCCATGTTGACCTATGCATCGAAGAACTGGGAAATAACTGCGTGTTCTTTAGAATGCCAACTAGGGATATATATTATTTTCAAAGAATGAACAATAATAGATGAGTGCGAATAGAATATAATCAGATGAATAGTCATGATAGTTTTAACATTTAAAATATGAATCGCATTCATCTTTTCATTAGAAATGTTAAATATCTATAACTAAAAATTCTATTACTTTTTATTCTAAATTTTTTTTTGTTTTCAATTTCTTGACGTTTTTTTTTTCCCTACATATTAAAAAATCATGATATATTAATATAAAACTAGTTCAACTATAAATAAATCCTTCAGTTATTTTTTTTTATAAGCTTAAGCTCTTTTTAATCCATATAGAAAAAAAAAATGCTTTCAACAAGCATGAGACTACGTCTTTTCTTTTTTGTCAAATGGAAAATAATTTTGTTGATGCTTGAGTGGATAATTAAAGGAAGTAACGCTATAAGACGAATACAAACAATACTTTTCTTCTTTTTTTATATCAAACATCAAAAGAAATTTATATCTATAGAAGTAAACAACAAAATTATCGACGTTAAGTTACTGTCATTTCTTATGATTATAATTGCAAACTGAACTTAAATATAAGATTGTGTGAGTTCTCCTTCGGCTAGACGAAATTGTAGTTGATCAATGAAACTTCTAATAGGTAGAAAGAAGTAAACATAAGAGAGAATACTTTACTAGAATTGAAATTAAATTCATTTTTCTATGAATATCTTTAGTGACGAGATCAGTATTTTGTTTACAGTATTGTAATATTATTATGTAATCATCAATTGCTTAGTATTATTATACGATTACCAGTTTAAACCGCATGATAGAAGATATGATCTCATTACCCTAGACAATCGAACATCATTTCTCTCCTTTATAATCTAAGATGATTAATAAAAACAATATGTACTTAGAAAAATAAAATTATTTCCATTATCTCTAATTTCTTAGATATGTGAAAATGTTTTAACTATAAAATTGAAACTATGAAAAATATTTTGAATTTTAGATGAGTAATTTATCAGTATCAGATAATTCAACATTGGCTCAACATGAAATCGAAGATATTTGGCATAATATCAATAGATCATCATCAGATCGTATTACTTATTGGATATCAATTGCAAGTTTTATATTTGCTATATTTGGTTCAATAAGTAATTTAATGTCGGTTATTATTTTACGTCGTTTAAGTGCTCAATTATCAACATTTGTTTATTTAACTGGTTTATCTTTATCAGATATGATTACATGCATATCAATAGTGATGACATATATGATTGAATTTATTGTTGGAACTCGTCGAAATACATCAATAACAATATTTCTTCGATATGTCGAGATTATTTTTGGTGGATTAGCTGCTGGTAGTCGTGCGTTATCATTATGGATATCAACAGCAGTGACAATGGATCGTTGGGTATTAATTTGTTATCCAATGTATGGTAAAACATTTTGTACATTAAATCGAGCAAAATTTATTTCACGAACATTGTTTATCATAGCATTTCTTTATTCAATTCCATTGTTTTTTGAATATGAAATAGTTCAAATGCCACATGTTTATCAGACAATTGATTTTGATAATGAATCTTTCTCACTATTCGATGAAAATATTCAAAGTAAAAGTATACTTGTTGCGAAAGGTTATAGTGATTTAGCTAAACGAAGAATTTATCGTTGGGCTTATATGTTTTTTAATGCAGTATTTGTTTATATATTATCAACGTTAACAATTGTTTTTTTTAATTTACAATTAATTCGAGCTTTACATCGTGTTAAATCTCGTACAAAACTTTTAAAAAAACATCATAAAAATGGAAAACATCATAATCGTCATCAACGTTCTTTTCAAGCAAAATATTCTGTAACAATTATTGTTATTGTTCTGGTATTAACATTACTTATATGTCGAAGTCCAACAATTGTTATTTGGATTTTATGGTCATTTGAATTAACAATTAAAGCTTTTTTTGATTCCTCATCAAGTGCCCTTGTACGACGTTTTCATAATATAGCAAATTTAATTGCAATTATAAATGCAGCAACAAATTTTTTACCATTTTATGTATTTGGACAATTATTTCGTACTGAATGTTTAAATATTTATTGTTGTCGAAAAGTAACAAATGAACAAATATTACCACCAACAAGACAAAAATCCGATGAAAATTTTCAATGTACAATAAATAATGAAAAAATTAAAAAACATGATAAAATTCAACAACGAAAACTAATTCAAAATGATAATTTACAAAATACTTTTCCATTAAGTTCTGAAACAACATCTTCACCAATGCATTCAGCATCAGTTAATTCTTCAACACATGTTATTAGATTATGTGATTCACCATTTCATTTTCCTAATTATGGACAACATATTCCGAAAATATCATCAGTTACAACATCATTAGTAAAAGAAACGACTGATCTTTGATTTTAAATGTAATAATTAAATTTATATTTATTAAATAATAGGTTTTGTAAATTAAATAAAGATTAAATTTTCAATATCATTCATTTTTAATATAAGTAATCAAATAGATTGAAATGTATTCTTTCTATTAATCGAATTATTTTCTCATAGATTCAATAGAATTAAATCGAAAAATTAATATTTATATAACTATTTTATTAAATTGTTACTTATCAGCAGATTATACATTCTTTTGTTATCTTTGCTTCTTCATCTAAAATCTTGAAATACGTCTTTCACTGTATTTTAGTTTCAGAATTTAGTATTGTTTTTTTTGAAAGAAACAATAAATATACAACAAATAAGTCCTGTTTTAAGTGAAACGATTCAAAATTCTATTCATCATAAGTATAAATAAAGAGTTGTATCGGATTCAGAAATATTTTCTAGACCCGGCTAAAGAATTATGAGTCATTCCATCAGGCCTAATATTGATGCATTGTTTGGCTCTGCGTGTGTTATTATGAAATGTTTGCTCTTTCAATCTGTATGCTCATAAATAGATGATACACTTTTATAACCAAAACTAAAATCAGATTCAGATTTACACCTGGCCAGATCTGCAAAATCTGAATTCGAACCTTTTTCTTTGAAAAATGTTTACTATGAAGATGTTTCTAATGTATTTTTGATTACATAGAATAAAAGAGCAAATATTTCTCTACTACAAAATGAATGTTCGAATAATGAATCAATATTCAAAAAATAAAATATTCTTTTTGAACTCGATACAGCTTTCTAGACTTAGGTAAAACGATATTTCCAACATGAAATTTAAATTTATATTCGATATAAAATAGTAATGATTTGGAATAAGATCTTGTTCAAATGACAGATTTAATATTGTTATTCACATTAACATTCAATAAAGTATTATTAAGTAGACGTGAAAATACATATTTAACATACACTTTTGTTAACAATGTGTGAATCCTGATGAGAGATAGTTCAATAGAAGCGAACAATAGAACTAGTCAAGGAAGATATATTTCAGACTAATGAGAAAATGCTTCACGTCACATAAGGTTATATATTTCAAGCGGAAATGAAAAGAAAGTAAGAATATAAATATATAATTATCATTTAATTCAAGTAAAAAATGATTATTTTTAATGAGAAATGCTTCTATTTATCTCTACTAGAAAGTATCTTTCGAGCGAAAAGAAAAAAAAAATGAAAAATATCTGCTTCTGTCATTTAGATTACTGTTGGCTAAAATTATAAACGATTGAAGACTTTTTCTGTGAATAATGTACTTATCATAATGCAAACGAGCTTAAATAACCTTTGGTATTGTATTAAAAAAGTATATTTCCTTGAATTTGTCGGATGGATTGAATTATTTTCTACTGGAAATAGTATGATTTTCCTGATTTTTGGATGCATTGTGCGGCAATGATTTATTCATAAAAAGAATTTCTATATTTATATTATCAAGCAGTCCTTCAAAAGAACAACTTTCTAATGATTAAAATCATTTATTTCTTCGACAAATATAATTCATAGTAAAATCTATTTCGAAAGAATATCATTTCTTATAGAACATCATATGTCACAACTTGATATAAAACGTGACGGAAATGCAAATGAAAGCAGCATTCTTTTAAATAGTTAGATAGAGTGTGACGAGTTGATCAAGTATTTATGTGTTTTCATATGTGTCAAAATAAGTTTTTAGATGAAAAAAGTTTCGATTTTTTTTTTCTGAAAACAAGATCAATTTTCAATAACCGATGAATACCCAATTTTCTCTTTCTTCAGGTTTTAAAAAACTTATTCATTTCAGATTCAGTGCAAAAAAATTGAATGTAGGAATGTCATGTATGAATTACTTTTATAGATTTAGTTTTTCATGCTGAGTGTGCAACAAATAGTTTTGAAATCTAAAGGAAAGAAAAAAATTGACACTTTGGCACGTATCGAAAATTGACCTTTTTTTTGGAGAAAAAGTAGGTCATTGAGGAAAAAACGACAATTTTTTTCCTAGAAACTCATTGAAAATAATGAAAACACATATATACTTGATCAACTCGACACGCTCTATCTGACCATATAAAAATAATTCTACTTTAATTTTGTATTTCCAGTACCTTGACATGAAATTTATTATGAACACCTTTCAAAAATAAAACACATCATTGAAATTTCCTCATTATTTTTTATACAAAACAAATTTGATATGAATGATTGTTGTCTCTCAACAACACCAATTTTTATCAAAACTCTACATAATCGACCTTGACATTTGTTTATCTTTCATAAAATTTGATATCATCAGCATGCTTGCATTCTTAGCATTTTTCTAGGTGGTCTTATATTGATTAATTAATAATGACATTCTAAAATAATCTTTCGATAAACAAAACTAAATTTTGTGAATATTCATGATTTTTAACTTTTAATGAAACTATATAAATTTTAAATGTCTGTACATTTAGCATTAAATGATTGAATTGATAACAAGCACATATTTAGCAGAAGATAATTGCTTGAAAAAAGTAAGAACAAAAAGAAAAAGTCAATAACGGCTTTTCTCATACACTCGTTCATGCACTCAGTACAGATTCTGCCATAATAATAATAATAATGATGATAACAGGTGCAACGGAAAGAAAGAAATTCAGTTTCATATATGTGTGCACAGAGAAATAGAAAAAGGCACAAAAAAAAAAATGGGTCACCACACAGCAAAAAAAAGGAAGTAAAAAATTGCACGCCAAATAAGATAATACAAAAAAGAAAAGAGACGAAGGAGAAGAAGAAAAAAAAGAAGTTCATTAATTCGCAATGAATGAATCTGACCGACAAGAGAAAAAAAAAGAATGCGTAGTAATCCTCTTGTCACTATCATTCTCGATATAAGATCATCATTCAAGAGGTTGATCACTATCATCTTCATCTTTAAATGAAAGAGATTGAGATGATAATGTTGAATTACCACTACTAGTCACTTGTTGTTGTTGTTGTTTAAGTAGGACACTGTTCGTTTGTTGTTCATATGTAACGCCTTTTCTAGTATTGTTATTATTATTATTATTATTATTGCTATTTAATTGATCAATTTCATCATTATGTCCAATATGTACTTGATGACGAAAATTCATTGGTGCTGATATAACAGCTTTATTTGTTGTTGTATTTGTTGTTGATAAATCCGATGCAAATGTTGAAATGTCCGATGGACCAATATGTCTTTAAAAAAAAATTTTTTTTGTTAAAATCTTGTTCAATGCTATTCCATGTGGAGCCAATGTGTGGAATTCACAAACTGTGACTATTATATACTTAAGGGATTTTGGTTTTCTTAAATTCAAGAGGTCTGGAAATTTGTGTGCATATACTCCACTAAGAATGTAAATCAGAGGCATGAGTTTGTCTTCTTTGCTTAAATGCAACAAGAATTATGGTAGATGGCGTCTATTTTAGCTCCAAAAATTTTTAACCTGACAAAGTTGTCTATTAAACTATGCGTTATCTTTTATCAAAAATATGATTAATTCTTGATATTTTTAAATACCACTGAAACTCAGTATTTGTTTTTTCATTACTTAAAAAATTATGTAATCTTCTGCAGAATTTCTGTCTCTACATGTTTGTGAGTTCTTGGCACCAACACTGGAAGAAATCTTAATTTTTCGAATTGAAAAGCGCATCTTCTGAGAAAAACGATAGATAACTTATATAGAAGAAAACTATATTAAAATGGCATATTCATAAGATATTTAAGTGGAACTTTTAAAAGCATATAATAGGTAATATAAGCTAACACCGTTTGTAATACTTCAATTATAAAAGAATATTTCTTCAATATCGATGCAAATAAAAAGTTTGTATTTAAAATTGATATTCTAATAATTTATTAGGTCGTTATACTGAAAAAACTTCTTGGTATTATCACATACATCTTCAATGTATAAAACTTCTTTTCTCGTAATAATAATATATACGACAGATGCTATAGGAAGCGAAAAATATCATTTTATTCTTCGTTTGATAGATTCAAGTACCATATTAACCTGCTACACATTGATTTAATTGTTTAGTAAGCTCCACAGCTCAATATTGTTTCTCTCAACAAACTTTTGACATATACTGTTGAGTTTTGTCTAAACTTAGAATTCAATTGATTCATACTATTCTATGGTCGTCTCGAAGATAGAAGAGACTGTGCTACGCTCTAACGCACGCCGATGCAACATATCAGAAATATGCATGAAGCGCATGTTACGCCTCCTCATGATTCCATTCATGGTAAAAGAAAAGTAAAGAAACGATTTCACGCTTTCGAAACGTATTCATTGAACAAGACAAGAAGAAAGCGTATGAAGCACTTAAGCGTGAGCAAGAGCACGGAACAACCTCCGTCCCATTCTGACTCTCCTTGATTAACAATATTCTTGCTCCACTGATAATTACCTACAATAAAAGTCTTTCACTACATTAAGTACCAAAGCTAGCAATATCTAGACTAGTTAGATTTTACTATAGAAATCTTAAATTTATAAAATGTTTTGGAAGATTCTAGAAAATTCCCAAATGATCTCAGCAGCGTTATAACTGAGGTACATTTTTTTCTATTGCTAGAAA
The DNA here is from genome assembly GCA_905329745.1 of Rotaria sp. Silwood2. Lineage (NCBI taxonomy): Eukaryota > Metazoa > Rotifera > Eurotatoria > Philodinida > Philodinidae > Rotaria > Rotaria sp. Silwood2. Next base: position 99,700 of record CAJNSZ010000158.1, on the reverse strand, counting down.
AACGTATCCAACGATCTTTGATTTTCCTTTCTATTATCCTCAGCTTCTAGAACTTGACGAGAGAAACTACAAAAGACCTCGATTTATACCCTACACTCAACTATTTCCTCTACAACTATATGTGAATTTCATAAAACAATTAAACAATGTAAAAACTAAATAAACATACGTTAAATGAACAAAATTTTGTGGACCAGAAATAAGTGAACGTCGATTATTAGTATTTAATGTTGAACCACTACTACTATGATTTATTGATGAAAGTGTACTTGTTGGACTGACTTGTTTTAAACCTGATATAATTTGTAAACCTTCACCTTTACCTAAATGTGATATATGTGTAAAATCTTTAGGACCTGATATAGGTGCAATTGATGATGATGTTGTTGATTTTATTGTACCAACAACTCCACCACCAACACGAAATCTTCCACCACGTGTTGCTAAACTTTTCGATGATGCACGTTCAGGAACGTTAAGTAATGGATTTGAATTTGTTTTTTGAATTAAATAAAGTAATTTTGAATGATGATTAAGAAGTTCAGCATCGTGAGATAAACAAATACAACCATCAAATGTTAATGAACGTGTTCGTGATAATGGTAATGATTGTAACCATGTTGCTGATGGTACATCATATATATCAACTGATTTTTCAGTGTATATTAGTAAATATGGATCAGAAAAAGCAGTTGATATTGGCAATGCTGTCCACATTAATTCTCTATGACGTGTTCGCATTCCTGTGGAACAACTTACATAAATTCCTAATTCACGAAATACGAGTAAAAGTTCGTTAATTGATGAAGAATCTAAAAGAATAAAGATAATAGATTTGTAATATGAAAATTAAAGATGATTCATAATTTATGGCAAAAATAGTTCAATCTGTAAATCTGTTAAGATACTTATAGATTTAAGAAGATGATTATTTCATCGATATGTTCTTGAATTCATTATGATATTAAAAAAAAACCATTTCTTGATTAGTAAATTAGGATTTTGTCGAAATCATATCTAATCCTTTTTTTTTTTCATCATCGTATGTCACCGTCTTTATAAATTACTACATGATGACAGAATATGTCACTTATTCTCGAGGCAAGTGTTATCTAATGTGATATGTAAATTAATGTTTATTTGTATTACTGTTAGTTTCTTTTTTTGTATTCTTTATTATCTTTTAAGGTCTTTGGGTATATACTTTCGCTAATAATGTTTCTTTTCGAATCTTAATTTCTATAATTTCTTTTTTTATTTAAACTTTTATTCCTAAATATCTTTACTCGAAATATAAATCATGATGTTTTATTGAATTAACATCAAATTTCTTAGAAAATTATCATGTTAACTTACTTGTAACAGGTACAACACGTAATGCTTCAATAGGTCTATCGCGAAAAAATTGTAATGTTGGATCTTCATCTCTTAATAATGATACACTTGGACATTGTTGATCAAGTCTTTGAGCAATAAATGTTGATGGATATCCATACCATAAAATTTGTTGTTCAGTTTGATTTATATTAATTGTTGAAATTTCTAAATATGTAACATTTTGTATAATATTAAATTCTCTTATAAATGAATAATGATATGGTTTTGGTGTTGAAAATAATTGATAAACAAGTATACGATTTTTAATAGCAACACATAAAACTAATGATGTTGAATGTACCGTAAATGTTGTGGCATTTTTTGTTTCAATTATTTTACTATCTAATGGTGATAATGGATGTTCAAGTAAAGATTTAAGTGATTGAAGACGTATTGTACGTTGTTTTCCAGCTAATGTTACTAATAATTCATTATTTGAAATTAAAGATAACTGATGAACTCTTTTATCACTTAATTTTGTTGATGCTAAAAATAAAAAGAAAACAGCTGTTAGTGTAATCTATATGAGATTAAAATGTGAAATACGATATAGCCATTGTTGTTCATCACAGAAACATTGCTTTATTCTATCTATTCTGATTACATAATTCTTCAGTATTGTTTTACTTAACCCTTCAGAAATATAATAAATAAGCAGTTCATTTATTATAGCTAGATTGAATTGATACACGGTTTGTGACGCGAAAGGGTGAGGAGATTGTTATTAAGGTGTTTCACATGGCTTGTAATGGTCTCTTACTAAAGTCTAGCCGTTATGATTGACGAGCGAACGTCCCAAGGTGTAACCTTCCATTTTGATTCATTTATATCTCATTTAAGTAAACATATTGAGATAGTAAAAACCCTACAAGGATTTGGGTTCCTGTTACTTCTATCAAGAATTATAATCTTTTTACGGAATTTTCAATCCATTCCTAGGTATTTACTGTAAAAAATAAAATTAGAAATTTCGACCTGAAATTTCGCCTACAAATAGGCCCAATGGTCCTTAAAATATCCTGAAAGTTTCAGCCAAAAAGAATGTTTCTTTCTCGAGATATTAATTTTTCGAATGGACTCAGTTTTTGTGACGTATTTATGGCAAGCGACTATTTTTTGAAAAATCAGTATCTCGAGAAAAGAACACTATTTTTGGCTGAAACTTTCAGGATATTTTAAGAACCATTGGGCCTATTTGTGGGCAAAATTTTAGGTCCAAATTCCCTAATTTTATTTTTACAGTAAATACCTAGGAATGGATAGGAAATTCAGTTAAACGGTCATAACTCTTGATAGAAGCAGCAGGAACCCAAATCCTTTTAGTGTTTTTACTATCTCAATATGCTCACTTAAATGAGATATAAATGAATCAAAATGGGAGGCTCCCTCGTGAGTAGCTACGTTGTTCAACACGTATTCGATGGGCACTATGTTCAGTCTTGGATGCCAATAGCCATGGAACGGTCTTCGATATGTTACTAACGATCATTTGTCTCATATTACTCATCGGATAGCATGCTGACTGCATTGCGACATATAAATGTTCTTACGGTTAGTCAGTATGTACGACGAGCTCAAGCAGTCTGCATCAAGTCAACTATTTGTTCAGAACTACATTGGACTAATGCGTCTGCTACTAGGCAGCATCCTATACCGTAAGGAAGCCAAAAGACAGGTATTCTATCTTTCTTCCTGGTTCGAGTTTATCACAGTGTGTGATGACCTTTGATTAGCTAGTATCACGATCTGAATGTAATCCAAGTTTTTATTCGTATACTTCAACACTTGTTGTAGATCGCGTCTCACGAAATATTATTTAGTATTAATAAAAAAGATTCATCTAATTACGTACTATCTTTTGAAATATCGAGTAAATAAAGACCATCTTCACCACAAGCTATTAAACGATCTTGATCTAAAAAACGACGAAGAATGAATAAGAAAAATAGGTTAAAAAAATTAGTTTTTTTGTAAAATACCAAGAATAACAGCAGCTGTTGTTTCTTTTAAACTTGAGCATTTTGATGTATCAAACAATTCTTTAGCAATAAAATTAGCACCACGCTAAAATATAAATTTTGATTATAAGTTAAAAATAAAAAAAGTAAACTTATTTTCTATTTCTTACAGTAGCACCAGTTTGTTTAAGAGTTTTAACTTTGCTTGAAAGATCTGATAGCATATTAACATATTGATTTTTTTCTGATTCATTATTTGTTAAAACCAATGTATGTTGAAATTGTTTTGGTGATGATAATTTTAATATACTTATCTAAATTATTTAAAATATAAATAAATAAATAAAATAAAACAAAAAAAAACAAAATATCAAACTTTAAATATGCTTGAAACATCTTTTTTATTTGCATGATATGCATCAGATGATGTTACAGAAGAAACAATAAATTCATCATCTGTAAGATCAATTATGAATGCTGGTTGTGGCCAAGTTATTTTTTGATCTTTATCAGATGATAATTCGTAGAATAATAATTTTGTTTGTAAATTTAATAATTGATATTTACTCCAACCTTTTTTAATACCACCTGCTTTTGGAATCTATAGAAAAATAATAATATATTAAAATTTTCAAATAAAACATATTAAACATACGCGAACAATATGTTGATCAAGTAAAATTGTTCGACCTGAATATAAAAATACAATAAAAGAAAATCTATAAAAAAATCAACTTTCTTTTACTTCGATCTTTAATTGATGGTCGACATGGTGTTGAGATTTTCTCCATACAATCTGGATGACAAATTAGTTTACAACCTAAAATTTTATTTTAACAAAAACAAAATTTGTATATTTTTCATTTTTCTTACGTTGACAAACAAAACCTTGTCGAACAATACCAATTAATGCATTTTGACAATCATCACACATAGCTGTTACATGGAAATTTGCTATCATAAAATCATGTAATTCATTCTAAAAATAGAATAAATCTACTTCCTAATTATGTTCTTTCAATTAAGTCAATAGTACTTAGACAAACAATAATAAGAGAAGCATTCCAAGAGGAAAATAGCCAAAGCTTCAAGTCGCAAAAATTTTCAATGCGAGTCGAAAGGTTTAATCAGAAACGCTGTTGCTATAAAAACAGCTTTCCATGTTAGTGTCTATTTATTGTATTAGAGCTTTAAATACATAATATCATCAATATTTTTCTTTTATTCACAATGAAATTTTAATGTTCTTTGATATCAATAATTTTCTAATTAGTGTTTTATTATAGAGATATGTTAGAATTATTGAAAGTGATTTATTGTCCACCATAAGACAATAATTCTTAAAGAGTTCTCAAATACTACTATTTACCCTTTCGGAGTATTTCAATCGATGTTTGTTTTTTTGCATGATTACCAAAAAGAAGTGAATTATATTTTATCAGCTGTCGTAACCAATGCGTTGAATATCATATAAATATCACAGTGAAACTAGAAATTCTGAAATCATCGACTTTTTACGATATTTTGTCCGACAGAAAATGTTTTCACATATCTTTCAAAATCAAAGCTAAAATTTTCTTACACTCACGGAACTGTAAAAAATTTTGTAGAAAATTCGAAATATTTGGGAAGAGAAAAAACTTTCACTATCTTCTCCATAATTGGTAACTTTGCAAATCAATATCGAAGAATAGATGAACTCACAATTCAAAAGAAAAATAAAGCAAAATACAAGAATAAGTAATTAAACATTACTCGAAGTGGAACTAAAGGTCGTATTGTTTGATTTTTATTAAGTGATCCAGACATTGTTCGCGATGAATCATCACCACCACTACTTCCATCATCAAATGTCGCAGATAAATCATTATTTGTATCATTTAACTATAATTAAAAAAGTAATTATTCAAAAAGAAAAAAGAAAAACAAAATTATTTACTAATGCTGGTGAATCCGATAATCCAGCAGTAACATTTCGAAGAAATCGATCGATTGAAGTATTATTAATAAATGTTGATAAATCATCTAAAAGAAAATTTTTGAAAAAAATTTCGAATTTATTTAATAAATTTTACCTGACACACTTTGAGTAATAGGTGATTTAGTTAATTGTTTTGTTTGTTCGCAAGTTAATTGTTTTTGAAGTTTGTCAATTTCTTCTTTTAAACGAAGATTTTCTCTATTAAAATAATTATTTATACAAAAAAAAATAAATATATAAATAAAATTTTAACATACTCAGCTTTAAGAATATTTTCAGCTTGACATTCTTTAAGTTCTTCTTGTATTCGTTGTTTAGCATCAATTTCTTTTTGTAATGAAGTTTGTAATTGTTGAATTTCCATATGTTTTAATTTAACTGATCGACCATGCTTCCAAGCCTATAAAAAAGTTTATTTTCAATAGGAAAGTCTTCGAAAAATTAACTGAAATCAATTTGATAACTGATCTTCCAATCGAAATGATATCTGTAATAGTTATCTATGGTCATCATCTATTATTGTAATATAGATTATATGATAATAGAAGTAGCGATTGAGACTACTTTTAAAGGTTTAGAAAAGGTGCGCAGACATACAACCAGTAACAGATGTCCAACGACTGAGAAATAAGAATTCCTGCTCAATTTTTCGTTTACGGTACTGTGAGAGAATTCATAGTTGATTCTCATTTCTCCGACGAATTATTATAGCAATGTTAAGAGTATCTTAACAGCTTAGAAATTTTGATTTCTTTGTTGTTGAACATTGTTGATGATGACTATGAACAAAAAAAGATCGACTTGAGTATTTTCATTCAAAGATTATTCGTAGTATTGGCTATTGGATAGAATAATTTGTTCAACAGAGTACAAATCATACTGCTTGTCTGTGATTGTAAGAAAATTCTATATGTTTTTAATTTCCATAGTTTTGTTTGTTTATCCCGATCAGTGAAATAAATCCATTTGATTAATTTTGATCTCTTTCAGACTATATTAGATTCATTTTACTAATCGGGATAAACACATCAAATTATGAAACTCAACAAATATAGAATTTCTCTTATAATCACAGAAAAAAAATAAGATTTATTTCTATGCTTTTGAACAAATTCTTTCATCCAAAGACTGAACATATGATATATTTTTTTGTAGGATCACTTTGTTTACATAGTATAAATATACGGTCTGACTGACTATGTAACAAGAAGAAATCGAAAATTTGCTGTATTTTTTTTTTTACTACCGGGCCATCTTGTATATCTTATATTTTCGACATTAATAAAATTGGATTTCTCTTGTTTGTTCTTTCATTAATTCCGAGCATTTATCTCTTGAAGGTATCTGATATTTTTTTGAAAATATTCACAAAGAATTAATGATACGATCATTATTCAATGCATGAGACACTTTCATGTTTACTTATTTTCCAAATGAAAAAACCTTGTTAATGCAAACTTGTCGAGGACAAGATGTGGAATTCCCATGTGTTCTTTAACATCATTATATTAATACAAAATAGGTCAAGTGAAAAATCTCTAACAGAACTATAGTAGTCTTTCTTAATTTAAAATTATTTTTATTCTAATGATTGGCTTAACAGGCAAATAAACCTTTTGGATATATTCATTATATCTACAGCAGCAGGTCTCAAGATACTAATATTAATCTTGATAATCTTAGAAATACTAATATTGATCATATCACAAAGTTAAAATTTGATCCATTCATGTTTTTTTGTATATTGATCATATGACAAATCAATGCATCATTACTCGTCATCTTTAATATCAATTCTTTTTATCTGCGTAAAAATGAAAAACTACATTATGTAAAGCATGCACAAATGTATTTCAGTGATTTTATTTTCGAGGAAGATTTTGAAATGTTCTACAATAATCTAAATCTGTTTCTTAATACCATTCAGTGCATCCAGAATATTTTGAAAGGAAAGGAGAGGACGAATTAGAATAATTTATTGACGATTTATGCTGTAAGTTATGGAAGCACAAAGCTATTATAGTTTCGACTTTTCTTTTTGTTTTTGAGCCATTGTTGATAATTTGTTCCATATCAATATGAATGATAGACAGCACATACATCATAGTTAATCGATTCAGACAATTTTCACACATGATACTGTGACGATACGATTTTATCAGTCTCAATGTCAGAAAAACTTCGCTAGCTTCCTTTTCTCTGTGGCCACCAATAATACCGCATAAATTTCAGAAGAAACTCTGATAGATATTCTGGAAGAAGGTAACACTGCATCGAACATGAGTTACATAATGAATCTCATACTTATTAATCATATTGACATAATGAGAACAAATGAACTGTTGATTATATCTATGATAAACTCTACAAACGCACATCAACTGTGTCATAGAAATAGAAATCATATCCAACGAGAAAAAGAATATTTGACATAATTAATAACACTAGGTAGAAAATCTATATATAAGTTGTTATCCTTTTTCTGGGAATCGTTTATTTCAAAAAATATAAGCATTATAAACCTAAAAATAGTGCAAAAATACATTATTCGTCTGTATAAGTTTCATAGAAATACAGAGATGCTTAACGTATAGCATACCTAAATTTCAAAGGAGGAAGGTATTCATCGCAGGCTCAGCGTCTTCAACCGTTATTAACAAGAAAATATTCTCATGTGACCCGCTTAGTTTGTCTTCATATTTTGTTAATATATAGGATATCACTATAATAAGATAACCTCCAAAGATTTTCTGCTCTTGCTTTATATGTAGTCGAGATAGTGAGTTTTTAACTGAACTCTCGTAGAAGAAATCTACTAAAAGATTGCTAACTCGACCAAATCTAAGTAAAACCAGAAAATCTTTAAAGCTTATGCTACTCCAATGATCTTCTATATATTAGCAAAATATGAAGGCAAACGTAGCGGATCATTTGGGAATATTTTCTCATAAAAATCTCAAAGAAATCTGACGGCTGTTGCTAGAGTAACGTACCCAATGATTGTTAGCCTTCCTCATCCCTTTTCGTGCTTTGAAAAACATATTCATTAGTCCTTGACCTTTAACCATCGTTGTTTATGAAGCGAAGAGAAAGACGCAAAATCTTAATTTATATTCACTATTTGTTTTTTTCTTTGATCAATATAATGTGAAAAAAAGAATTTTACTAACTGTATTATGTGCAAGACTTGTTCCTGCTGTAGTCAATGATGATGATGTACTTCCAATAGTTAATAAAGGACTTGTTGTTTCACGTATTTGATCAAGTTCTTCAGCCATTTTATTAGCTAATCCTTTTAAATGTGATCTAGCAGATTTTTCTTCATTAATCCATTTAAGTATATCATACATTTGTGTTTCCCAACGTGAATATGTAAGACGTTTTTCTTCTAAGAAAATTAATTTTTCATCAAGTTCATTTTTATCTCGTAAAATAATTTTAATTTTTTCATAAATATCATTTAAAAATGATGAAAATTTTTTTAATAATAAATCTTCATTTGTTATTAAATCTAATTCATCATCATTTTCATTTTCAATTGTTTCATCTAATTCATTTGAAAGATTATTATTAAATAAATTAAAAAATTTTTGTTCAAATTTTGTTAAAAATATTGAAAAATTATTTAATTGTGGTTTTGCTATTGATTGTTTATCATCATTTTGATCATTATTATTATTATTATTATCATCATTTAATAAATATGTTTTATCAATTGTTGAAAAATAAATAAAATGTTGATTTAATTGATTTTTAATATCATCTAATGATGTAAAATTTTCTTCATTAAAATTTTCATTTAAACCACGAAGATTTTGAAATAAATTTAAAATTTTAACTAAATATTGAATTTGTTCATTCGTAGATAATTCATATTGATTTGTATAAAAATCTTCAAGTGTTTTTATTTGACGAATTTGATCAAGTGAATCTGATTTTGTTTGTTCATATACTTCACGTAAACGTTTTAGTTCATCAAGTAATGATGTATGTTGAAGTTTCATTGAATTTATTATTTCTTCATATTCTAAATTTTGATTATTTATTGGAGAAGTTCTTGAATCACGAATATCAGATGAAGGTGTTGTAACAATCACTGTTGTGTTCGAAACCATCGATATTGTTTTAGCACCATCAGAATAGCGACTAGAAAAAAACAAAACAAACATTTATATTTAACACAAAAGAACTATTTAGAAGAATCATCTCATCATCAAAATTATAGTTAAATGAGATCTTTTTCATAATATTTAATTCGATAATCTCCTGTTTTTTTCTTACTGTAAAAATAAATCTTTAACTTACTTATTAGCCGAATGAGTAAAACCAATGAAAGGTAAATGATGTCCAGTAAATGCTGCATGAGAAACAGGTGGAACGACATCCTATTATAATATAAATCAATCAATTATAACATTCAAGAAAAATTCATAAGCACAAAGGAAAGCCACAGATACAAAAAGACACAAAATTCAAATTCTCTATAAATGTTACCTTCTTAACATTCTGCACGAACAAAATAAAGAGCAAAAATAATTAAATACAAATAAAAATCTTTGAACATACTTTATTAGATGGTTCAATATCATCAACATCAAAATTGGATGTATCACTCGGACTATTCACAACAGGAATATATGGAGCTGTGGCTATAATAAAGAAAAACATTTTTAATATCTTCAAGTTTATTTCATAATAAAAATAAAACCTTCTCGAAGATTTTCCCAATTAATTGAAATAAAAAATGGATGATTTTTAAAATCATCTAAACCATTTTTTCCTAGACGACTATCAATTGAACAAAGAAGATGTTGTAATAAATCTTTCGCACTATCCGATACTTCAATATCACTTGGAAATGGTAGTGAAAGCTATACGAAAACGAAAACAAAAACAAATAAAATCATTAATTAGTTATGATTAAAATCAAAATAATAACAAACCTCTTTTTGTACATGCATCATGATTTTTCCATAAGTTTCAAGAAGACTTTCGGCATAAAATGGTGGTAAACCAAATAACATTTCCCACATAGCACATCCTAAACTCCACCAATCACATTCCGGTCCATAACGACCTTGGCCTGCTTCCATCGCACGTAAAATTTCAGGTGAAATATAATCTGGTGTACCAACAGCAACATTGCTTTGAACTGTTCCATCAGCTCGCATTCGCAAACAGGAACCTGAAATCATATAATTTATATTTAAGCATAAAAGAAAAAGAAAAAAAACTAATCTAATCTCTCACCAAAATCAGCTAGACGAATATGTCCTTCTCCATCAAGTAACACATTATCAGGTCTAAAACCAGTCATAAATCAAATAGAAAAAAAAAAAAGTAAAACTCTAATTAAATATTAACTTTATATCTCGATGAACATAACCAAGTTTATGAAGTGAATCAATGGCTAAGACCATTTCTGCAACATAAAATCGAGTCATTTCTTCAGAAAAATGATCATCAAATTTTGATAATAATGTAAGTAGATCACCACCAAAATAATAATCCATAATAAAATACTAACAAAATAATATGAAAAAGAAAAAGAAAATTCTAATTTTATTTTATTTTATTTTTACCAAATTCTCTCCATCTTGAAATGCATAATGCAATTTCGTTAACCAATGTGGATCACCAAAGACAAGTACATCACGTTCTTCACGAAAACAAGCTGTATCAGCTCGTTTTAACATTTCCCATTTGTTCAATGTTTTCATTGCAAATACACGATCAGTATTCTTTAGTTTTACAACAGCAACTAAATATAATTTCAATAAATTAGAATTCAAAAAAAACAAAAATATTCTTTTTACCTTCACCAAAAGCTCCACGACCAATAATTTTGATTGTTTCAAAATCATTTCGATTTAATCGACATCGTTTTACACGTAATATAAATGATTTAGCTAGAAAAAAAAATAATATTGCGGTTTTTTTCCTTTATTTTTATTAAATCAATATTTACTAACCATATTCTATAAATTCAGCTATAGTTTTTTCTCTTCGTAATGTTGAATTACAACATTCATCATAAAGTACAATAAACGCATCAAGTAATGCTTCAACACCTAAGACAGTTTGATCTTTTATGGAAGAATTAAATAATAGACGTTCGAGTTCGTTTAAACGAGACTCGACATCATCGTTGATATTTTCAAACATTATTTTTTTTTTCTTTGGTTTTTATTAACAGAATAATATATAATAAAAATGACAATCCATTCAAATATATACACACGCACTCACGTACACTAATGCGTAAATACACCGAAAATTCTCACGACAAGATGGATCATCCTTTTTTTTTTGTTGCTTGTTGTTTGTTTACAATACAGAAGAAATAAGTCAGTCAGACTGATTGTCAAACAGGAAAGAAAAAAAATTTGACCGATCAGTTCACAAGGAAGCCATGAGAATATAATCAACGTTTACTAATGACATCTATAGAAAAAATATAAAAGTTCATATAAGAAGTTCTAACAATCTCAATCGTTTATTGTTGTCATATAGAAGATGAAGTATATTATATTGCAGAAAGAAAATAATAATAATAATGCTTATATTAATTAGGTTTTATTTTTATTGAAATTCATCTTTTTTGATTTTTGAAGTCAATGTCAATCGCAATATCTTCTTTCTTTTTATAACTATTTTTTTGTTTCATCAAGACATAATTACTCTTCAGGTTTATTCAATACTTTGAGAAACATAGTTAAATTTATTAGAACTATACATAAAATCTGGCTAGAATTTTTTTTTATAGATTTAATCGTTATACAAAACAAGAGAAAATCAATCGAGTTCTCTAGACTTTAAAATTCATTAATTTTATGGATGTAAGTGAGTATAACGATAAATGTTTGCAGATTTTATCATTTATATTTTGGTTATCTTTGATAAATATTTCAGTGAGGTAAGATATATTATCGTATCATACGACTTATTTTTTTCGTGTAATTGTATAGAATAAGCAAGTTTATAGAGTTTTAATAATTATAATTCTATGAAAATGTATCTTTCTTTTTGCTTTCACGAGTAATATTTTTAAGAAATTGAAAATTGATTAAGGTCATAGAAAAAGAAACAACATAACATAATTGTTCTTTTACTGCAACCATCGTATCCCGACACCATTCGTTTTAATATCTTTATTGCATGTTGACAATGATCCAATCATGATCTTCTTAAATTTATTCTTACTTGGAATAATAAATATGATTATTGTTGTATAAAACAAATTCTACAGTGATGGGCAAGTATTGAATGAGGTGTGATCATTGAGTTTATTAATTTTCCTAGTCCAGTCTGACATAGCTTATTAATCATGAAAAGAAACCATTTTTACTAAAGAACTTATTGAACAGTTTCGTAAATATTCTCTCAGACAACAAGAGTCTATCAGTATTTCAGTAATGTTTTCTTTTGTCATATTCATTTGTTCATGCTGTAGTTTTTTTTAATTGATGTAAGTAATATTCATCATTGTCTGAAGCATGTTTGAAACAAACAGTCCAAGACGGGCAATTTTTTATGATAAGGTTTTTATCGAACTTTATCGCATGGCACATTGAAATTCTTCTTGAAATGTATCTTTCTTTTATGTTACGTTTTCTGAATGATGAAATAAGCAAATTCATTTTAAATTGAATGGTTAAATCAATATAAATATTAGATATTCGATGACTACACTAATGATGATAGAGGAAAAAATTGCCGTAGCATTATTGCTGTATCAATGGATGAATTCGGAATTTAGTATAGTCTTGTTGAATTATCCAATATTTTGTGAAGATCTTATTACCATATTTTCTAGCGCTACAAAAGGAACATTTTGCACGTATTAAGTGTAATATAATGCACCTTGATCGAAAACAACCATGGACACCACATTGAAGATTTCAATCGGCTAACATAAAACATCATATTCAACAAAATGCATAACAGTAATTCTATAACAAATTTTTCTTTATTGTCGTCAACACTTATTTGTCTGATCCTCGAATAATTCAAATTTAGATATGTTGAAACATCAAATGTAAAGCAAATCTGCTCATTTCATCATTCGAAAAACATAATCTAGAGAGAGCTACTTTTAAAGAAGAATTGAAATGAAACAAAAAGTTATTTCATTTTGGACTGTTTGTTGCAAACATTTTATTCGAAACATGATTGAGTTTTACTTATTTGTATAAGTTAAAAAGAAACAGAAGATTTTGTAGAGAATTCAAAGATGAATCTTGAAAATAAGAAGCGTCAACATGAATAAATGAATATGAAAAGAAGCGTCGTTAAAATAATGAGAGGCTTAGATTTCCTCAAAATAACCGTCAGATCATTATGAAAAACCTTTTTTTTTAAATTAAGATGCTCATCTATTCTATTGAGATAAACATCGCCTAATCAGATAATTTGACAAATATTGTTGCTTATCTCTTTTCAATATGACATTTACACCTATTTGATAAAACAAGGCTAAATAATTCAGATGGTGAATATTTGCATTAAAAAAATGATTCATTCATTGCTTATTCGTTGACGATAAGTCTCTGACATATCATTCTGTTCTTTGTTGCTTTAAAAAATATAGATGCATAAATTAAGTTTTATGTGAATGATAAAAAAAGAGAAGGCGTATCTCCCCTGATCGGTCGAAGTATCGATAAAGACAAATCATCTCATGCCTTCTAAACAATATATTTTTATCTCTATCATACACGCCTTTTTCAGCATTAGCTGTACTGTACAATGTAAGTGAATTTCGGTATCTTCTATTAATTTAGTAGAATACTTTTTTGACTGATAATTAAGAAAGATCAAAATATAGTAAAGAGTTCATAGTTTTGAACTTTTTTTAGGGAACCAAAATGATACGATTCATATAGCAATTGAAACCGAATATACAGCAGTTGTCATTCGGATCAATCAAAATCGTGATCCATTATTAATTTATATTGGAAAACGACTTCATAATAAGGAAGAATATGCATCTATTCCAAGTTTTGATGCTAAACAATTGAATGGTGATTATACTGGTTTATACAGTTCTGTTTATACTTCAAGTGGCACACGTAATTTACTCGAACCTGCTATACAAGTTGTTCATGCTGATGGAAATCCATCATTGGAACTGAAATATATTTCACATCAACAAGACACGATTGGTGAATCTAATGAAATATCATTAACAACAATTCAATTGAAAGATCCTGTTTATCCATTTGAAGTTATTCTATATTATAAAGCCTATTATAAAGAAAACGTTATTGAACAATGGACTAGTATAAAACATACAGAATTGAATGCCGTACGTTTACAAAAATACAGTTCAGCTAATCTATATTTTAGTTCAGTTAATAAATATTATTTGACGCATTTTCATGGTGATTGGGCGCGAGAAATGAATCCGGAAGAAATTCAATTGACTGCAGGTATTAAAGTATTGGATACAAAATTAGGAACACGAGCTGATCTGTTTCAACCACCATCATTTTTTTTATCATTACGTCAACCTTTGAATCATGCTGACGAAAATTATGGTGAAGTATTTGCCGGTACATTGGCATGGTCAGGTAATTATCAGATTCAATTTGAAATCGATCCACTTCGTAATTTACGACTTATTGCTGGTATCAATTCGTATGCATCAGAATATGTTTTACTTCCAGACAAAGAATTTATCACGCCTAGTTTTCTTTTTACTTATTCTTGTCAAGGTTTAGGTGTAGCTAGTCGAAATTGGCATCGATGGGCAAGAAAATATCGTATTCCACAAGGTGAAGGCAATCGATTAACTTTACTTAACAATTGGGAAGCAACATTTTTTGATTTTGATGAACAAAAATTAGTTTCATTAATTAAAGATGGAAAAAAATTAGGTGTCGATTTATTTCTTCTCGATGATGGTTGGTTTGGTAATAAATATCCTAGAGATTATGATAGTGCTGGTTTAGGTGATTGGCAAGAAAATCTTAAAAAATTACCACATGGTATTGGTTATTTGATAAGTGAAGCTGAAACAACAGGTATTAAATTCGGTATTTGGATAGAACCAGAAATGGTAAATCCGAAGAGTGAGCTCTATGAAAATCATCCTGATTGGGTTATTAAACTACCAAATCGATCCGAATATTATTTTCGTAATCAACTTGTACTTGATATGTCTAATCAAGCAGTTCAAGAGTTTGTTTATGGTGTTGTCGATCGATTATTTACTGAACATCCGAAGTTAGCTTATATTAAATGGGATTGTAATGCTGTCATTTATAATGCTTATTCTCCAACAAATCCTCATCAATCTCATTTATATGTTGATTATGTACATGGTTTATATAGTGTTTTAGATCGTCTTCGAAAAAAATATCCTTCTGTGTTCATTATGTTATGTTCAGGTGGGGGTGGACGAATTGATTATGGTGTTTTGCAATATTTTACTGAATTTTGGCCAAGTGATAACACTGATGGATTAGAACGAATATTTATTCAATGGAGTTATTCATTCTTTTTTCCAGCAATTACTATATGTAATCATGTTACTGATTGGAGTAAACAATCATTAAAATTTCGAACAGATGTAGCTATGATGGGCAAATTAGGATATGATATTGTCGTTAGTAAACTTGATGAAAATGAAATTATATTTAGTCAACAAGTACTTCATACTTATGCACGTTTAAAAGATATTATTTGGCATGGTGATCTATTTCGACTTGTATCTCCATATAGACAAGATCATGATATTGCATCATTGATGTACGTTAATGAGAAGCAAGACAAAGCAATTTGGTTTACTTATTTGATTAGTAATCGTTATCAAGCTGGTAGTAATGGTGTTATTCGATTAAATGGACTTGATTCAGTGAAGACGTACACCATTCAAGAGATTAATATTTATCCAGGTACTGATAATTCGACAATCATTTTTCAAAATTCCTTATCTGGTGATTATTTAATGACATTTGGATTTGATCCAATGGTAGATGTACGACGGCCGAGTGTTGTCCTGGAGTTAACAGGACATATTTAATACAATGATTCTTTTTTTTTTTTTGAACTCTAAAAATGGTTCATTTTTTATAGTTATATTTTTTTTTGTAATTCTATTGATTCAGTATGATATGTAGAACATTAGAGCAGATTGAATACTAATAAACTACTAAACATTTTTTACTAAAATCATGACAAAATAAATAAATGAACTTCTAGAGTTACATTTCGATAAAATTGAAGATATAATTAATGCTATTCAACAAAATCTATTAATGAACATATTTCCATTTCAGGAAACAACAATCTAACGTGATAAAATTGTTCTTTAATGATAATACAACAAAGTCGAGTCGTACTCATTGAATGATAACAACTGTCTTTCCTATTATGCGTTTATTCTGATGATCTGTTTTATCCGTTTTTCTCTTGAAAATTATTTTCTGCTATATAAACGTATACTTTATGTGAATTAGACATTCAGAAAATATGAAGCAGAGATGAGTACGGTCTTGTTCGACGCTCCCAAAGGAACATTCCCACGCGGTCGTTTGCTTTTAAGCCAGAATTTAGTACTTCTTCTAGATCTTAGTGAATTATGCTTACCATAGAAAAACCTATTTTTTCGGATTTTGACCTGAAATTTGTCTACGTAAATATATTAATTGGACTAAGTCTCTTCGAGATGTGAAATTTTCAAAAAATATATTCCGTATACACTATCTATGAAAAATAGCCTAAACCTAAAAAATTCCATATCTGAAACAGACTTATTCCAACCAACCTGAAACTTGTTGTACAAAGTAATCTAATTAACATCTTTATATGGACAAAGTTTCAGGTTGAAATTTCAAAACATTGACCTTGCCATAAACATGAAGGTTCTGCAGTTGAAGCTAACTGAAAATGCTCAACCGCCTCAGAAAGAAGCCATAGGTACTCTCTTTATGATAGATATAGTTCACTAAGATCTGCTAGATGCATGAAATTCTCGCTCAAAAGTGAACGAACTCTTAAGAATGTTTCTTCGTCAGTAAAATTGATGCAACTTGATTACAATTATTTTTTTTTTATTATATTTTGATACAAAGAAATATCATGTAAATGTTAGTGACGGATTCATAGATCAGATGTGTAAAAAAAGTTTCGATACTCAACGTCTTGGCTATAACTCAGATTTCCATAAATTTCAATTCGATTGAATATGACTTGAGGCTATGATGACATCAATAATTATATCATCAATTGAATATAAATAAAAATAATTAAGACATTTGAAGAAATACAATTGATTTCTAATAACTCCCATTAATAATAATCTATTATAGATTTTAAAAATCATATACTTTCAATTGATTTTCTATCTCAATGACTTGTCCCTATATAATAATGTACAAGAATAATATTCGTGTCATTTTACGAAAATACTTGAACCTATTACTTCAGTTTTATTGTTAATATAACAAAAATGTCAAAGTAGTATTCGGTTGACTCAACGAACTCTATTCCAGTATACCAATACCTCAACTATTTCGTATTAAAATTTTATATGGTAGTCACAAGAAGTACGACTACCAGGTAAAAAGTAGATAAACTTCAGTGCTTTTGCCTGATATTTGGATTGCAATAAGATTTTGGTAAACTCTGATTATAAGCAGGAAGGTGAGGTCGATAGGTCTTAACACAAAGGACTTACTATGAAAACACTGTTTTTTTCTCTACGGTCCAAAACAAAAGTTTTTTAATGCTTTTATTTTCCTACTATTTGAATGCGTTAACTTTCATTGTATCGTTAACCAATAAAGACTCGTTGTAACGAAAAATTTGAGAGGGGGGTCGGCGTCTTATATAATCGAGTGGATGTATATAATTGTGACTTGAAGGATGCACAACACAAGCAACACTACACCGTGTTAATTTATTTGAAAAGATAAGACACGGATATACAATGTTTAATGTAAGAAGACACGGCACACAATCGACTTGAGTTAAGGGGCGTCTCCATAACGTTATGATCCTTGACCTAGCCTAACTTCGTTACTTGTTCACCAACCTATTTGTTTAACAATCAACTGTAACGAGCAGTAACCAGCTGAGACTGGACTGAGTCTGTACTGAACTGCTTCGTATCGAACTATAAACTGCTTTCTATTGAACTACGAACTGCCTGCTATTTCTCTCAGAGACACCCATATATATAGAGAGAAAGGGAGAGGGAGAAATAAGTAGAAGAGACGAATGGGAGAAAATAGACAAAATGGAAGAGAGGAAAAGGAGAGAGGAAAGAGAATCGAGAATGAATTACGCCATGCTCGAGCGAGAACAAGGGGCGGGATACCAAAGGACATCCGACGTCCTATGTAAACGCTATTAGTCTCATCACGTTGGGATAATGTGCTTGTTAGCATCGTATGACGTGATATCGACTGGCGTAATCCGAAGAGGCCAAGTGCTCTTTTGGCACATCCTCCCCTTTAAATGAGACGCGCTCGCGAGCGTCTAGGAAGTAAAGCATAGAGAGGGAGTAGGAAAGAGAGTAAAAAGAGAGAAAGAAAGAGAAAAAAAAAATGGTGAACACTACAAACTAATGGTATCTAACATGCAACAACTTTGACTGGTGGGTTGACCACGCCACAAAAATGAAGTGCACAAAATGTAGAGACACAAAGCACACACAAAAAATGAAAAAATTATATAACATAATAATGATGGGGAGCGACAAATAGAGAAATGTTTTTGCTTCCTTGTCTGGTGTTCCCTATGTGAGTTATGACAATGTTCCTGTTAGAATTGGCTTCGGCTCCTCGTACGTTGCTCGTAAGCTCGACATTGGAGGTATCGTGATGGTCAGGTTTGTCATCTTCTGCTTTCTTGAGTAGATTTGGAACGTTTGAACCCCAATGATGCCGATAATTATGACTATCAAAGCAATCGTGGGATTTTGTTCATAGCGACCATCGGAATCAGGTAACACATATCTTCCATCATGGGAATTTCTACGGTAAACGTAATAATTCTATTCGCTGGTGTGTATTCCGATATATAGTGCAAAATGAGACCTGACTAAGTGTGTACCAAGTCTGTTTTGGGTAGATTAGTTATGGTTGGGTTCGTGTTTGCAATTTCTGTGGTGATCATCACCAGAAAGAACAATGTTTGAAAGTTTTTGTCGGACATTCGTAGTTATTCAACGTTGTTGTCTATGGCTTAGCGCTTGGCGTATGTATACACGTGCTCTCCAATCTCTACGATTTGGTTTTGTATCGTTCTGTCCGTCTCTTTTTTTCTTCTTTGTTCATATAAATTTCGTAATTCGTACACTATATGTCAATGCCGTCATTCCTCATGTTCCATATCATTAACCTTCATTATAGAAGATGGATTCGTATCATTACTCACATATAACTTTTCGTACTTGACTCTTGTTTAATAAACGATTTTGTGTATGGAGCAAGTTTAATGTACTTGTATTATATATATGAATTTTCCATACACACGTTTTAAATGAATTAATACGAGTTTATTCTGAGTATCGAACGGGTAGCTTACGCTGCCTGCTCGAAGTTCGTTTTCTGTCAACTTGCTTCTGGGTCGTCTGTGATTGACCAGATTCTGTTGATCTTTGTTCTGTTCCGGAAGTGTCGCTAGCCGACGTAGGGGGTTGTTCGTTCGACATTGGTTCGAAATATCGTTTCATTCGATCTACGTTGGTCACACCTAGGTTGACACCATCACTAATACGTTGAACCGTAAAGGTCGAAGGGCCTAATTGTTCAATCAACCGGCACGGACCTTGATATTTTGGTTGAAATTTTCTGTTGATTAGTATGCCACCGATTTGAGGTGTGACATTTGCCACCCAAACTAAATCACCGACGTTAAATTGTCGTAGCGATGTGTGTAATAATCTACATCACTTCATAAAACTTCGGAATAATACATATTCCTTTGTAGTGATTCATATTCGTTCAGAGAAATTCGTACTAATTCGCATTGCTTCGTAAAACGTCATAGAAAAACGAATCTTATCATAAAAACGCATAAAAATACACATTGTTTTATAATAATTTACCGCACTTCCTAAAATTTCAAAATAATTTATGCGGTGCACCTCATCATTTAATAATAATTCATATTTTTTCGCGAACGTTGCGTAATAATTCCAATTACTTCATAAACATACATCATAGTAGCCTATGTTTCTTAATTATTCATAATAACTAATAGTAATTCACACTACTTCATACTTTTGGAAATTGCAGCTGCTCGCACCGTTGATAATGTTCACCATTTAATCAGGTCTGCGTTTCCACTTTTAGCTATAATACTATTCATATTGATGATACTGAAAAATCTTTCAGTAAATTTCTATCCGCTTCTTCGGATAATGCACTTCTTTCAATATTGGTTTCTTGATGTGTTAAACATGTAATAGAGCATTCATAGTCATGACGTCTGTCGTTAAATTGTTAGCCTTCTTTTTGAATTATGTCCTTCTTATATCATTTCAACTTCTTCACAGAAGATTTGACATGGTAAACAATTGCAAAAAAAAATTTAGGCTTCAAGAGTATTAAATGATTTCGTGATTAATATTGATATATGAAAATGGTTTATCAAAAGATTAGTAATGTAACGAAGACATTGAAATTTCGTCCCCATGCACTTTTGCCGTGGGCCGTTGATTACTTATTTTCAGAATCACAAATAACAAGTAATAATAGAGGGTTAACTTTTCCACGTTTCGATTCGTCCATAACTCAATATAGATGCTTGTGAGAATCCGAGTGTCCAAAGTCCGAATACTGAGTCCGAAATTAAATTGGTTTGTTACGTTATGGCGTAGAATAAAAGTGATTCAAGATCACGAAGAATTTAAATTGTTCTAGAATATAGTGAAGGCTTTTTAAAATGTTCATTTAGATATGCGGTCGATATCGTGAGAATGGTCTTGTTTGAATCAACACTTACGAACGAATCGGGAACATCGCGAATGGAAGAATTTGTCAAATTATATACCATTCCAATTCGTAACAATATCGAAAGCAGCACTAATGCATACTGGACAAAGCTTTTTCTTATGATTGCTAATAAGTGATTGAGAGAACGATTTTGCGAGGGTGGCCTTGAGGCTAATGATAAATTTAGTAAACGAGGTTTTGGATTTGGCTCATTTCGTGTGTGCTTCAGTTTCAGCTTGCAGCGCGCTTTTGTCAGTTTGAATGTTCGTGCACGTCGCCAGTGGTGATCACCGACGAAACTTGTGACGTTTATACGTTTCACTGGATCACGCGATGCATGAGTACTTTCCGTTTCGGCTACAAGTAGGTTTGGTGTTTGCCCCGTACCAGATTGAGATTGATTATCATTACTTCGAACTGTCGGATACTCTTTTTCATCCAATCGATTATTTACCGTGAACTCGAGTAAATCTTCGACAGGTGGCTTTTCCTTGATGGGTCCAGTAGGTTGCGTTAATATCAATTCTTCCTGAACAGCTTTGCATGCAAAAATTTTTCGTTGCAGTTCAATTTCGTGAATGAACCATGATTCTGTTCCAGCGGGCCAAGATGAATCTGAGCTGATTTCTTCATCTAATACAATTGTCATTCCCGACTGATGATTGGATAATGCTTTTTGTTCAACTTTTGACGCTTGTTCACCTGCTGTCACTTCTTGCTGACCTTCGTTTGGCCTTTGAGTCCGAAACTGACTAATTCGATTTTGACGTTCTTCTGAGTCAGTGTACCGAGGACATATGAATGTTTTCCTATTAAGCCGAATCTTTTCGTCGATCGCTTCATAAATACAAGTAAGACAAATCGTATGAGAACATTGGCTAATTATATAACTATGGTTATATACACAGTCGAAACAAAAACTATTTGCTTGGCTGTTGCGACATTCGCTGGTTGGGTGTCCGAAAAGTGTGCCGCTGTTGCATCGAACAGATGTTGTCTGTTGATTTAAATTGTCATTTATAGACGATTGAGTGCTATGAGTCGGGTTTTCTAATAGGTGGTGAACAGCTTTTTCCACTGTGACTTTTTCGGTTACGGATTTTTCCGCTACCATAGTCGTTAACGTATCGATTTACTGACTTTGAAATATTGATCAGATTTGTAGTTGTTGATACTTCTTATTCGTTCCTCCTGTCTGGGTCGCCAATTGTAACGAAAAATGTGAGACGGGGGTCGGCGTGTTCTAGAAACGGGTGGTGTTAGATAGTTNTCTAATAGTTCATCTCCTACTTATAAGAAAAAAAAAAAAAAGAAAACACATAGTTTAACCAGACCTCCACCCGCCCCGAGGCCGGCTAGAGAAGTCGGCTGACTGCAGAGCCCGAAAAATATCGAAATTTGATTCTATATGACATCTGTACTATTTCGAAATCTTACACTCATGTGCATATATACTTTAATTATTGTCTTGCCTAGCTTAAATTCATCCATGAAAGAGTCTAAAACGTTTAGAAAAATCTCTGTATGGTTTATACACATGAGATACAAAGAACAATAATGAACAGCTGAGGGCTTCCTTATATGGAAATCTATGATTCAGATTTATTATCGCTCACTAGTCAGCTGAACTAAGATAGCTGAAGGCGACTGAGATTCATTATGGTTTCTTCTACATGAGTGTAAGATTTCGAAATAGTACAGATGTCATATAGAATCAAATTTCGATATTTTTCGGGCTCTGCAGTCAGCCGACTTCTCTAGCCGGCCTCGGGGCGGGTGGAGGTCTGGTTAAACTATGTGTTTTCTTTTTTTTTTTTTTCTTATAAGTAGGAGATGAACTATTAGATATTTTATGGTTTAAATGTGAACATGATGTTTCTGAATAAATATTGAAGATTTTGCATGTATATGCCAAAGTTAGGCTTACGAAATTTTAGTTTCGATCACGATCACGATCACGAAAAAAATGTCTGATCACGCACGATCACGATCACGATGGCAAAAAAAGTTTCTAATCACGCACGACCACGCGTGATCGTGACCGTGATCGTGAAATCGACGATCACGCAGACCACTAATGTATACCTATCGATCGTCGTCGATGTATCTTTTTTATTTGTTGGTGGACTTTCCCGTGGTGTTGATACATTCAATGCTTGTGATGATTCATAACGATCATTTGGATTATTCGACAATTTAATTGTACGTCCAGTCGTCGATGTTGATGATTCATTTGATTCAATTTTATTCTGTGTCGTTGATGAAGGCAACGATGGACCATATAGTATTCGATTCGATTTTGTCGATGAAATCGTTGCTGTCGTACTACTACTGCTGTTGTTAGTGATCACTGGTTCTGCTTTGGTTTTTTTAAAAAATAAATAATTATATTAATTTTTTTTTCTATTCGTATTTTACCTGTTGGATTATTAGTTGATGAATCTTTTTGTATTGAACGAGTGCTTGGTGATGGTGTTGATTGTGTATCTGATAAAATAAGATAATGATTAATATTATTTGTATAACCAATTGCCGGTGTAACAATAGGATTCATTTTCATACTAGCATTATTATTATTACTATTGTTGCTATTATTATTCTGATTACTTGTTGATGATAGTGTTTGTCGTTCTGGAACTGAATGAAATTGACTTTCTTCAATCATATAACGCTGTTTATGGACCACCGATAACATTTAGCTAATGTAAACAAATCGTGACGACGATCTTCTTCAGCTACACATATAACTTTAATAAGTAGTTCAAATGCAGTATAAAATGTTGTAAATTTTTGAATATATAAGCAAAAAAATACTCAAGACTTGTAATACATTACGTATTTGTATATAATCATTTGAATTAAGACAAACAATAAAACTTTTTGCTAATTTATAATGGCATTTATGACATACATAACACAAATTATCATAATCAAGTTGTTCAGGTATTTGTGTTATACCTATTGTTCTCGTTGCCGCATTACCACCACTACAAAACATAGTAAAAAAACTTGGATGTGTTGCACATTCCTAGAAATTGTTTTTTTTTAAAATAATATTACAAGCAAAAAGAAAAAGACAAACAATCTTTTGATATATTTAATCTTAGCTACCGAATACATACATAATTAAACAGAAGTAGTCATCCTCTACTAAACTAAATAGATCTCGCTCTGGGATTAAAATCATTATGACATTTCGATTTTTCTTTTGACAAAATTGATTAAAACCTGTCCGAGAAATAAACAACTGAGACTTCAACCTTGAAGTCCGATAAAATCTTTGAAGTCTGATAAAATCTTTGAAGTCTGATGAAGTCTTTGAAATCTCATGAAGTATTCTGAAGTTTCATGGAGTCTTCTGAAGTCTCATAAAGTCTTTTGAAGACTGATGAAGTCTTTCGAAGTCTCGTGAAATCTTATAAAGTCTGATGAAGTCCCATGAAGTTTCGTGAAATTTCAAGGAGTTTTTTTTTGAAGTCTTTGAGCTACGGCTTTTAATATAACATCTGATGCAAATGAAGTCCTGTGAAGTCTCTTGAAGGCTCGTGAAGTTTTGATGAAGTCCGACGAAGTCTTGTGAAGTCAGATGAAGTCTTCCAAAGTCCTATGAAATCTAGTGAAGTCTTAAGAAGTCCTATGAAGTCTCATGCAGTCTAATGAAGTCTCTTGAAA
Source organism: Rotaria sp. Silwood2 (assembly GCA_905329745.1). Classification (NCBI taxonomy): domain Eukaryota; kingdom Metazoa; phylum Rotifera; class Eurotatoria; order Philodinida; family Philodinidae; genus Rotaria; species Rotaria sp. Silwood2. The sequence continues at coordinate 74,765 of CAJNSZ010000158.1, read as the reverse complement.
TGTTATGAAGTTTGATGAAGTTTCTTAAGTCTGTTTAAGCCCTATGAAGTCTAGTGAAGTCTAATGAACTCTTTGGAAGTCTCATGAAATCTCTTGAAGGGTCATGAAATCCTCTGAAGTCTCATGAAGTCATTTGAAGTCTTCTGAAGTCTTTTAAAAATTTGAACTTTTTAAACGTGATGTCTCTTGAACTGCTTTGAAGTGTTGAAGTGCTCTGTTTCTCCCTCGGACCTGTTCCCTCGAAAAAAAAAAGTCAAGGATTCTCTAAGGAACATGTTCGTAGTATAATATTAAATTACCTTATTAAATTTGTTCTTATCACCATGTCAAATCATAACAGTTTCTAATAATGATTCAAGAAATCTTTCATAACATATAGCTTCATTTTCTGAACATGAAGTAAGTGAATATGATATATCAGGAAAAAGTCGATCATAACAAATAATTGTACTAAAATTTGGTGTTACTAAATCATGTATAACACGTATAAAATGTGCACAATAAAGTGCATTGATTTCACTTAATAAAGATCGTGGAAAAATACATAATTGGAGAAGTTCAGTTATAGTTTCAGCTTTGATTTTATTTCCTAGAAACAAACATTATTTTTTTTCTAATCGATGTTTAGAAAGACAAAAGAAAAAAAAAGATTTAAATTTAACATACGATTTTTAAACCAATGTTCACGTTCTATATCAAGTCGTGCACGTACTCGTTCAACATGTTCTTTTTGTTTAAATAATTCTTCTTTAAATTTATCTATAATAATATGAATTTTTTCTTTTTCTTTTTGTTTTTTTGCTGCTGTCTACAATAAAGGAAAAAAACAAGTATAAATGTGTTTATATATTATTGTGTTTATTTAAACAAACTAATTCTTTTCGTTCAGCAATTTGTGTTATTTCAAGTTCAAGTTCTTCAATACGTCGTTTATATGTTATTTCTGGTACTTGTAAATCCGACATTGATAATGATCAAAATTTTAAATAAAATTGTGGTCTATAGAAATTTATAGATAATCATAAGAGAAAAAAAAACAAAATGGTTACATACGTCATTTCTTTCCATGTTCGTTGTGGATGAAGTGTTTTAACAAAATCAAGTACAGATGACATAACAACCATTACTGCATCAATATAATTTTGTATCTAGATAGAATACAAAAAGAACAATAAACAATTTGCTATGGACAACTTGATGAAACTCAAATCAAGTGGTTTTTTTCGTTATCAGGCAGATGCCACAGTGTTAAGTCTTTTTTCTAACGTTCTGATTCTATATCTTATGAGGGAATCATGAACACCAGAAAAAAATGATTTTCGAATTTCGACTTGAAATTTTACATATAAATAGATCTTACCGAGAATAGTATTTTGTGAAAATTTCAGATCTTTTTGTTGTTTCTATCCGTAGATACAACTATGATAACTTCATTCGGATAAACCAGAAGATTTCATGTTCTCAATTCAAGATAGAAACAAATCAAAAGACCTGAAACTTCCACAAATAACTATTCTCGATGAGATCTGTTTATATGCAAAGTTTCAAGTTGAAATTCGAAAATCATTTTTTCTGGTGTTTCTGAGAGGGACTACGGCATTTATTTAAAAACATACCGTAAAACTACAGTACCTCTATAGTAATAAACTAGCAGCCCGAACTTTTTTCAGGGTATTTATAGCACATCTGTACCTACATAATGCACAGTCTCAATGCAAGAGTGATGGATCAATTGAGGACCTTCTCTCGTATCCAGACCCAGGCAATGGATTCTAGTACCAAGCAAGACTTATTTTAGTTGTGCTTGTCTCTTGACTTAAAAAGAAATTATTTGAACAAAAGTCATTGTACTTCCGAATTCTATTTGAATTAAAAGAAATGTCATATTTACCGAAGCAATCTTATTCAATGATTTTGGTGCTGCTGATCGCAGTTCATCAAATTTTGCCTAATAAAAATAAATTTTATTATATTTTCAATATTTATATAATCATTTACTTAAATATTAAGATTAAATTATGGTTTTGATATATGAAAAGCCGCATCAACTTGTAAATGAAAACCAAGTACAAGATTATCAATTGAAGGAAATTTATGATGAAAATCTTGAAGACAGATATCTATCTTAAATGAGAATAAGAATAACAACACAATAAAAAAAGAAAAAGAACGATATCATAATAAAAAAAAACTAAATAAAAGTTCATCTTTAAGTTCAAATAGGACGTGGTGGCTGGCATTGTCCATGAAAAAACTAAAAAACAAGAGAATGATGGTGACATGAAATCAATTGTAACACTTACATTTAAACCACCTGACCAATACACTATTTTAATTGCAAATTGGCCAGGTGGTAAATCACCGTTGCAGCCACAACATACTTTTCCATTTTCAAGTCGAACAACATGACGCTAAAGGAAATATATACTATTATTATTATATTTTTTCTTATAAATTTACTCGTTTTTCTCCCAAGTCTCTTGTTAATTGAAGCTAAAAACAAAAAATTTATTGAACGATTAGTTTAATATAAAACTTACATAATTATTCATTTTTTTTTGATCGAGAAAAAAATATCTGAAACAAATAAGAAAACTTTAAAAAAAATCTATACCAATTATATATATATATGTTACGGTCAAAATTGGAATCTGGTCAAATTCTAAATTTGACCAGACGAAATTGGAATTCTAATTTTGACTAGGCAAAATTAGAATATTTTTTTATGATGCATGTAAATCAAAGAAGCCAGAGTAAATCGAAAAACATATCGACACAAAGGATAGCGAAGATATAGGTGAGACTCAGATACAAGTTGGGGCATTGCTGAATAAACCCGATCATGAAGATGCTAGTGAAATTGCAGTTGTCCAAAGTTTCTTATTTTTCAGCCACTCTCACTCACAGCTACCACAAAAAGTAGCTGGATAGTCTTCGAACTCTCATCCACACCCTCAGGATCATCTGTGTTGATATGCTCTGCGATTCACTCTGGCTTCTTTGATTTATATGCAACATTATTGATGTTCCGGTTTCTTTCTTTGTTATCTCTTAAAGACAAAAAAAATAATACAAAATATTTAATAAAATAAAATTTCAAAACGAATGAAAATATATGAGAGGAAAACACACAAAGAAAAATCTTGAAACGAAAAATATGGAATAGAAAAGATGTCAGCAAATTACATAATTTTACGTTTTAAACTATAATTGGCTATTATTAAAATGATTTTAGATCATCTTCCTCGCTCTCTATAGTGTCTATAATCTAGAGTGACCCATTAATTCAAGATGAAAATGTTCAGTTGGAATATTTAATAATTCATCTTTCTGTTGGTGCTTTATCTTCAACATCACCAACATATACAACAGCTTTACAACGACGACGATTTGAAATGTTTATAAAACAATTCGAGAAGAGTGAAACGAGAGCAAAGCAATTGTTGAATAGATTAGCATTATTATTTGTATCACACAGAAAATGCAAACTAAGACTTTTAGCTTAGCTTTTTTTTTATTATCATATTATACATGATCGAACAAATTTCTTGTTGTTAATAATAATAGGAAAATTTCATTTTCGACATTCTTTTATTCGATATTTTCATTTTCTGTGTTTTCTAGCAAACCAATCAGTTTAACTACTTTCCTTTTTGTTTTTCAATACTATTCTTTTTCAAGAAAACTGATTAGAAATTCTCAAATATTATGCACAACAAAATTCAATCAAATATAATCTTATATCTCTTTTTATCTTCTATTGACAATGCTGAAATGCATCAGTATTGAACTTGTCTCTATAAACATACATTGAAAAAACATTTCCAATTCTTCTCTTTTTAAATGAATATTGGATTGATATTAGCTTGTTAAAAGAAAAAAATATTTGATAAATCTGAACATAATACACTAATGATTGTAGAGAGAAAAGAAAATAAGATCATGTAAATATTCAGATGTGTTATAAAAATATTTTTCACTTTATCTGTCACTGTCATCTAATTTATGAATGATTCTATTTAATTCATATAAACCCTTTTTCTCTTTATGTTTGATTTCATCTCAAACAAGTAATTGTCAGCAGTTAAAGACTGTCTATTCATTGTAAGTCGTTTCTAGCCAACATGTCTCTATTCTTTATAGATATAGTCTTTCTCCAGGTATGTATCCAGAGAATACATAATAATGAAATAAAAACCAAGTTTCTATATCTATTTTGTTGGTTCTACAGATGGAGACTCGAGTCCAAAAATCATAATAGTGACTTTTTTTCCCCGATTCCGAAACAACAGACAAGTTTGAAATATTATTTTATTTGACAATAAGAATGAACACTATGGAGAGAAAATAAGAATCATATGGTTTGGACACTTGTGACAAAGTCAAGATCTTTCCATTAACTGCTGATCTATTTTGAGAAGGAGTAAAAGTAGTTTTGTTTTGAAAAATTACCATACATTGCAATGACATAGTCTAAGATATTTTTCTCTTGCATGTTCGCTACGGGAAAATTTCAACTCGTCAGGATTTTTGTTTTCTGGCTTTCGTAACGACAGAATCAGGGCTTTCGTAACAAAAAATCAGGGACTTCGTAACAAATCTTACGGGACGATCGTAACCGGTGTTTTGATATGTACCATTACAGAGCTTTCATAACAAAAAGCATGTAATTTCTGCATACTAAGTCGAACTATCACCCTAATCCTCATTACGAAATCCCTGCTGCTTCGTTACGAAAGCTCTGCAACTGTTACGAACTCCCTGTATTAATCGTTACGATCGCCCTGTAAATTTCATTACGACATCCCTGTATTTTTGGATATTCCTATTTTTGGTGTTACGAAAGGTCTGATTTTTGCTTTTTGTTCAACTCGTCACGTGACGAGTTGAAACTTTCTCTTCGCTACTGTATTTGACGAACAATTGCTCATCGAATACATCGGAGAACGCAAGAGAAAAGAGAAAAATATTTTAGTTACGCCATTAATACATTGCCCTGTGAATCAGAATGATCAATTTTTCGCTCTCATCTCGCCATATTATCTATGGTAACGAACACATTGAACAAAAGATTCTTGTTCATTGTTCGAGGTCAATATAAACAACAATGGAAATATTTTGCGATGATGTACATTGTTGAACACAGCTATACAAGGTACAATCATTTTTATTTTCTTCCTCATTCGATGGCATTAATTACACAATTCGACGATTTACCGGATCTATTCTTTATTGATCTGTTTAATTATTTATCTTCAATCGATATTCTTTGGGCATTTACCAATTTAAATAATCGTATTCAAACAATAATCAATGAACGAGGTTTCTTTCGTCACATCAATTTATCATCAGCACGTCTGTCAAAATTTGATACACTTCTTACTATACTTCCATTGAATCAAATTCAAACACTCATCATTGACATAGAAGCATCGCCTCTTCAACTTTCTCGCTGGCCTTATTTGCCTCATTTGATTACATTACGATTATATGGTTTACGTGACTTTATAGATGCTACCAATTTTATCCTTCGGCATTTAACTTCACTCATACATCTTACATTGGAAACAAACGATTTATTTATGTCGGTATGTATCACTCAATATTATCTTCAAACATATATTCAAGTGAAAAAAAAATCATTGAAAATATCTTATTTAGTATCTTCTGATTTTCATGCTACCATATTTTTGATATCAAGATCTTTTTTTTGCATTAATTAGAATAAAGAACTGAATAATTATAGTCCGATGTCATAGATATAGAATAAAAAATAGTGTTCAGTCATATTTTCATCTCTATTTTTCTATACTTTAAGTTATTGTTATTAATAGTATATATTAGCAATGTTCAATCTCATTATGAGTCGTCAATGAGTGACTTCTATAGATGAAAACACGAATTGACAAAAAAAAATGGAAAAAAAGTAACAATTGAGTACCACAGCAGTGATATGTGAAATGAGCACCGAAAAATAAGATAATTGTCTAATTTAATTTCTTATACTCGACGACAAAAAAAATCTAGAATTTTTTTTTGGTTTCACATAAATTAAGTTGCTGCTCAATTGTCTTATTTTTTGGTGCTCATTTCACATATCACTGTTGTAGTGCTCAAAACACTCATCCAAAAAAATTGTCGTTTGATGAATTCTCCAATATTCTCATGCGAAGACCGTTCTTTTTCTTGACTAATGAATTTGATTAATTATTTTTATTTTTTTAGACGGGCTTTACGGGTTATATTTTGCACCCTAGAGGACGTCTTCCAACACTTGTGAAAAATGTTTTGCCACATTTGAGTGCACTTCAGTCGCTCGATTTGGGTCAAGATGTTGGATTCGGTCTCACGAATTGGTACATCACTACAATACAAAGCTCTCTCAATTATCTTCGTGTATCCATGGAAGACATACCACATTTATGTCATGTTATGTCAAGAGAGACACTTTCAACTACATTAGAACAATTGCATGTAACAATGCGTAGTCTACATGCGAGAAGTAAAAATAGTTTACCTAAAGGATTAGTGTTGTCTAAAATGATCAATTTGCATACATTCACTTTGGTGCAATCGATATTTTCCTATAATAGAATTGAATGGTCAACTATTGAATCACTCACAGCTTCAAATGTAATGCCCGTACTTCGACGAATGAATTTGGCTATTTTCATTACTGTCGATCATTTAAATTGTATCAATAGATCATCACTTTTCATTGATGATCGTCAAATCGATGTTCAATTCGCTTTCATTATAGACGATATTTCTCTAGGTATTCAACTAAGTCATCATGTGCCACATGGCAGTCGTTTTCATCCACGGCAAATAGTTGGTGTAACCTGTGTTCTAAGTTACTTATCTCGAAAGTATCAAGAATTGACAAATATCAATTGCTATGTGAGTAATTGTATTATTACACAATTTTTATTTGACAACATCCTGATGAGAAATTAAGAAATGAACAAAATTTAAATTTTCGATTTTTTTCCAAACTATTGATGCAATAATCTTTTATTCTAGTTCAATAATTATTCATTGGCTTATGATGTTTGGTACACATTACCATGGGCATTTGAACAATTCTTCGACTCGATTGAACCAATTCAATATATAACTAAAGTAGAAGTATTAGCTCTACCTTCATCGTACTCATCCATTATTAGTTCATCTCGATTTCGTACACTTAGTATATCACAAAATGACTCATTACCATCGATTATTTCAATGCCTCATGTTGTGCAATTAAATCATGTTAACACAGTTCATTTATCATTTCATGATTGGCCAACTGGTTTAAATCTTCTTGCTCTTCGTCATGTTACATTAACAAATAATCTCATTGCATTGAAAAGCTTCTCTTCATTTCCACCTAATATTCGTTCTATTCAAATTCTACTTCATGCTGATAAGCCGAACTTCGACTCAAGCAATTGGTCTATATTGCGTTCACTTTCAGCCTTAACGATGCTCNGATGAATCCGTATTTACCTGTCAATATTAGGGGAGAAAAGTTAACGTTAGGGAACCACTTACACTGTAACGAAAAATTTGTGAATTTGATTCTATCGTCAAGGAATGACTGCTGGAGTTTAGACAAAAATTCATTACAGATTCGGATTTCTCGTCTTCAAAGACCTTCGATCAAATTTTATAACAAAGGATCATGATTTTCTCCAAATAGCTATTCTTTGACGAAAGAATTAAATCTAAGAATTTTTCGTTACTTGATAGCCGATAATGGCAACATCTCACTTCTAGTGAATATCGGTTATTTTTTCGTGCCGATGAAATGATGATGGCAAATCGATGAATGATTGTCGCCATTGCATTCCTACCCTTATTCAGACTATGACCTTCCAAAACCTCAAAAATTCAGACTATGATCACTGTTTACTAATAAACTAAAACAGATATTTCTTTTTCAAAACGTAATACAATTGATGTCGGTTTGGTTTTTCTGCTTCCTAAATGACACTGTTTCTATACTGATAAGCTTAATTTTTGTAATCATTTAGACAATAGACCGTTTTTGCATTCATTCAGCAGCCTAAACTACGTATTCTTCTCTACGAAAGTAGTTCATATATTAGAAAGAAAGACAATGCTAAGATTGTCTGTCATGTCTATAGGCGAAGGAATGGAAGCGTACAATATTATACACCTATACTTCAACACTCATTTTAGATCGTGTTTCACAAAATATTAGAAAAATCTTGTAGAATGATTCATGTTAATCTTACCGGTACATTTCAGCACAAATTTTCGCTAGAGAGCTCAAACTTTGGAAAATTAAAGATCTTAGTTAGATATATATATGATACAAATTTCAGATATCTACGTAAAGAAAATGTAGAAAAAAAAATATCGTTGACAATTTATCTTCAGTTATTATGGAGACATTCTTGATTCAAATATAACTTGTGCATTTTCAAGCCAAAGATAAAAACTTGTTTAAGAAATTCTCTCATTCGAGTTTTAATACTAGACATCAAAATTGATTCATAACCGTTCATAATTTTTTTTCAATTATTTACATTGTAATATTGTTATCGTCAATGTATAAACACAATAATTCGATATTCAAACAACAAAATGTTCATTAAACAATATCATTGAATACTAATATAAAACATAAACTTGTTTTTTTCAAAATTCATTTACTGTTTATATTAGAGAAGTTTTTATAATTTCATTTGTACGTCTTATAATACTGGAAAATGTTTTTTTTTAGTGAGAATTCAATACACAAACAAAATTTGAATGAGAACAATTGTTGCTGAAATGATGTTTCCTATATGGTATAATGAGAAAGTTGTATCAACTGTTAATATACCATGATTTATTTTGCTAAATGAAATTAAATGACCAATAACAAAATGACGAGTATTAAGTTAATAATGTAAAGTAAAACAGCATCGAGTGACTGACCAACAAAATTCTTACTAGCTAGATATTCAATATAATCAGAAGAGAAAAAATGCATCGACATTTCTAAAAATATACGCATCTATGATGGTTCGTTACACTTGTTCGACAAATCATTTGCTATAAGAAAGAGTTGACTGAGTAAAATTAGATCTCTTAGAAAGTAATTATCTTCGTAAATCGAATATGTTTTCATGCGTTATTCTTCATTTTTTGACTTTATGCAACATACATATCTTACAGTTTAAACAAAATATTCAACAATAATCTATAAAACTGTCATACTTTATTGAGGTAATTATGTAATAGATTATAGTCATTAGAATACATTCAATACTAAAATTTGACTCCAGTTAAATAATTCTTCAATATTTTTAGATGAAATCGGTATAAAAAGAGTTCGGTGACGTTCTTATCAATCTATATTAGTTTTCTTCAAACTTACATAGCTTAAGAGCATTGAATTATTATTTTTTTTTTTGCTTTTCAAATTATCAATTGTAGGCAAATAACAATTAATAAAGTTATATGATGAACAAGAAGTACATATCAATAGTATATCGTATATTTGTACATAATAACAGAATAGAAATGAAAGAGTAAAAATAAATCTATTATATAGTCAGGTCTTTTCGTAATTTGTTGCCTTTTCATTTTTTTTCTTCTTTCAATTGATTGATTTGTAATTACAAGTGATAATTATAACAAACGAGAGATATGCATGATAATATGAAGAATTAGTTTCAAATAATATTTACTTGTTCGATATTGAATTAAATACAAATAGTTATCCTAACGTGAAACGTTATTGAGCTTTATTTAAATCTACGCACTCAACGTTCAATCGTATATTGTCCATTTAAGTTAGACATAAAGAAAACTGAAGTCTAGGAAAAATGAATGTTATTCTTATAAATTTTTTTTATACAACGTCGAAATGCATTTTTAGAAATATCTTAAAAATTAAGGAAAAAAGTTCGTTATATCTTTGAATTTTTTTCCTATAGATTTTCAGTGATATTCAATGTTAATCATTCAAGTATCCTTCCATTTCAATGCTTTATTAAAGAGAAAAGTCATTATTCTTTGTAAAGAATCGATTTGGAAAAAGATTTTACTTGATTTTTACAGTACATATTATTATTTCAAAAAAATTTCATCTTATGCCTTAGGCTATTTGACATGGCAAAGAGAATTTTTTATGTCGATCGGATCAAATTGAATTGTTCTATGAATGTATTCAATCGTAAATAACAATTGTATGATGATTTTTTTGTTCGCATCATAGCCAAGCTCGTTTAATTTGAATGCAGGTAGTTTAGTGAAATGTTTCCTTTAAGGATTCTTTTAACGTTATTAATAAATGTAATGCTTTTGTCCTTGGAAAAATGTTTTAAAAACTATTTTAAACCTTACTGACGTCCGCTTTTATAAAACTATTACTTAAAACTCATTTCAATGAATAATAAAGTATTTCCTTGTAAATAATTAATTTATTTTTGAAAAATTCTTTAATTATATGATGAAAAAAAAAAACAAGTTTAAAAGAAAAACCAACAAATCTTGTTTTCTTATGAATTTTTATTATTTTTTCTTCATATCTCAATTTGTAAACTAAGATCTCAACCTATCCATTATCATTTGCATCTATCATGATTATTTGCTTAATATACATTAATGGTAATAGTTCAAATATTTTCGATCTAACAATCTTACAGCAAATGTAAATATTGTTTTGTTTTCCTACGAACAGATTTTCTTTTCGAGATAAAAGCTTTCCTACTACTATCGACTAAATAAATACTAGGATTTATTTTTATCAGTAACGAACCCTTGAGTGAAAAATAGAACATACGCAATTTACGTTAACATACAAATACGCAATTTATTATTTCTAGTGTGAACCTTGATCGACGTAGTATTCCGGAACAAATATGATTGATCATCATTATCATCTTTGTTAATGTACTCTCATTGTTCTCATCAATTTTTCCTTGTTTTTTTTTTTGGTTCCATCATCAATGGCGTCTTTATCTCCAGACAACACAGAAATCCAAATGCATTTTTGACATCGAGTATTGTCAACAACAAAGCATATCCAACAAATGTCAAAAAATTGTCATACCATAACGCAACCCCAAAAACAACAACAACAAAAACAACAACAACGATGTCTTATTACCCATGAGATTGAGCAAAAAAAAACGAGAAAAAGAAATGTAGGAGAATGAACGTTTCATCAAGCAACAAGAAAATACAAAAAAAGAAAACAAGAAATATAGAGGCATACGCATAGACTTACCAGGAAATCTATAATTGATCTCTGGTCAATTTTGTCATGCTTACAGACAAACAATACTGGTAGTTTGAGTTCAAAATATTTTTTACTGTATCATTTCTGTTTATTTCTTGTGAAAAGATCATATTTGATTGATTATATGGTACAAAAATGAAGCTTTCGTTATTTCTTTATTATGAAAACAAAAGACTTTTCTACTAGAAAAATTTATAGAACTTAGTAAAAATTTATCATTAGAGTTTGTTGATTATGTATATTATTATCAATGAATTCAATTCGTTGATTTAATGAATGATGAAAGTGATGGCAACATGCTTCTTTTGTATTATGTCAATTGAAGAAGCGTCATTTTTTTTCTTATTTGTGTCTTTTTTAAGGTTACATTCATAAATTTTTCCTTCTCCTTTTTTCTTCTTCTCTACACTACTCGTTTCCTAGTTGATTAATGAGAAAAATGAGTCGATCGTTTTTATTTATGCAAGTAAGCACTAATTCTTCGTTTCTGTTTGCATGAACCAGAAGATATTTTTCTTCATTCTGTCGTTAACCATCGTGTCGTTGTTGCTGTCATATAATTAAGCATTCTCGCTTTCTTCTTTCCCAGGTGAACACACATTTTCTTAGTAGTTCTTTTAGTCAAGCTTTCTTTTCTTTTTTTGTGAGACTCTTTTGTCTTTTCATTTGTTCGTCTATTTTAATCTGTGAGTCTCTTGAGTTGAAGATGAGTTATCAATTTCTATTTACTTTTTCGCCCTAAAACACAATAAAGTCAAGTTTCTTTTACATGCAAGCTGATAAGTCAATATTAGTAAGAGAAAAAAGATGGCCAGTATGTAAATCTATAAAAGCTTGAATGAATAAAACTAGGAGAGACAACACATCAACGTTCCCGGGAAACAGAACACATATACACAATACGCAATGCTGTCATCAAGACATTGTGTACTGTAACGAGGTCTTTTCTCTCTGTCTTGACGACGACTACTAAAAGGGAACATAGAGAGAAAAAAAAACAAAGAGTAAAGAACGACGCGTTGTCAACCAAAAGAAAAGGAAAAAGAGAAGAATGAAATACGACTCATAGAATTCTGTGTATTATTGTACGAAGAGCAGTTCTCTTATTGCATCCCAGCAGTCTTCTTTTGCTTCTTTTTACCACAATTCTATGAGACTACAATCAACGTTGTATCGTATCGTAGTTACTTGTAGCCTGAAAGCGACATTATATTTTTTTTCGGTCGCTGTAACACCGCTCGGCGTCGGAAGAAGAATGCAAGAAAGAAAAGAATAATGAACATACCTCTTCTTCTACAAGACGAGAGGAAAAAAAAGAAAAATCAATTTTCTTTTTTCTTCTAGTTCGATACTACAACGTGCTTTGTTTTTTTTGCCTTACGTTAAAAAAAATCTTTCTCTTGTTTTTTCTCTGTTCTATATCACAAGCAAACCAAAATCGTCGCTGTCGCCGTCACCATCATAGAAAATACTCTTCCTGCCGCTGTGTCAAAGAGAAAGATAAGTCGTTGCTACTACAGCTATTGCCTTGTGTTGTCGTATATCGCGTCCGTGCCTAGTCGAACTTCTCTTCTCTCTTTTGCTCGTCTCTCTCTCTCTCTCTCTCTCTCTCTTGTTCGCGCATTCTTCTTCTCTATCTACAACTGAACAGCATCGCGCAGAGACACACATACAAATACACACATACACGCGCACACACGAATCCCGGTGTTGATCAAGAGAAACAAGACCAACAAGCAATCATTATTTCGAACCTGGTATACAGGTCGACAATTACAGACTCATACAAGTGGAAATTTAGGACATATTCAATTCCATTTTTATTATAATGGTGAGTATTATTAGAAATAAAAAACCGGAAATGCTTTTTTTCTATTAAAAAGTAAATAATACGTAACTAGTGTTTTTGTCTTTTACCTCAAGTTAACAATAGTTTTAATATTCATATACTATTGAGTTTTATTTCAATGATCCTCAGATAAAAGAAATCTTTTGACGAATGTCTTGATAATAAAATCTTATTTAATTAATTAGAGAAGAAGAAAAAAGTATATATTTTTTGAACTTATCAGCACATGCATCAAGTTAAGCTTTTGATAAAATACTTCTTTATTTATCTACCTGTCAAAAAAAGAAAATACCATCATGTCATCAAAAGACATCTGATACTTTCTTTAGATAAATAAATACTAGTACTATGGATGCATGATGACAAAATCTGTCTAAATAATCAACAGTTTCTGTGTGTGTGTCTTATAATTCAAAAATTCGAAATATTTCTTTTTCAAAATAATATTGTAGCTTTGAAATTGGCGATTATTTTGTTTTTAGAAAGAAAAAAAAACAATTACTTTCATGTTATAGCAAAATTGAATGATATTGATCGTTATTTTAATCATGAAACTAATATATAAAAACCGCTCTCTAGTTTTTCTCTCTCTTTTTTTTGGTATTATGAGCAAATTATCGCGTGTTCGCATGTGTCAAGGCGATTTCTTGGGCGCCAACTGATTGTGACATACAAACAGAAGAGGTCGAGCCTACTCTCGTTTTTTCTTCTTATTCCTTTTTTATAGAGAAGATGAGGCGCCGTTTGCGCTCGCGCATCTTAATTGATTATACGGGAATGTATATAGAGAAAGAGATAGAAGCCTAAAAACAACACAAGACATAGTACATCCGATTCTTGTTGTCGCCACTACGAGTATAGCATTATCAATAACACCGAACGAACGAAGATAATATAGAGAACATAAAGATATGTCTTATTCGCACAAGCTGAATAAGCACAAATGCTTTCATTTATTTTAATATTTTTCTAATAGTTAGTTTTTGACAAATATATAATGTGATCTTTTGATGACATTTTCTTTTAGTTTGTGTTAAATAATCGATCTATCATGAAGATGAAACATAAGAAATATATTGATATTCACGAACTCTTACTGTCATCATCTACTATTTCAAGATAGATGTTATCATAAATACTATTTTTAAACAGCTAACCTATTCGTTCTTTTCTTTTCTCATTTATGACAGGAACACTCATCATATTGTCAGCAAGTAATACGATGTTGACAACATGATGTTAAAGATTATTGTTCGTCTTACAATTGAAATTAGCCGAATTAAAAAAGCAATAAAGTAATTGATTGAGATAGTTTTTCAATAATATTGACATTAATATGTTAGTCTTCAGGGAATATTATCAAATTTAATGATTTTCCGAATGACAATTTATAAAATGCTAAACATTATATGTCTAATTTGTGACATAAAATCCAGAAAAATCTATAGCATAGTCAAAAAAAAGTGGTCACTTGAGACATTTTTTAATGTTTATCTTGCTTGAATGAAAATTACGAACTGAATTTATTTGAATATTAAAATAAAAACATATCGATATAGAAATATTTCAAGTATTATTTACCTATTTTCTTTTTTTGTTGCTTCTCAGGCTGATCAATTAACGGAAGAACAGATAGCCGAATTTAAAGAAGCATTTTCCCTGTTTGACAAGGATGGTGATGGAACAATTACGACAAAAGAATTAGGTACAGTTATGCGTAGTCTCGGTCAAAATCCAACTGAAGCTGAATTACAAGATATGATCAATGAAGTTGATGCTGATGGTAAGTAATCTAAATGTAATTTTAATCTATTGTTTTTTTTTATTTATTTAAGGTAATGGTACAATTGATTTTCCCGAATTTCTAACAATGATGGCACGTAAAATGAAGGATACGGATTCAGAAGAAGAAATTCGCGAAGCATTCCGCGTGTTTGATAAGGATGGAAATGGATTTATATCAGCTGCTGAACTTCGGTAAGACAAAAATAAATAAATAAATTTTCAAATTATTTATTTTTTAATAATTATTAGTCATGTTATGACAAATTTGGGTGAGAAACTTACTGACGAAGAAGTCGATGAAATGATTCGAGAAGCAGATATTGATGGAGGTATGATTTGAAACTTTTTTGTTTGTTTTGGATATTCTAGAGTTTTATTTTTTATTTTAGACGGACAAGTCAATTATGAAGGTATGATGATAAACATTTCAAATAATTTTTCTTAGTATTATTATGATATTTTAGAATTCGTTACCATGATGACCTCGAAATAATGATGATGATGATGTGTGGTTTTATTTTTGGGTCTTATTCTTTTATTACTTTTTTTTTCTTTCTTTTTTCCGATGTATTTTGTTCGAATGAGCACTCACTCTTCTTGTCACATCGATAAATCGGATGGATGAACGTGTGGCTGATTTGCATCACTTTCTTTTGTTCACATTATTTTTCTTCTTCTTTGTATGTATGCTTGTGTGTGTGTGCGTGGTGAGTCCTCTTCTTTTTTTTTCTTATATGTCTGTCGATTTTGTCTGTCGGGGCGTTGCAAGACGCTAATAATATAAGACATAAAACAAATTAAATGCACAGTCAGTATTAAACGATTTGAAATATTTCAGCTTGTTTTTATATAATTTATGCAATTTTACAAGAATGATTAATCTTCATGATATCGATTATATTTTATTATGATAAATGAGAAATATTTACAGAGAAAAATCCTGTTTTATATGCTAATAGAAGAAGCTAGATTAATTATTATATGAAAATTGTTTTCGATCAATACAGAATAATTCATGTTCATATAAGTCGGAAAATAATTTATAGAAATTATTATATTGACTATGGGAAACTATTGATTTAATTTAAATATATATATATATATACATTTCTAATCAATTATTCCTTGCCTATCTCGGCAATATCATTTCTTCGTAAAGTGATTGAAATTCATTCATTTATTACGTTAGAATTACTTAGAAGAAAGATATAAGCTTTCTTAAAGTTTACAATATACTCGAAAGTATATTCGGAACATGTTACTATCAATCCAAGTGATATGGATATTAGTAAAATACGCCTCATACCAATACAATCGCCGTTTAACTAGAATGTGTTACTAATCGATAGATTTTTGCATTGTTTATTCATATCACTTCACACGAAGACGCTTCGAGACTTGTAGCAGCTCGGTTGACATGAAATAACTCGGAGTGTATCCTTGAAAATGATATTTGAATTTTTTATCAAAGATTTGTTCAATAAAATGACCTGATTTGGAGTCTCATAAATGAAGAATTCAAACATCTGTTATTTAGTAATATTTTCAAGCTAAACAGCGGTAGCAGTGGCTTGAAGCATATTTTACTAACATTCAAGTGATACGGAGTCAAGATATGCGTGTTGAACTGAACTATTTAGAAGATCTTCAATACCTTTGTAGCTTCAATTTCATTTTCAATCTCGATTAGGTCGCATTTCAATTCATGTGACTAGAATAGATCCACAGATATTGTTTTATTCATCTTGAGAAATTTAGGCACTGAAAACACGACAGAGTTGGTAATATTAAACTTCAAAAGGATGTAAGTGTTACAAATAATTTTCTAATATCATAGAATTGATTTTTCATGTGATTCGAGCCAAAGAAAAGTCATGGCTATACTAGCAGTCAACCGGTGATTGTGTGGTAGTAAAACAATTGCCTATTCTTTGATTTCCATGCTACTATGGTGTACTGATGATGGTTCTCTGAGAGGCACTCCACTGATAGTATACGGTGTGAGTGTGAGCGTGATGACAAGACCTATATCCATACTCACTCATCCATATTTAAACCCATAAATCTTCAAGTCTTCTCCTAGGTGAATATTCAAAAGTAATCAAGATCTATGCTCAAAGCTATTCAACAGAGGAAGCCACAAGTCCTCAAGGACTATCCTATAGGGAGAGTCATAACTTCTCACGGGCTATTCTATCAAGTACTCCTGAATAAGTGTGTGATAGGTCTGGGTGAACTGGTTCCTTGAGCTACATCTATTGAATTGGTTAGCTCACGTGAGCTCCAGCTGTGCTCGAAATCAGTCGCCATGAGCTGCAAGGGATCATTCGCTCTTGCCCTATAAGCTTTCTTATAAGTTTTCAACGAGCTACGTTGGAAAGATCTCTAGAGTGTTTGTGTATAGTCATGGCACTACATGTCTACAGTTTTGAGGTATGCCTCTTGAATGTTATCAGTATGAGCCGGTGTGGCGATTGATGTCAATCGTACTCTCGCATTTTTAACCTTTTCATTAAAAGAGGAGAAATTTTCCAGAAAACAATGAATTTTCCATAAAGTTCCAACGAATGGTTTCGCTGTCAGGGAATCTCAGTTTGCAATAGCATATTGAACGTTCTGTACAAGCTTTTTCATTAAATCTAGAAAATTTTGAAAGAATAACAATTTTTTTGGAGTTTGAGCATAGATACCCGGAGCCGGAGTTTCTGAATCTGCAATGAGGTTCTTGCAATTGTTTACTCGATTTATCCACCAAGTAAAGTTTAGGTGGCCATCTATGGTCAACTTGTATATTAGATCATTATTTTCTCTGAAAT
Source organism: Rotaria sp. Silwood2 (assembly GCA_905329745.1). Classification (NCBI taxonomy): domain Eukaryota; kingdom Metazoa; phylum Rotifera; class Eurotatoria; order Philodinida; family Philodinidae; genus Rotaria; species Rotaria sp. Silwood2. The sequence continues at coordinate 57,073 of CAJNSZ010000158.1, read as the reverse complement.
CGTTTGTTTAGTCTAAAAATCAACTAAACAATTTTGAGAATCTCATTCGAGAGACAGATTCTCCGGTCAGCAATCCTCTTTCGTCAAACTTTATATCAAATCGTCATTTTCTCAAAAAGGCCTCTTCTTTAATGAAAGAAGCATGTACATAATGTACATTATCTGCTTTCAGATTGAGATATCCCATCTCCGATGTCTTTCGGCCAAACTGTCTGTAAATTTGTTATTTTCGGAAGAACTCCATCTTTTTAGCGCAGACTTCAGGAATGTGACAGCACCATCCCCATCACAACCGATACCGACCGATACCAATATCATTTATCACCACTACCTCAAAGCTGAATTGATATGGTAACATGTTTATCCATGAAAGTGCTAGGAACCAGACCCAGGTAGCTCTAGAAAAGTTAAAAGACAGTTCATATGGGAACAACCAGTCACTCTCTCCAGCCCGTGCCAACTGAATTGTTGAGCAGCTGCAGTTCACAAGAGCTGATCTTTCGAGCAGCTCCATATCATGCGAGCTCTCGAGTAAGGGCTGTCACATATCAGCCCCGGAGTACCCAAATAGCATAGCCCATGAAGAGACAGGAGTACGCCATTAGGTATCACTTGAACAATGAAGGTTAGCCCCTAGAATAGTCCTTGAGACTTTGTAAGCAGCCACGCACGGTAGCTCTTGAGGACTTGCAGCTTCATCTACTGGGTAGCTCTTGAGAACTTTTGGGTACCTCCGTATGATAGCGCTTAAGAGCTTGTGATTCCCTCTAATGATAGCCTTCAGTACTTACGCATATCCCCTAGGATAGCCCTTGAAACTAGCATCTGATTTTCTCAAATGAGCGAGTGACTCGCTCCGCTCAATGAGCTGAGAGGAGCTGTCATATACCTATTTCCAGTAACCAATCTATCAATCATTGTGGAATAATTATTTTTCTTTTCTTTTCGGTTTCTAAATAAATTAATAATAAATGCTTGAATGAATTGATACTTAATATTCCAGATCCATTTCATACATCCGATACAGTGTTGCCAGATGCGAAACCCAAAAACCCTGAATGCCAGCCAATCTCAAAATCCGGAAAGATTTTCGAGGGTCAGTTTGGATCGGTTAAAATGCATTTTTCTTAATAAAACTATCCATAATATTATTCCTTATTTTCACAACATATATTTGAATGAAACAATAGAAAATACACATCAAAACATAGTTAATTTAATAAATAGGAAACTGTCAATGACACATTTCGCTCTTAATTTACACATTTTTTAGGACAATATTTTTCATTAGAATGAATGAGTTTCAATAATTATGATTTTTATAAGAAAAAATCCTAAATCTGTGAAAATTTGGAAAACCTTGCAAAATCCAGAATTCTTCTGGAAAATCCGGAAGATCTGACAACTCTGATCTGGTACGATAAAGATCTGCAAACTAATTAATATATTAAGAGAAAAAATAAGAATAGTCGTTCGCTATATGTTTTCTATAACAACACATTTGCCATATGAAATTAAACTACGAAGATCTATCGTACTATTGACTAGTCAAACTACTACTTAGTTAAATTAATTGTAATATAGTTGATAAAATGTTGTCGAAATCACTAATAATAAACTATTAACGATGCAGTCAAAAGTTTCGCACTAGTTTTTCTTGTTTTGAATCGTATATTCAAACTACACAACATTAATCTAACTCAACTATATGCATGTATACCAGACATCGACTATTGTATACATATAGACACCTGTTAAATTCTATGAAGCCTTGAATGCGCAATATGGGACAAATACATTTATCGACCCCCCCCCCCCATCATGCATTGCGTATATATTGACTAATTCGACTAATTAGCCTCTGAGGAGTTCATTAAAAGTATTCTCAAGGGCCCCAGACCAGTAGTTTAATAGATAGAGTGTATTTGTCCCGCTTGATACAAGTCTTAGAAAGCATCTCAATAGCTGAGGGTGCCACGAAATCGTGAACTACATTTAAAGGGCATCCCCGTAGCTGAGAGTGCCATAAAACAATATTTCATGGCACCCTCAGCTATGGAGATGCCCTTTGGTGGCTGTATCAAGATTTTGCCTTCACCCTCAGCTATTGAGATGCTTTGTGAGGCTTGTCTCAAGCGGGGCAAATACACGTTGTCTCTTAAACTATTGATCTGGAATCCTTGGGAATACATTTAATGAACTCCTCAGAGGCTAATATAGTCGAGTTAGGTCAATACATAACGGGGGGTCGATAAGTGTATTTGTTCCCGCAATATAATAAAAAAAAAACTTCAGTGATACGAAAGAAAATGACAAAATAGTGTTACTACTATAAAGGACCCTGTTGGATTAGGTGAACTACCCACAGTTGAAGAAATAAATATATCATGTGGTGGAGCAAGTCGAGGCACATCGAATAATATGCAGCAAATATTATTTTCATAAGACTTTGCCTGAATTTAAGTCAATAGACTGATAGACGACTATGTATTCAATGCATAATCAATTACCGATCATTGGTATTTTTGATATCAGTCGGAAATATTTGTAAAAAGTTTTCTTATTTACAGTTTTGTAGAGGTTTTCATGGGCTACAATCTCATACACTTAATATCTCTGATCATATTATCTTTGATAGGGGAAAGTATTATTGTTCCATGATTTAGCACCATTTTTTTACTGATGATGAGTTTTTGTGTCTTCAATAGTGTCGACCATAGAAGCCGTAATCAGACGCCAAACTTTCTCAGAAATTACCCGTCACATAACACTACAAAACACATTATTTGAGATTTGTAGTGTGCATGTGATTGAAAGAAAAACCTATAATCACAATCATATCCTCTCTATTCGGAATAGAGCTCCTAGTCCGACAAGGTTATTAAAAACATTAACATCATTTTACCATTCTTTGCTTAAAAATGAAGTTTTTTTATATTGTATTAAACAGGCTTATATATTTCTATATATTTCTATATAGTGCTCGATCTCTACTACACAAACATATAGTCGAATTAAATTAATGTTGTGTAATTTCAATACATAACTCAAAACAAAAAGATCGTTCAAGACTATTGACGTACACTATATATACAAGTATATGATGTCATCTCCTTGAAAAATATTGTCAAAAATTTCTATCGTTGTTCTAAAATTGATTTAGTTTACTTTGTAAACTTTTCATAATTTTTTTGATGATATTTTTTCAAGTTAATTATATATTTAATAACATTACATTACTCATCTATTGAAATCATTTTTATGACATAAATGCCATGATTTACAAAACTTAATGTAATAGTATAAATCTCTTATTGTAATTGACCGATTAATCGAACAAAGATGTAAGTAAAAACAAAATTGACTCAATTATTGTCATAGTATTAACTATCACGAAAGACATAGTTGCTAGAAAAACGATACGCATCGTCAGAGACATCAGAGAAGGTAACGTACATTTAATCCTAAATAAATTTGTCTATTACAACAGAAACTGTTCAACTATCTCATATTATTTCATTTGTAATTTTCCTACCTATATCATCTGTTTTTGTTTTAATATGATTGCATGTCTGGACGTTATAGTAAAGACTATTAATATCTTGTAATATTAATTGATCTTGAAAATTTACTCTTGTTTAATTCGAACTGTCAAATTACATGATACTCACCCATAATTTAATAATATTCGTATACATGTTGCATATACCTTTTGTTCAGAATCGTGAGTAATATTAGAAAATTTATTTTATGAATTAACTATTGTTTTCACTAGCTTTTAAACGTCTTGTTTTTATTTAGTGCAAATAAATAGAGAGAAAAAAATTAACGATTTCGTATAGGAAAAAAAAGTTGCTTTATAACCATTTTTTCTTCAGGGTCTTTTTCGAATCCAATATGACTCAAATAAGATTTTATAAAAACCAAATTATCAATAATGCATCATTACTAAATTTTGAACGACAAAAAGACTTCTCATTGGATCATGAGTCAGCGTTATTTCCTTTTTATAATATAGCATATGACAACCTTTGTTAGATTACAATGCTATAAGTTATTTGTCAATGATCAATTGATAATTGAATATAAAAATAATGAATTATCAAAACAAAATGAATCTCTCTTGCTTTTTATTAAATATCAATAGGATATAAAATAGAATTCAATCGTTTCTTTTGCTTTCAGAACTCAATCTGAAGATTTAGAAAAATCTAGTTCATAAAAAAATGTCATTCAAATGCATGACCGAGATATCTTTCATACACTGTAAACATAGATTGATTTATTTGCAACAATTGTCACTAGGTATAAATCTGCGTGGTAAGATACAGTTTTTAAAGTAAAGTTTGGATTGTCACTTTAAAATTCACGATCGATCGATTGTAATTAGGTGTTAAACTCTTCAAAATATTGACCATCTAGTTCAAGAAAACTGGAATTTAGAACATATGATATTGATCGATGCTGCAATAATATAAACTTTTAATTGCACGCTTGTATTGTGAATTTTGATATGATGAATATTTTTGGTGGTCATTAGTTTTCTTGAAAGATTTACATCGCCTATTCTTTGTTTCAAGAGTTTCAATTCATATAAAGCATAAATGATGCTTCTTAGTTTTATTATTGCGTCATTGAAATCTTCAGAAAATTCTCCATTTACGTTCTTGATATATTAAATTATGAATGAAGTGCTTGTCAGTCTTGTGTCAGTATTACTTTTAAGAATCTATCTGTAATTAATAGTTCTTCATGTTGAAAGTCAAGCTGTATTGGTATTATTTTGTGCCAATTTGTCACTTAGTATAATTCGTATTTCCCTTCATACACAAAAATACAATGAATAAAAAAACTGCTAATAATAGGTGAGAATGTGCTCTAAATGAAACTAAGCAGTTTATTATATGTAAAAAGTCGGTAGAAAAAAAAAACTTAATTCACAGATTATCTATGGATACTAAAACTCTGACAGATATATGCTTTTTAATTAATTAAAAATATTCAATTGCATCTATTTGATTGACAGATAGGTTTGCCTGACAACATCTAGAAGAAAGGGTAAAACCTGCTCCACTAAACTCGTAATGAAGCAAAATAAAAATGAAAGTAAAGTACGTTTTGTGAAGTAGGACACCTTGTCTATTTTTAATCATTCTTTTCATATATTTACACGTACAAAATGTGCTTAGTCAACATTTGAAAGAAAAGAATATTTTTTTTTGCATTTATTGAGAATACGTAATAGAAAAAAAAAGAATAAATGTTAATTGTAGTCATCTTTTTAAACATAGCTTGACGCAACAACATTAGAATGAGGAAAAATATTTAATACTTGTTGATTTTTTTTCTAAATTACTATGTAAATTCTTTTGTATTATCCTATTTGATTCAATATAATCTATTTTTGCCTTTTTTTGATCTATATAACTCATAAAGAAACATTATTTTGTACAATAAAAAAATTATTATTCAATAATTGCAACAATTCTTACTCCTCGATTATCTTTACTACTAATTTAGTCTTAATGTATGAATAAGAAAAGGGCATTGATACGTATTTTTTATTCATAGAATTCTATTCCTATATTGAATTATCAAACTGATGAAAGTATTTTAGACCAGCAACAATATGGAGCAACATCAAAGATAAATATTAGTCATGCATATTGTTCATTAATGATTTATGAACATATCTGTCCTTAGAGTTGTATAAATAATTAAACAGAAATTTATTCGTATAATTTCATATAAGAACGATTCTGATGGTATAACACGTATTATTCATACAGCATCAAGAATAATTATTAGCAAAATATGTTATTATGTGTATGTAAAATAGAGTTAAATTTATAATTTAGATTTATTGGTAGCCATGATTTTGCCAATAAAATTTATAAATATATTCAATGAATTATATTAACATACTTTAAGATAATCATCAAACAATATATTAAGTGTCTTTCTATTGATGTAGTAAGTTGTTTTCATAACATTTAATAATCATAGATTTGGATATTTTTTGAACAAGGTCGTTAGAAAGTTAAATCTCAACAAAATACTCAGTCAACCAGGAAGAGATATTTTCCATTGTAATAATGACTTTTAATACGTTGATTGAAAATAAATTATATTCAAATTTATCTTTCATTTCGTCTCTTTGCAAAGTTCGATTCTTTTTTTTCATGAAACTTATTTCGATATTTTTTTTTCTCTTAAATTTCATTTCAGATCATCTAATAATATTAGTAAAGAATTATTTTAATGAAATATTATATGTATGAAATAGTGTTTGACTTGTATAAACAAATGTCAATATACAACGTGGGCTATAAACAGCACTACAGTGAAAGAATCAAGTATCTTCACTTCAGTTCGGTTGAATAGGCTGATTTTTTGGTTGATGGTAGAAAGTTATTTAAAGTTTTTTTTTTCATACGGATAAAGAAGACAAATAGTACTTAAGTTATATTTTTGGTCTCACTAAAGAAATTTTACACTTATCGTCAATTAAAAAAATACATATGAAATGTTCCATAGATGATTTTCAGTTATCATCGAAAACAAGAAGAAGAAAGCAAAACGAACTATGCTTATGCACACAGAGCACGCTTTCAAAACTACTAGTCAATTTAAATGTTGAAGTTCGTACTTCATAAATAAAATGCATTACTCCGACTCATTTGGCATTAATTTTCTTACACGAATCATTGTTACGTGCTTTTAAAATTCAAAAATTTGCTCTATGTACATGAATATAGTATCATCTATAAAGTTCATTTTTTATTTTTTCTTCTTATTCTTTTACGAAGGAACTAACTCAAGTGGCAGCATCTGTTTGGATTCATATTAGACTCACAGGTAGGTCTCAATGAGAATAGTGGGTACTACCCGAAAGATTGAATAACGGAATTTCGATTCAAAATCTTGCCTATAGATAGATCTAGTGAGTCTTACTGGACTCTGAAAGTCTCAGCCGAAAAGAATGCTTCTTCGTCAAGTAATTGAATTTTCAAGTGAACTCGATTTTTCTGATACGGGGCTATTTTTGAAATTCAAAATCTTGACGAAGGAACATTATTTTCGACCTGAAACTTCAGAATATTCTAATAGTCAGTTCACCTATCTATGGACAAAATTTTGGACCAAAATTCTGTAATTCGATCTTTTGAGACATAAGGAAAATGGATGAAAAATTCAGTAGACCGATCATAACTTGACGCCAAAGGTCAATGAGGACGGATTCATTTAGGCTTTTGTTATTCTCACTGATACCTGTCCGTGAATCCCATACGAGTCCAAACAGCAAGTACCAATTTGAGTAGTTCTCTCGTTATGCGATAAATGGAAATTAACTATGAAATGCTTCATATATATTCTTCTTACTTGATAATCCGTAAAATTGCTTTCATGATATTAACAAGGATACTTGATAGTAGTATTTGCTTACCTTATCCGCACAAAAAAAATTGAATAAAACTCTACCGCTAACTAAAAACTTAGTAGATTTGATTACATAGATGTGGAGATATTTCATCTTTTTATTATAGTATTATTTATGGCCTACCCTGTATATTTATTATCAATAATGATTGATATTGACTTTAATAATGACTTATCAAATATAGTAAGTCTGGCAATAGATCAGAATGTTTATGTATAAGAACACAAAATACTTTTCGATAGATATATGATAAAAAAAATTGAACTATTGTTTTTTAATGCATTGTGTAAATAATTCATTTTAACTATAATCAATACAATTTATATTTATCAAATATTTAATTAAACTATAATTTTCACTCGAAATTTTTTTTATTCTATTTATTAATCAAAAAAGATCTAAATATTGAAAATATAATCTATTCATCACCCATAAAAACGTTAATAATTCAATATTTAAATGTTGTAGTAGCAATGAATTCGTCACAAAGACTTATTCCTACCTAGTGATTCTTCTAATTTATCTTTTTTTTTTTTTTCTTATGAAAACAGTTTCGATACAAATAGATAATTGTAAGTTTGTTATAGATATTTCTAAATATATTTTGGTTAAAAAGAATTCTTATTGTGATGTTATGTTTTGTATATTTCTTTTTATAGAAACAAAGATTGATAAAGTTTGTTTTTTTCTTATTGATATCTGATGATCGTCGTGTCTATATTCTAGATTGCATACATACATGTTCTTGCTTTTTCTCTTGTTTCTTTCTTCTTTTATGTTCGACAATTCGACGGTTAGAAAAATATTTCATGTGCATTTCATCATCGTTTGATACTTCGAATAATTTGAGCAAATGAAAAGAAGTCATCGTTATAACGATAGTGACTATCAAAGATAGATACCCTACTCTTTTTCTGTACATTTACTTTTTTTCGATACGTCTATCAATCGTCGTTTGCCTCTTTTTTGCCCGTCACAACATCAGTTATGCTTATTGACGATGGAGTTTTTCTTATTGCGTAGGTGATGCTGATAGCCTATTTTACATACTGCCACTTCTGTATGAAACTGATGATTGATAGTCTTCCTCACGTTTTCTCTTGTTTTGTATTTTGTTTTGCCTTACCACGCACGATAGATGCTTATATATCTATCATATGATTCTGCACTTTTTTTTCTTTTCTTCCATATGTTTGTGTCCTACAATTGCACTCATTGCTCTTTAGCATAATATTGATAGTAGCAAGGATACTAATGCGTATGACTTTGTTCGTTTATTTTTTAGTTTATTGTCATTGAAATGAATAATCCAGAGTCTCAATATCCATTTCTTCAGTGCCCAGCAATATCACCTTCATATTTATCTGGCATTATTAAACAAAGTCAAGATGACTGTCAGATATTTCATTCGTCAACAAAATCAATACCATTTACATACTTGCAACAAAAAGAGCAAGTTATATCTACTTTTCCTATGTATGTCTTAGGCATTTTAACCTTGATTATAATTATGTATTTGACGAAGAAAAAAAGTGTTGTATTAGATTTATTTTTGAATATTTATAAGTCATTTCTATAACTCGATAGAGGATCACAACAAAATGCCTTCTTTAAATAACATATTTATAAAAGTTTTCTTTTGTTTTCTTTTGATTAAAAAGGAATGAGAAATTGAAATCATCAAATGTTGCATTAGTGGGAATGTTATCATCATCACCATTGTCTAATGTAATTTTATTTCAATCTAATCCTAAATTTTCATTCCATACATCAAATACTCCATCATATTCATCATCTATGTCAAACTCAATAAATAAAACTCAATCTCGTAAACGTAAACTACCAACAAATGATTCCTCTTTATTTCTTGCATCTTCAATACCGGCAAAACGATCAACTCCTATAACCATGTTGTTTCCAAATATGATATCGTCTAACGATTCAATTGTACTGCTTGCTAATAATAGTAAATTAATTCAAACCGATCCAATACATTCATTTTCATCATTCACAACATATAGTCATCAATATGATATTGAAAAAGAAAAATTAATAGCACAAATAAATGAATTACATCGTGTTAAACCAGATATTCAACGTCAACATCAATCAACAGCTGAAGCAATAAAACGTTGCTTAAATATAACTCGTACACTACTTGTTGATAAATCTCAACTTGAAAAAAAACAAGCACGAGAAAAAGCTATGGAAAATCGTTTACGTCTTGGTCAATTTATAACACAACGGCAAGGTACATCTTTTGTTGAACAATGGATTGATGGAACTATTTTTTTGGAAAAACAACGTGCACAGGAACAATTAATAGGAACTAAAGAAAATCTTGATAAAGAACGAAAAATTCTAACAAAAAAGAAAACATTTATACTACAACAAGAATTAAGGATGACAATGATGATCGGTGAAACAAATATTAGTAATAGTAATTTCAATTTTCAAGATATGTTTAATTCAAATTATGCCGTACAAAAGAAATTGAAACGAATAAAAACAAATTCAACTAATAAATCATTGACTAGGTAAATATTAGGTTTCAACGGTGAAGTCTTTCGAAAAATAAAATGTCAGAATATTAATTTAATGAAAAATCCTTATATTACAATATAAGAATTCCTTAAATAATAGAAGAAAAAACATCTCTTTTCCTTCTAGTGATATTTAGCGATTGAATTTAACAACAACAAGATTATCGATTATATTTAATGTATTACTTTTTTAGTAGCGACAACATTCTAATATGAGAAATTTTTATTAGAATAGAAGTTTAACATATTATTTGACAATCGATAATTACGAAATAGAAATGTGCAAGATTATCCTACTCTACTCTGTAGAATTAGGTATGTAAGACTGACCTTGTTTCAGGGTAGAATAAAGTAAGAGTTAGAAAATTTTTTTCAATCTTGTACAGTAGTTGTTTATTATGTCAGGTAGGCAAATTATTAGAAGTATATTTTTCGAAGATGGAGAAGCTAATTTTCTAGAAGAGTCACACTGAAAATAAAATAATTTTTTTTGTTGAAACTCTTCAGGTTGGTAGTTTCATTCGAGTATTGTAATTTTCCACAGAAATAAAGAATGTGTCCTTTTGAATACGTCCATAATACAGGGTCAAACCTTGACTTGATGATAACGAAAAAAATTTTTATTTATTTTAGTCAACAGGAATCTACACTACTCAATGGAAAATTAAATAATGGATCTTTAATAAGTTCATCATATCATCAATCACAATTATTTCCTGATAATTCAAATGACAATTATTGGTCATTTCCTATTGATGCTAATCCTCTGAATGATAGTAGTAGTTCTTCATCTTCGTCTTCATCTCTTATTTCAAATTCTTCATCATCACTGATGACATTAAAAGATTGGTTTGAATATGATGAAATTCTTCGTCTTCGACAATCAACATGGAAACGTGAAGAATGTGATTTAGCTCAAGATTTAGAAAAACTTGATCGTGAAAGAACTATTCATATACGAGAATTAAAACGATTATATAATGAAGATCATTCAAAATTTAATCAAAATAACATTCTTAATGATCGTTATTTACTTTTAACACTTATTGGTAAAGGTGGTTTTAGTGAAGTACATCGTGCATTTGATTTATGTGAACAACGTTATGTTGCTTGTAAAATTCATCAATTAAATAAAGAATGGAAAGATGAAAAAAAAGTTAATTATATAAAACATGCTCTGCGAGAATATAATATACATAAAAATCTCGAACATAAACGTAAGTTTTTTGTGTAAAACAATGAAAGAAAGTAAAAGAAGGATATTTATATACTTTTTTGTTTAGGTATTGTTAAATTATTGGATGTATTTGAAATTGATACAGATTCATTTTGTACAGTTTTAGAGTATTGTGATGGAAAAGATTTAGATTTTTTTCTTAAACAAAATAAAACAATTCCAGAAAAAGAAGCCCGTTTAATTATTATGCAAATAGTTAATGCACTTAAATATCTTAATTCAGAAATAAAACCACCTGTGGTCTGTTCTTTAATTCTTAAATAAATAGAAAATAATAATTTTTTCATTTAGATTCATTATGATTTAAAACCAGGTAATGTTCTTATGGGAACAGGAAATAATAGTGGTGAAATCAAAATAACTGATTTTGGTTTATCTAAACAAATGTTTGAAGATACATTTGATGAGGATGGAATGGATCTTTCATCTCAAGGTAAATAAATGCAAATAAATCAATAAATTGATTTAATTATTTCCTTGCCAAGGTGCTGGTACCTATTGGTATTTACCACCAGAAGTATTTGTTCAAGGTTCAAATCCACCTAAAATTTCTTCGAAAGTTGATGTTTGGAGTGTGGGTTGTAAGTTTAGATAATAAGCACATTGTACATTAATAGAATTCCTTTTCTTTTTTCTTTAGGTATTTTTTATCAATGTTTGTATGGTCGAAAACCTTTTGGTCATAATTTATCTCAAGCAGCTATATTAGAAAACCAAACAATTTTAAATGCGAAAGAAATTCAATTTCCAAATCGACCTCAAATATCAAATGAAGCAAAACTATTTATTCGTCGATGTTTAGCCTATCAAGTACGCCATCGGCCAGATGTTTTACAATTGAGTGAAGATGACTATTTAAAATCTTATTCCAGACGTACCACATTGACGCTTTCGTCGCCATTTTCTTGTCGTAAATAATTATGTAAATTTTTTTTTTTGTATAAGAACGTCAACAATGGTGCTTGAACTTTTCGATTCAGGACAAATCTTTTGTAAAGAAAAAGGAATTGTCGCACGTATAACTCGTTGCGGATAAAATATAACAATAAATTATAATAGAAAATATTTGCCTGTCACCAATTAATTTTGTAGAAACTAACGACAAAAAATGAAGAAAAATAATGATTACATAGTTTACTCATAACAGACTAAGAATGTATATTAGATTCATTGGCTTGCTCCGATGGCTTAAACAGAACGGAAATTGTGATGGATGGTAATGAATAATATTTATTTTTTCTTTGAACTTTATACTTTTGAAACAGAAAAGGTTGCATGGATCAGTCGGTTCCTCGTCATTTGCGGCTATATTTTCGGCTACTCACACTACTCATGTCAATAACAATAAACCTTAGCCATTCGGATATTTTCTTTCTCAAGACTCTGTTCAAATTCTAATTCACTACAACGATTACATGTATAATACCGTTTCGAATCGAATATTCAACGAAGAAAATCGATCTCTTGCTTTCAAGCCACACTTGTCTATGAAAAGTATTATTTCTTTCTTGTATACGCATGTTGATAACATGGTAATCAGGCAAGGTGAAGTATTTCATTTTTGTCTACCGTTTGATTGGATTGTTATGTACAAAACATAAAAAAAAACTTTCTATGAATCCGCAGTAGAACATGAAAAATGAGATGGAAGGAGAGAGATCTTGACATATATACGATGGATGCCAAATAGAGTGGATTCATAATTGAATTTTCTCTTTGAAATGTGTTTCTTCATTCGAAAATTTCAATGCTTCTGTCTGCCTACTGCATAGACATGTATCGAACTAACTTGAAAATAAAAAAAATAAAAATGGAGTGTCTTTTTTTCCGAATATGTTTCATTGATCGTCGAATCCTTTTTGTGTTGACTATTCTTCTTTCTCTACATGAAAATACTATCGAAAAACAAATGCGACAGATATTTTCTCCCAAAGGACCACGTCAAATAGGTTCAATTAAGAGAAATAGAGAGAAAAGAAATGCTATATAAATAGTGAAGCCCTTCTGTCTAGCATTCATTCTGTCCATATATTTAAAATTAATAGGTTTCAGCAATGTAGATACTGAGCAGCCGACAACAGCGAGTGGTTGATTTCAAGAACTGAAGACCAGAAACTAGACTTCCTCATCTGGANTAGTTTATTAAAGCTTAATATTCAGTCCTAAAGTATCACTCCTACTTTTGGTATGCCCTAACTATTTTTTAAACGACATTCGTTCATTAACTAAGATAGGAAATTAAACAAAAAAAGACAATAAAGATTGTGCGATGTGATGGATAGATCTAGCTCGACATTAGAAAGCAGCATAAAATGGTGATAATAAAGTTGCCACTATCAGTTATTACCATGTAAACGATATTACTTGAAAACAAATCCTTTAAAAGTACATGACAACTACCATAAACTAACTGCCAGCTTTATTGTTAAGATCCTTAAGTATCTTCTACGTCCCAAACATTCACCTAGGCTGATAATATAAAACAAAAAAAAACTGTCTCGAATTCTGGTAAAGAAATTTTCACTATCAAATCGTGATTCCGTCACGACCGTTCAACTAGACTCGAATGCTTAACTAAAAATGCGAAGTAACCCATCTGATAGGGCATTAAAAAGTAACGTTAGAGAACTTATTGGCAGAGTCAAAAATCCTTGCTTAAGATAAACAACGAATTATAAGATATTTTCGTGACGGAATCACACTGAGAAATGGACTAGTTTTTAGAAATGCGAATATCTTTTTCGGGAAAGGGAGAAATCTAGGTCTTTCGACATGAACATAGAGACCATTCAAATTACTTTTACATTGTATGATCGACTTTAGAAACAGCATGTCTTCTTATACAAAAAACTAGACCAAAAACTGACGGTATATAATTTGGTCTTCATGAAGTCTGCAAGACATGTCTTTAACAACAGTTGTTTCTCGGAGTTAGGCATACCTGCGTAGATAAAATATGAACTATAAAACCTCCTTCAGGGCATCATTGGCTACAAAACCGGCGATTATCGGTCAAAAACCTGCTTGTCCTCTATGTCCCACAGCGATTAGGGTTTCCATATCTTTTGATAAAAGATTAGAACCAATGTGAAATTTGGACTGAATACCTAACTTTGTATGCTCTATCCGTTGGTGAATTCAAAAATCCGAAAACAATGTTTTTTCAAAGTTTTTGAGGGTTTTCTGGAAAACTTTTTAAAGATCCCAAAGGACTCAACGAGAACTGACTTCTCCATCATGTTCAGCACACCAAATAACCTCTGTAGGACCTTTTAAACTTTCTAAAAACATTGAGTTAACTATTCTTGTAACGCCTTCATTCTCTTTAATTTGGCTACATCATCTATAGGGCTAATCATAGACATATATGTCCTGATCCGGCATATTAGAAACACTTGGATTCCCATAGAACTGTGTACAAAGGTTATTTGATGTGCTGAACACAATGGTGAAGTCAGTTCTTTGGGATCTTTGAAAGGTTTTCCAAAAAACCCTGAAAAACTTTGAAGAACCATTTTTTTCGGATTTTTGAATTCACCAACGGATAGAGCATACAAAGTTAGGTATTCAGTCCAAATTTCACATTGGTTCTAATCTTTTATCAAAAGATATGGAAACCCTCATATCTGTGGGACATAGAGGACAAGCAAGTTTTTGACCGATAATCGCCGGTTTTGTAGCCAATGATGCCCTGAAGGAGGTTTTATAGTTCATATTCGATAAGATCATGTTTTGCTGGCTATTATGAATGTTTTTCCATCAGGTTAGAGCAATGAATTATGAAGATACAGACTCCAAAAACCTGGGTATAAAGTCGAACGAGGACTTCAAAAAGGGCTAAATTTTTTCTTTATTAAAAAGCTTTCAGCACTTAATTTTTTGATATTCGTAATCAGCACACTGGACTCTATCAATAAATATGTGTTTAAACGAAATCAAAAATAAAAAGTTTTTCAGAGGTCCCTGTGGGGGACCACAGATCCCAAAAACCTTTTGGTGAGCAATACGAAAAAAAACCTATGGAATATTATCAGGAGCCATGTCTTACTTCAAATCGATAAAAAAAAAGTTAATTTTGTTGGGGGCAGAAAAATGGCCTTATCGGCCCTAGCCCTTTCTAAAAGACCATTTTTTGCAAAGATAATCGATTGCCAGCAAACGCCGTCTTTTTTATTTCTATATTTTGAAATAGAGAATTTTTTTTCACGGACGCTCTTTTTTGCTAGTCGAATGGTATTCATGTCCTTTTGTTTTTATGGAATTTTGATCCTTTATTATTATTGATCTAACCATTAATTTAATGAATAAATAAGTTTGCTGCACACATTTGTTATATCTATAGCAGATCTTAACAGTCTGTTATGCATCTCGATGGACTTACTACGACTAAAATTGACTATTCCAGAAAGTTAGAACGCAATCTGATCATGCTTTTCTGTTGGTCATATCAGAGTTATGGAAAATCAAAAGTATTATCCATGATATCAATCATATTATCGTTGATCAACGCAAAAAGCAGAGACTACGTTTTTTGGAAGATTGATAAACGTATTCTAGCCATTTAAATTTCAAGAAAGGTTCTGGAATGTTTTAGAACCTTATAAGCCTTGTTATTGATATCGTTAAGCATCTTTAATTCTGGTTGCTAATGTCTGTAATAGGAAGGGGAAGGGTTGCCATAGTCTGTAATCGGGGTAGCCGCAAAATCTCGACCTAAACTTACACTCACTGTTTTCTTCGAAAATGTACGTGAATTCCACAAGAAAACGGTGTGCGTGGCGTATTTTTTGTGTGCTATAAAGTGTCAACATTAAAGCAAATAATGATCGAATAGAAAGAGATGCAGAATGAAGCAAAGAAAGCATTGTTCTGTTGTTGACTAATGTTTTGTAATAGGCAATAAAATAAACAGTTTAAACTTATTTTCTTGCACTTTGCTATGTATTTTTCTCACTAAATAGCGTATAACAAAATTTCCACAAACATCACTCATTTTTAGCTATGCATCCAAACGACCAACTTCACGATTGATTATTGGATTGTTATGCTAGCTTGCACACGGATTTGAAACAAGAGATCTGTTTATTAGTAACAATTGATGATTTGGTTGTTATTTTTATTCTCTTTCTAAATATAAATTGCATCTCAAAATATCAAAAAAGCGAGGGATTCAAGAAAAAAGTGAAAGAGACTAGGAAGCTGCCGATCCTTCCAGACTCGGGCCCGGGTCCAAAGTTTTACTTTTTTGTTGGATTCGGATCCATAGTTTAATTCTTTTGTCGGGTTCGGGTTCAATCTTTGAGTTTTTGTCGGACCCGACTACACATTTTTGTGCACTCGTAGCTCCATAGATGAGAAATGCAACAACAGAATATAACTGAACTTTGAATTTTTCTTTAAGAGTAGCAAATAAATAGCTAAAACTTTGATCATTCACTTGTTCGTGTACACGAAGAGTGTCAGATATTGATGGAAAAAACCTCAGGTATGAATCCGGTCGGATCCGGATCCAAATTTTTATTTTTTCGGGTTCGAGTTCAAATTTGTTATTTTTTTTCGGCTTCAGGTCCACAAAAACGTGAACCCACAGCTCGCTACAAGAGACAATTCTTGAGATTGTCGAAGAACTGACGACCTACACCCGCACCTCACAAACACTTGTAGCATATGCTCCTTGTGTTATAAACTAAATGATAGTAATAGAAATACACAAGAAGGTTAACTTTTATTAACTGGTGCTCAATTTTAGGTGCCAACTAACTTGGCTGAGAACTTTAAAGAAGGTACTGTTTTTTTTTCATTAGTACACTATTTACTTCCTTATGTGAGAAAGTTTTTAAATTGATTGAGACCATATTAAACAGAAAAATATCACTTGTATTCTTAACTAGACATCATCTGATATTAGAATTTCGAATATAAAATATTTTTTGTAATTTTTTAGTCGAAAAGGATTTTATGATCATCAACGAATCCATTGCAAAATTTGTTTATAATTCTGAATGTTTGGGTGCTGCTGATGATACTTTTATGAGTTTAATGCAACAGCACGCCTTCAATCGAATGACCATCTCAACTCAAGATATTGTTATTGTTAAAGAATTTTAAAAACTCCATAGTTAACATGTTTTCATACTGTTTTCTCCATGTTATTTTATTCAGTTTGCTCAAAAAAATTTCTTTTTCCTCAAGAAAAGCTAAAAAATCTTCTTAAGCTATTTAGACTCTTTGGCATACTGTTAAATGATACTACTCAAAAAAGCCGTACCAACATCGATAGTTCATCGCGTATATATTCATATTTTTCACATAATCGAGTTAACCATATCAGAACATGTTTGCCATTATAGCTGTAAAAACAGTCTTCAGAAATGTGAAAAGCACGATAAATAATTAATTTTATTTTTTAAGAAAATTCTTTAACTTCTAATTTTGAATCATTATGTGCACTTGATGATTCCATCAATTTCACTGTTTTTGATATTTGTTTCTTGGATACCTCAAAACACAAAATAAATAACTCGATAGTAATAAAAATATAATCGAATTTATTTTCTACTTATAATCGTTCGAAAAATTGACCATATCTAATCATGAATGATAACTTGGTTTTGTAATTTGTCTTTTGTACTAGTATTTTATTTTCCTTCCTTAATTTCTTTTTTTCATTATCGTAGTCAAGATGTGTGATATAATAAATGAGAAAACAATATGATGAATATTATCTTATTAAGCAAAAATAAATAAACCAAAACAAAAGAGATATATAGTAAAATTGTAAATATTTCTAATAATAAATCAACTTAAAAAATTAGACTCAGTCGACAAAAAAAAATCATTTTATTATTATTAATGATATTCAAATCACCTCTCTCAACACTTGATGATAAAAAGAGTCTATACTTATGATACTATCATTACATCGTAATAACATTGGAATCTATTATGACTTTTTTATTCGAATACAATAATTGAACATCTTAAAAAGTAAGACTAGAACTCTCTCAACACAACTCAATATAAAAATGAACTTTTTTAAATAATTAGTTCCGAGTTTTTTTCTTCTTATAAATCTAACCAAATTAAGTAAAAGGATAGAACAAAAAAATAAAATTCAAATTTAAAAGATATATGAAAAGAGAAATTCAATTTTTCATCTATTTATGAAAAATCAATCATAAAGCTTTCCTTCCAATGAATATATATCGTGCCAATGGAAGAGTATTTGTAACATAACATATAAATCAATTCAATAAACATTGTCAAATTCAAGGATTATTACAAATCAAAAATTATTCAATGATGATTATTTCAGAAATATCTTTTAAAACTTATTCTAAAGAGCTTGTTTTTGCCATATGAATAATGAAATTCTATCTGTTTATTCTAATTGACGGATTAAACTCGATAATGGATAATAATATTCTAGTGAATCGGTTACTGTTGGTGTCGTTTGCTTTGTATTTTCATTTAAATCCTTATAGAGACATGAAACAAATTCAGATTTCACATTAATTCTAACATTTGACATTCGATATTCAATCTAATTTGAATTCTTATTTGATCTTTGTATTTGTGAATAAACAATAAATATGAACTCTTTCATTTTTTATTTTTATTGATTAAATGAATCTTTTTCTCGTCTTTTTTCTTTTCCAGCCATAATAGCTTGTTGAAATAATGTCAAATAAAATTCAATTAATTTTGGTGTATCATCATTGCTTGGGATAGGATAAGTTAGTATATTTGGATTACAATCCGTATCACACAAAGCTACAGTTGGAATCAATAATTTATTTGAATCACTAACAGCTGGATGAAGTTGATTTGGTGGCGCTAACGTATGTGTAAATATACATACATCAGGTAAACGAATATCATATCCAAAAAGTTCTTGAGTATTTGTAAATGGATAATCCCATTTTCGACAATGTGCATATTCACCACAATCACGTGCAGCACGTTCAACAAGTGGAACGTGTGCTGGATAACGTGTAAGAAATAAAATAATACCTTGACGATAAGCAATATGAGCAAGAAAATTTAATGCTGAATGCAACATCGGTAATGTTTTATCTAAATCAATAATATCAACATCTAATCTATGACCATATATATATTGAGACATCCATGGATTACGCATTCCCGTTACATGTCCATAATGAGCACGATTTCTATAAACGTATAAAATCAATTATAATTTATTATTTTTGTTTCAAGAAAATATCATTTTTCTTTATTTATCTTTCGTATACAAATTTCTACAAACATACCTACTTGAAAAGATCTTCAAGTGTAACCATTGAACGTACATTAAAATAATCATCATGCTGAAGAGAATCGTCAATAACAGCTGGAGTAGTATTCGGTTTTTTCGACGATATTAAATCTATACAATTTATTAATAGAATAAAAAAACGAATATTTATTGTTCAAATTTAATTTACTATCTTCTTGAATAATTTGTCGTTGTATTGCATGTTGAAAATTTGTTCGACTAAAACCACGTTGAAATATACGTCTAAGCATAAATGATGCCATTATTCTATCTAAAATAAAATACTATGCTTTTTTTTTATCATTTAAATTGAAAGGGTTCCTAGAGTTTATTTGATGGAGAAAAAAAAACGAAACAAAAACTAAATACAAACTCAGGATAGTCAGTGAGAATGGAAGCAAAAGACAAATCGTTCAATTCAAATATTTAAACGAAGGCCAATTGTAACCATCGATTATTGGGTCTTCTGGAAATGGTAAATTTTTCTTAACACTATTAAGAGAAAAACAATAATAATTTTAACAAATTGGAAAAGGATTAAAAAGAGTTTTTTTATTTTACCGATGTTGATACATGTATTGATGACGAAGAATCTAATGAAAATAAGATATTAAAATATGCATTAAAATATGTATAGTAGTTTTTTACTCGTTTTTGTGCATGCATGCATTCTTTAACATCATCTTTTTCATCTTCACACAAGTGTCGATGAGTACTTGGCATCTATAAAAGAACAAATCGTTTTTTTTTTAAATATTGTTAAATGAATTGTTCTTCAAAATTTTACCATATGTGTACACATACGATATTGTTTAAATATTTTAGCACATCCCGTATTACCTAAACCCATAGCCCAAGGTTCAATAGCCATATTAAATGGTGAATAATAGAGACCAATAGTTGGTGATGGTTCAACAACTTTACTATGATACCATCGTCTATGCCAACGAACAAATGGATTAATACGTTCTATAGGTTGAACATCTTTATTATAAGCGAGTTTTTGCTCTTGTTCATCTTCTTGTTGAATGCGAATAACTGTTTCTGCTTCAGGTGAACCCGATTTTGGCATAGGTCGACCAGAATCTGTATAGTGACCAATCATACGCATTAATGCAGGCATTTGAGAGACATATGGACGTGTTGGGTAAGATAGATTAGCAGATAGAAGAGGAGTTGTCGACTCACTCTTTGCATCTACTTTCGTATCTTCGACCATATCGATAAATATCTGCAAAGACTTTTAAAAAAAGAATTATATGCATAAACTTCAAATAACGTTTTTAATAATAAAAATAAATTCATGCACATCTTGTAGATGATTTTCGTCATCTCTATAAATAAAATCATCTTAGTAACATTCATGTTAAAAAACTTTCAAATAAATGAAGCTTCAGAGATATGTTTTATTACAAACGAAAAAACAACTATGTTGGTCGCTTTTATATAATGTAAAGTAGCTAAATAGACACATATCTTCATATACTGCAGTTTCTTTTATGATATAAATATTGAATTAAATATTAAATTCATTGACAATTGACTATTTAGTAAATGGTAAAGTGACGTACTTATTAAAAGAATTGTATTGACTAACAATAGGTTGTAATAATGGTACCGTTCTGAGAACTAGATTCCTTTGAATATGTATAGAAAAGATAAATTCGACAAACCACTAGAGGAACAAAATAAGCATAATATTGACTGGATAGTGTAAATAACCAATAGAAACAAACGACAGAGTACACTGCATGCTATATTCTTCTTCTTTTAACTATTATCTTATTTGCTCGCTATAAGACTTGACAACTGATTACTGTGTACGTGTATTTGATTTAAAATGGCTGCGATATCGTGATTGAAGCAATAAACCTTTTCTTTTTGTTCTTTTTGTTTCACTTTTTTATTTATCCCAATGGGAAATAAACCTCCTGGTAAACTTCGACAAGCTGATTTAGACTATTTTCGTCATATGACTACATTTACCGATGCAGAAATTAGTATGTAATCAGCAAAAATTATTTTTCTATGAATTAAATATAAAAGTTTTTGTTTTATATTTTATAGAAGAGTGGTATAAATGTTTTCATAAAGATTGTCCAAGTGGAGAATTAACGTCTGATGAATTTAAAAAAATTTATGCACAATTTTTTCCTAATGGTGATTCTACAGCTTTTGCTGAACATGTTTTTCGACGTTTTGATGCTGATCATAATCAACGAATATCATTTCGAGAATTTCTTACTGCATTAAGTATTACATCTAAAGGAAATCTGGAAGAAAAACTTAATTGGGCATTCGGTCTTTATGATACGAATGGAGATGGATTTATAACAAAAGATGAAATGCTTGAAATTATTACTGTAACTTAAAAAAGAAACAAGAATTGAAATTTACTGTAATATTGATTTTTAGGCAATCTATCAAATGGTTGGTTCCGTTATTAAAATGCCTGAAGATGAATCAACACCTGAGAAAAGAACTGATAAAGTAAAAATTATTTTGCTTAAGAAAAATAAGTTTCTTTGAAATTTTCTTTCAGATTTTCAGTACATTTGATACTGATCATGATGGAAAATTAACACGTGAAGAATTTATTCAAGGTAATATTTATAATATCTTTATATTATAATCAAAAATCATTCAATTTATTTATAGGTGCTAAATCAGATCCGTCCATTATTCGTCTATTACAATGTGATCCAGTATAAAGTCTAACTACTGTGCTAATATCTTCAATAGAAAATGCTTCATCATCTACGCCTCATCTATACAAATAAGATATTTTTCACGATATGATATCTATTAGTCATCGTCTTCCATATTTTTTTTTCTAATTTGCATTCCACACAGGAAAAAAGGAGTTTGAAAATTTTTTGTTTCTCTGTTCAAATAAAAATAAACATTCAATTGGTTAAAGTAATCCGCGTTTGCCAACTAATTTAATTATATTTCCTGAAAAAATTCCATATTTTGAAAGAGGACGCTCATAAGATGATGGATGACGATGATGAAGTCGTTGACCACGATAATAAACCAATTGATGATCAATTGTAATACGATATATATGTTGTAATACTTTAGCTAGATCACCACATGTAGGTTCCTTTTCGGTTTTTAAAACAATATCTTGCACATCACCACCAAACTGTACTTGTAATTTTGTATAAATATGTTCACCTGATGGTCTTGTGGAAGGTAAAGGAGTTCGTTGAGATCGGTCACTCATCGTAATGATTTCTAAATTATAATATTGATGATTAGATTCGTAGAAAATTATTTTTAATTATTTATTTCTATTCAAGTTGACTGGCTTTAGGATTATTCAAAAATGGTTTTATCAAAATAGGAGCTTCGAAATGATCAAATTTTTCTATATTCAAATTTGCATTATATCGGAAAACAGCAAATATCTAAGAAAGATTCTTTAATTATGATAACTTTGATATAAATGCATGAATGTTTCAAGCGGGTGAAGTGGATTGAGAAGGCAACTTTGGAATCTTGGAAAATTTTCGTTATTCTCCAGCAGAGTTCCAACATCTTTTGTCCTTTGTTTGCTCATGGATTCCCCCAAAACTGCTTAACTCTCCTGCAAAAATCTGGTCAACTTTAGCAAGAAACTTTCAATCATCCTCCTGAGACTTCGATCTCGGAATATCTCTGTGTAAATAATTCATTCCATGTGCTTCTCAAATCATTTTCTTCAATGATTGTCTTTCAAAATTTATGTACAAATGTTGCCTTAATTCAGAGACGTTCAAAATCGAATAGTTAACATCAAGTTTCCATCGATGTGTTCCATATTCAATAGAATGCACAAAATGACTATGTTATACCCAGTCAAAAAAGACATTTAGTACAAATCGACAAATAATTATGATAGTTACATATAACTATGAGAATGTTAGACATCATTACAGAGTTGCTAAGACATTACTAATCTTTCGCTTTCGTATTATCAGATTATTCTTATCCTATTTTCATCTTTTAATCCTTTGGGTACAATTGTTCGATTATGATAGTTATGGACTTCTAATCTTCTATGATCATTATTAATAGCGCATATTGATCGTTTAACAACTGTAGTCTTCTTTTCCTACATGGTTCGTAAAATATAAATGTTTCATTTTTTTACCATAAAATGTTAACAATTCGTGAGTCAAAAGAGTGAAAACTTTGTCTTTTTATCAAAATGTACTCCCAAATGTTCTCTATCTACAATCTGAAATTGAAGTGTTAGCTCTTAGTAGTTTTTGCAATACAACTATTTCACGACTGAGTGTTACTTTTGAAGTTGTAATCCCTCTTAAAATAAAGTATGATGATCAACTAGATATTATATGGTTCGACAAATTCATGAAAAATGAACACATACTTTGGAAACACACATAGGAGATAAAGGTGAGAAGCTAAAGATCGTTCATTCTAACATAATCTCTGTAGCTAATGTCCGTCATAATCATATAAAAATATAATAACTAAAATATACGGAGAAACTATCCATAAGTTAAATACTGTCAAAAAGATTTCAGACTAACTCCAATTCATTTCATTTATTTTGCATTTTTTTGTCACTTTGCATATAACTGTACGCAAAATAAATAACATATTTGAGACCAATCGACAAAACTGCATTATGGCATCTCGAAATCTTTCTAACATTCACGAGTTATTCAAAGTTAAGAAATTGTAAAACAGCACACAGAATTCTGTGCGCTCGTCTTAAAAGGGTTCATCCCTACATCGATGGCAGACTACTTTTGTTTTCTAGAAGTTCAAAAAGAACCTAAATTGCTAACGAGAAACTATGGCAACTTCAATCAAATTATCAAAAAATGAACACTCAACTAATGATGTAATAAATAAAAACCACCATACCACAACACTGTCGTTTTTCAACTTGACTACCAAATGTGAAAATTGTTGTATGTTTTCTTTGCTTTTTTTCTTGATAGTTGTTTTTATAATAAACCAATTTTTTTCAGTCAGCTTTTCATTTATTCTTCATCAACTTGGTCTTTTTTTTTGCAATTCACACACATACACACACACACACACACACACTGTTTCAATAGTCGAGAGAATAAAGAACAAAGCATACGTTCAAGAAAAACAAAACAATCACTCATATACATAAAATAGAAAAACCGAAAAAAAAGATATGAAAATTATGTAATTTAATTAGTTTGATTTTTTACTCGACAAGCACGAGATAAGGACTTCCAGGCACATGTTCCATATTTACTCCATAAAGAATTGCTAATAGATATTGGCCACGTGCTCGTACTCGATAAGATACTTTATAGATAAAACCAGGAGAATTTGGCATGATACGCTTGATCACAAGACGTTCACAAGGTCCAAGAGGAGAATAAAGACCAACTAAAAGTATACCAGGACCTAAATATAATTAACAATTTATAAGAAATAAATATTTTTTAAATTTATTCATATAAAACCTGATTGACTAGCATCAATTTTAAATGTTGCTTTTCGTCGTTTTTTAGCTTCGTATAGACCAGTACCAAACACACAAATTTGTGAAGCATCACCTGTCATTGATGAACGAAGAGTATCAAGATCGATATGGCTATTAGCATAGTTTAATCTCGATTGAATAGGTCCTAATATGTCGCAACTAGTTGTTTGATTTTCTTTAAGCTTATCTGAAATAATATTTTTTTGAAACAAAAATTCTCTTTAAAAATTCAACAAACCATAAACAAAACAAATAAATGGACTTCCTTGAATGTTTTTTCCATTGTTTTTAACTGTTATTAAATATTTTCCACTTCGAATTGGTTTATAATGAAACTAAAATAAAAATTTATTAAATTTTAAATGAATTTATATGATGAAGTACTTACTTCATAACCATATTCAGTTTCATTAGCATCAAGAAAAACAGTCGATGGTCCACTGATACCAACAGAAAAATTTCCTGTACTCGATGACGAATCATATGGTGATTTTGATACAAAAAATTGACTTAATTCTCCTGAGAAAAAAGAAGCGTAAACAAAAATCCACGTGCCGATACTCTTTTGTATTTCCGTTCTTCCATTCATTTACCATTATTACATGACAGAACAGAAAAAAAAACAGAGCGCTACGAGTAGGATTCGAACCTACGCGGGAAGATCCCATTGGATTTCTAGTCCAACGCCTTAACCACTCGGCCATCGCAGCTATGCTTACCAATGTATGCATGAAATAGTTCTTCTTTACTGTTAACTGTTGATTTTATAGAGGAACATGACCGTACAGTTAATCGACAAGGATTATTGATAATGGGTATATGATTAAGATTTACATTAAGCCAATGATTACCACATGTATTTGGTATAAAAAAAATTTCGTAAGATTCTAAATTAATAAAAAATAAAAAGTTTTATTAACTTATTTTTTTTAAAAACTAGATTTTCTGTATCTTAAATTATAGATATACCTGATGAAATTCTGTCCAAAAAAATTCAGATTGTAATTAACAGATAACTCGAAAATAGTTGATTCATGGAGTAAGATTCACGTCTCTCATTGTAGAGGAAATTTCGATCCATGATTCCGTATCATTAGCTTAAGGTACCTGCTTTCCAAGGTTACTGGAGAATCGCTCATCACAAGAATTTCAAACATTTTTCATGGCAGGTAGGTCATGACGAGTAGAGCAAAAGTTGTCATAGATTCAAAGTTTTCGGGTGCTGTCTTCTATTAGATAGTGGGATCATAATAACGAAAAATAGCTCCAATTTTTGCTTCCATTTCTTCGAAATGCTATATTCGATCGAGCTGGAATTTTTTTTTCAGAAATTAGACATCGTTTGGAGCGGATATCGTTTTTATTTTATTTTTCTTTGTTATCCTTCGATTTAGAAAGCCAAAGTATCGAAGGTATTCTAAAAAAGAGTATGTTTTTTCTTTAATCCAACTTTTTTTGTTAGCGCTTCCAGAAATCAGTAGAACAATATTTTTTGAAACAAAAGCTACCGATGCCAAATAGTGTATAGTATATGCGAAAAAGTTTTAGCTGGATAGGCCGAAGAAGCCGGGGCGCTTCTGCACTTTTTTTCATGACAAAGTTAATTTGAGAAAAGTATGAAATAATGTACAGTTTTGGCTATTTTCATTACGTAAATTTGTTTTTTGTTTTACGTTGAAAGACAACCTTTGGATCTCAAAAAGTATTCAGTCGAGAGATACTACTTCAAACTATGTAATAGTCACGAAAAAAACAAAAATTTTGGGTCACGAAAGATGGATACTCTTAAACTTACTATTTTAAATCCAAGAATATCTGTCTCTATTAAAACCAGCTGATGCTAGAAAGAAAAAGCTTTCTATTTTGTTGTTCTTTCCGTTGAAAAACGTCTAATCAATAAATAATTATTTATTTAATCTGACCTGATTTAGCTGATTTATGAACTGTTATCGGTAAATTAATATTTCCTTGTGGTACTTGTATATAAGCTTGAAAAACACTACACGGTGTTTCTGGACGAACATTGACTACACATGGAGTATTAACCTTAATATATCAACGATAAGTTCAGAGTTTCAAAAATCATGAATCATACGTAAAATTCTATGGGCTCAATAATTGCACGAATTGGAATATTCGCAGGTGGAACAACTTGTTCTTGAGATGATTGAACATGTAGTGATAGATGATAAGGTGAACCATCAATATGTGCACCATTATATGTCAATGATATATGATATTTACCTGAATATACAACGTAATTATTTTTTTCTGCAAATTATTTTTACTTACCAGGTGATTGACATTTGTAATAAACTCGATAGATTCCTGTATCAATAACTTCAATCTGAATATCAGCTTTGGATGGACCATCAATAGCAATAACAAGTTTTTGTAATTCAGTATCAGGTGCATTTAAATCAAAATGACCTTCGATTTAAAATAATGATTTTTTTTCAAATAAAAAAAAAAAGAACAACTATACGAACAATGATCATTAACAAAACCATCTTTTAGACCAGGACCACTGGCTTGAATATTTGGTTGTTTTCCTGTGCTAATTATTTGATTATCATTGAGAAATTCAGGTGGAGGTGGAGGAAACAGTTCACTACTATTTCGATTTTGTGAACGAGATCGTTTAAACGCAGAAGACTTTTTAGCTGTTGACGAACATAATGGCGTCACTGTAAATGTAAAAGTAAAATAAAAAGAAGTATGAAATTTATCAATTGCTGTTTTACCATTGAGGTTAGGTGTTGATGGACTTAGGATAGATTTATCAGTTGCTTTAAGTAAATCTATCGCGAAAAAACAATGAAAATAATAGGTGGTTCAGATTAAACGGGACATAATCATTTTCTTTGTTTTGAACACTTTCTTAACTGTATTCCGTGCTTATTCGATAGAGAGTTTTTCGCTTTACAAAAATAAGGATTCACCTTTTCAAACAACCTTTCATTATGAGAGCAAAATATAAAAGATGAACATCTTCTCAATTGTCTAACTACAATTTTCAGCAGATACTTATCGACTAGTATGAGTATTTGCTCCTAAAGATTGATCATAAAAGTAAAGCATTTAGGACCCGTGGGTAGAGAATTTTTGACTTTCTGTTTCTATGATGTTTTCAAGATTTCTGGTGCTTTTGTTTAGGAGAAAAAGCATTAAATCAAGAATTAGTGGGATTTTTTAGAAGATTTTGAAAAATCATGTTTTCAAAAGCAAGATTTGCTTTATAAAACGTTCATTCTCAAGCCGTCAGATGTACAATATAACTGTGAACAAAATGATGTGACTCTTAACTTGAAGATTAATAACGATTACGTCATCTTGAATTAGAAAAGAACACTCAGATAATCTTCTCAAAAAAGGTTTTTAAGCATTTTCACATTTTTTTGCTTCCAATCTGTTTTCTTGCAAAAGATTCTTCTAAAATTCTGAAATATACAACAAAGAGTGAAGAATTTCGTAGAGAATTTTACGGATTATCCAAAATTTCAGATGAATGTTTGTTTAAATTTTTGCATCATATTGTCGTTTTCTTTTGAGTATCAGAGTTGGCTAATTTGAGGTGTTAATTGTTTCCATTTTTCTCTCGCCAGAAAAGGTTGCTTGAAAACGAAAGTCCACATTTTTGTGGAAAGAAAAATTCTCTGTCGAATAACTATAGAACTACTCGAACGGGCGCTAGCTATTTGAACTCATTTTTGATTCACAAGGAAGTCTCGGTAAGAATAGAAAAATATGAAAAGGGTTCGTGCTCATTGGTCTCTGGAGCCTAGTTACCACCGTTTTATTGAATTTTTGTTTCATATTTACCGAGAAATCAAATAAGAGAATTTCGACCTGAGATTTTGCCTACAGATAGGTTTGATGACTCTGGGAATATTGTGAAAGTGTCAGTCGAAAAGGATGCTCTTTTGTAGAGATATTGAATTTCTGAAAAACGATTGTTTGACGTAAAAATCGAGTTTGCTTGAAAATTCAACATTTCGATGAAGACACACTCTGTGCAGCTGCAGCTGTCAGAATGTTTCCAGAGTTATCAGACCTACCCATAGATGAAATTTCAGATCGAATTTCTACTATTTGGTTTTTTTTGTAAGTACCTAAAGCTGGATTGAAAATTCAGTAAAAATGGTCATAACTCGACTTCAGAGGCTCATGGGCATAAGCTTTTTCTAGTCTTACTGAGATCTCCTGTGAGCCCAATATGAGCTTAAACAATGGGTATCAGTTTGGGTAGTTCTCCTATAAGTTCTGAAAGTGTATCGAAGTGTTCGAAAAAAAAAAGAAAATAATTTTGTCCCATTTAATTGGCGCCACCCCGATTAATAAAAATGAATTCTATTCGATTACTATTCAAACGTCGAAATGGATTTGAAAAACTAAATGAAGGTGGTGTTGATGTGAGCACATTTGATGTTTGAATTTCTTGATTTTGTTGTCGTTCATTAAAACTGGCTGTTGTCCGTTTTGATACTCTTCTTGTTACTTGACTAGATTTTTGTTTATCATTAGTATCAGGTTCTTGATCATTTGTTAATTTAATTTCGTCAACATGTACAATATATAACAATGTTTCTGTGTACACTAAATCAATGGAGAATAGATGAATATAAAATGAATTCTTAGAGTTTACCATTGTTTCCATCTGCTGAACTTGAACTACTACTTTTATTACTTAAACGATCAGTTGATGAAGCTAATTTATTATTTATTGTATAGGAATTGTTATTAGTATTATTAAGAAAACGACGAACTTTTGGCAACATTATGTTGTTAAATAAATTTTGAAAACAAAAGTCAAGATGTGAACAAAAAGAGAAGTTAGAAAAGAACCGTTCTTAAAGTAAAATTTTTATTTAATTGGATTAAATAGTTTTGATGAATTTCAAAAATTTCTTTTTCAATAGAGGACGCTAAAGTTTAAAAATATTTCTAAATAAGGTTGTTCCCAACTGTTCTTCGTTTACTATGGTAGTAAAATCCTCAAAATAAACATTAATAAATGGCGTCTAATGAAGAAAATTGGATGTGTGATATAATCAATGATTTTATTCACTCATCAATTTGGTTATCACCTATTCAAACATTTATTGATACAAATTGTGCTGGTTTTGATTATGATGATGATCATCAATTATCATTATCTTCACTGAATGAACAGAAAAATATATATAAACAATATCAAAACTTAGCTGATTCATTACTAATTAGTCTTAGTGAAGATCTTAAATTAGATATAAATGAAGTAAAATGTCATTATCAAAAAAATAATTCAATAGCAATCGATGAATCTTATGAACAATTATATTCAATAAATGATTTTTATTTATTTACAGAAATGATGAAAAGAAAAAATTTAATTCTTCAATTACAAGCATTGGTTAATTTACAATTAGAATGTGGCATATTAAAACAAACAGATACGAATGATGATCGAGTTTTACAACTATTATTAAAAGCAACTTCAATATCATCATCAAAAACTAAAAAATCAACAGAAAATTCTACAACAGCTTCATCGAATATAATACGAAACGACAGAATGGAAATGAATTCTGATAAACATCGACAGTTTCAATCAAAAGAGGCCAAGGTTTTTTTCTTGACGTATCTTTATTCTAATATTCAATAAAAAAAATTCTTTTGTTATAGTCAAATATTGAAACTAAAACAATTGATTCAGTTCCTGAAGATATTCTTCGTGAAAAATTAAAAGAATTAACAATAAGTACAACATCATCCGTTGATGATCAAACGGCATCCGTTATGTCATCAAGACAAAACTTTCTTAAACAACAACGTGATTTAATTATTAGACAACAACGTAATCAGCGTGTTCGAGAATTAGAAAAAGAAATTGTTCATGTTCGACCACAATCAGCTGTTAATGTGGCACGAAAAGCAATGGAAACGACAAATAAACAAGAACAACAAATATCCAATGATGAATTAGAAAAACGACGAGCTATGGCAGCAAAACTTCGACGAGAAGTTGTCGATAAACGATGAGATTTTCTTTCTTTTTTTAAACATGGGTAAATTAAAGTCATTATGAAAGGTATTAAAAATCTATTAGTTTTAATGCTTTTTTTTTGTTGCAATAAAATCGCTTATTTGTTGCTTTGTTTCAATAACTCAATGTTCTTTTTTATTTCGTACTTGTGAAACAATTTTCTTGAACAGTTATTTGAAGATTTTGATTTTTTTCAATATTACTTGTAATAGTAACTCATTGAAAAGAAATATGAAGTTAAGTTATGAAGTTGTCTCTAGAAGTATCTGTTACAAATTATTGTTTTCAGTTGCATTGTTGTAACACCTATTTATGATGGTTTTCTTTATATCAGTGTTATTGTGCTTGTCGTTCGTCTGAATAAATGAAATAAAATATTTATTCTATCAATTTATTCTATCTTGTGTAGATATCTTTGAGTGTGCGATATAATAAAAGGATTTTTTTATTCTTGCTTTCAATTTTCGTAAAAAAATAATGTCTATAGAGAAATATTGGCAAGTTCATCGTTATAAGATAAAGATTATAGAACCATAAATAACAAAAAAAATCAAGAGAGAGTATTAAACTAAAATAATATTTAAAAAAGAAAAAAAAATGTTCACTACTAAATGTCTTCGATCAATATTAGACAGTGATGTAGGTGTCAATGCTCTGAAAAAAAAGATTTGAAGCACCTTTTGAGCCACTAAAAAGTTCTGTAGTTTACCCAAAAGCAGAATCTCTGTAAAATAGCTCTCAACATAAAAATATCGTTCTGACATCCTCGTCGAAACGTTTTTTTCGTGACCAGAACATTTTTTCAGTGGTTCGACCTTTGGATAAAACACAAAACCTTTCAGAAGTCTAAAAGGTTGTGTAAATCTCCTGTATTTTTTTCAGAGTACCCATAACTCTGACTCGTATACACGTGGCGGAACGGGACTATGAATTAATCTTGTCCCTTCCCGCTTCGTTTCGCAGATGATCATATTCAGTCTTGTTTTATCTTCAATTTTATCATCCCAGAACGGCATGGAAGGAGACTAGTCCGGCGTCCTGATATGCTCTGGTATGTACTCAATCATGTTTGTCATCTTGCTCATCTTTTATTTTCTCTAAGCACTACATGTTACATGTGCACTTGCAAATTGTGTCGATATTAGATCCAAATGAAACTCATCAATATCTGTATGAAGCTAATCGAATATTTCTATTTGAAATACTAATGGTGCTGTTATGAATTGATTTTCATCTGAATTAATTCTGTCATTTGTTATTGATGATAACCTATCATCTTCGCCATAATCAAAATATTCATAATCTTGTGCATAAATTTTATTAGAATTTTTTCATACGATTAGGTATATCCTAGCCTCAAAATCGACTCAAAGCTTTTAGGATTTGGGTATTGCTCTTCCATGTTGAATTAGAATACTAACTATTTTAATACGACAGTTTTTATCCATTAGTGAGCTTCATGTAATAGTTCAAGAGAAAATAAGTTACTATTACGCTGCAGTAAACTGACAATTTTTCATTATTTGAAAAGAAGGTAACGCTTACCGATCACTTATTAATATTTTCCATTCGATTTTTTTCTGACGGAGGAAAGAATATTTAGTGGATATTAAGGTAATTGATAAAACTAGATTGAATATATTTCTGGTTGAGTAATCCGACTGTATAAAGGGTTTCTCAAAATTGATGAATTAAGTTTTGTCTGGCATAGATAATTAGTTGTCAGTTATTTTGGTCAAGCTTTGCGAAAGTTCGTTGGCTAGCAAAATAAACTTCTTCTAACTGAAACGATAGAACAGAAGAATCTTAAGACACCACCGATAGATTCGTGTAATCCGATCTCGGATATCTGCAATCAAGTTCTATCAATTACCTAAGTTTTCAGTGAATACGACTTTTTTCAAACGAAAAAAGCTATACTGAAAGTTTTAATACAAGATTGATGGGTCTTGGTTTCTTTTCAAGTGACCCAAAGTCACTAATTCGTTGAAGCATAATGACAACTTTACTTCTTTAGTGCTATCACATAAAGCTTGCTAATCGAATTAGACTATGTTCGTACAATGATTGGTATGCTATTTTAAGAGGGGAGGGAGCGAGCGCAAAACCTAAACTGATCTAAATCATACAAGTTTTGAATTTGTTTATGTGTCAATACGTGTTTGCAAAACATAAGCTGATGAAATATACTTGAATTAATATTTATTGTAACATTTGAATCATTTGATTGTGAAGCAAAATGATCTGTACTTAAATAGGACCAGTTAAATCATGAAATAACAATACCAAACAACGCTTAACTATATTGTAAGCTGATTGACCAATACTAAAAAAAAATGTTTTTTTTTTTTTTTTGAGTAATAGAGATTTAGGTAAGACACATGTGTGTAGAACAAAAAGTAAACCTAAATTGTATTATTAAAAATTTTTGAATATTAGCAAGAAGTATTGTTAGAGAACGCATATTTTTCATTTAGTCCACCATTAGCTGTAATTATGACAAATAGCTTAACTTGTCCTGTTTTATTACGTGCAGCTTCTTCAAATTCTATTAAATTGATAAGATGATCAAAATCTGTTGCAAGTGATTCCTTTCTTCATGGATTATGTTTATCTGAGCAAATAGCAGTATATGTTGGATCTAAATAAGTTAAATTCTCATTTGCAAATAAAAGACATGTTTATCAGATCATTGGTGGAAATTGATATCTTGGTGCATTTACCCAATCATGATCAGTTTAATTTATACGATAATGTAAATGCATCGACAAATATGCTGAAACATAAATTGCTAGTATGGTAAATGAAATATTACATTTATCATGTTGTTATTAATTCTTAGGCGGTGGGTGACGCAAATATGAGTCACAGTAATTTCATGGTATCTTGACACTCATAAAATCATCAGTGATATCAATTTTCACGAGAGCATTTCTCAGGCACTTTTTTGGTGTAATTTGAGTTATAAATTCTTTTACTGTGATAATCAGCAATGCATTATAAATACAATACAGCTGACTTCTACCGGAAAATTTTCTCTGTTGGAAGTCAAAAAAAAAATGAAAAAAAAGAAAGATCATCTTTAGACAATCCGTTGAGGCTCATTGCTTGATACTTCCCTTCACTTATTCAAGGTTATTCGGCTGAAGAAACAAAGAAGCCAAGGCGTCATGCCTGCAATAATACAACAACAGATCGGAAAAAAAGAACTGACACAAGAGATGACTGCGCTCAATGCAATGTTGGCTTATGTGTTGCATCTTGTTTTGAACTGTACTACACTTCGAAAAACTTGCAAACACACATATCTATAAAAAAAAAAGTCTTAATAGAATAGAAACGTAGATTAATTTATGATTAAATACATAGACAACGAGAAATTTTATTTTTTTCCAAAATAACCCCGCCATCAAAAGGTTAATAAGACCCACAATCACTGCCCAATATGGATGTTAAATATTTTCTATGACGAATAAGTTGCTGTAGAAAATAACTATCTAGATTTTAACCATACTCATCATACTGTTCATGATGAAGAAGAAATGAAACCGTTTGAATATGTTCAAGTCTTTCAACTAATGATATATAATAATGTAAACCACAAAACATGAAAAAAAAAGAATTGTTTTGAACTAAGAAGTTTTTCTTTTACCGATTGGAATGTATTAGTATTGTCTATTTAATGTCACAACTATGTTGTTTTATTTTTCATGTGAATAATCTAATCTTAAACAATTAGTAGTCGTTTATGGTCATGGGTGATTATTACTAGCACCACTAATCTTAGCAATAATCTCTGATAAATCTGAACATTATTCCTTAAAACACGGTCGAACAGCATCATGGCGAAAAAGTCTATATAATAGTGAACTGTATTCTGGCTTTATTTCCAATGAGTTATCAGCATAAAATTAAAAAAAAAACAAAAGCATATTTTTCACACTTTCTATCTGTTTATTACGATGTTAATTTATGCAAATAGATTTGACTGGAGACATTTTAATTCATATTTTTTCATATTAGGATCAAACATCAGTGGTTTGTTTTATGGTATGATGTTGATAAACCCATTTTTATTGAATTTGTACTGATGATTCAACAAGTTTCTTATCTCCACTTTTTTTATAGGTTATTTGGAAAATATATCTTGTCTGAAAAGATTCAACTGTTAATGATAATAATACTAATTTTATTCTGCATACAGTTGAATATCAAATGGTTGCATTATAAATACATGAATCTTATCGACACATCTATAGTCACATTTCTTTACGGTAATTCAAGTCTTAAATCAGCTGAAACTGTTGATTTAACTTGTATCCTGTGAACAAAACTATTTAAAAAAATACTCCAACACATCTAAACTATTGTTATTCTAATTTATGAGGGTGGGACCTAGCCATTTGAATAAAGAACTAGATGCAGATTTCTCTATCAGATAGAAGTGAATATATGATTTACAACTCTTTATTTTAATTAACCGTGAGGATGTTAAAATGCACATAATTCACAAAAAAATATGAAATTTGAAAAAAAACGTTGACATGAGTAGTCAATGCAACAAACATTATTAACATAATTTTAGTTATATCTGATTATTCGACAATGAGTAACCCATGAACAAATAAGCCGGTTGTATTCTGCCTTTTTGATGATCTTACAATGCTTGTTACAAAATCATTTAAAATAAATAGATAGTGCTTGCTGCTCTATAGAAATATAAGCCGTATAAGGAAAGAAAGTTGCGCTTTCGAATCTAAAAACATAAAAGAAAATCCGCTAGAAAAAAACAGTATTACATTTGAATGACACAAGTCCTTTTAATCATCAAATTTCTAAAAAGTCATTTAATCCAACTTTAAGAACGACTCTTCATTGGTGGATGGAAATGTTCAATAAGATCGGCTTCATCATTCTACAGTAATCGTTCAATTGAGAGTCTCTAATTCATACAAGAAATTTGAATCAGGTAGTAATACTATATTCGCTATTGGACAATAAAAAAAAAATCAACTCGTCAACTGAATAATCAATTTTTTGATGTCAAGAAATCTGTAGTACGAGGCGAATAATAATATTATATGAGAAATAAATATCAAAAGAACTATATTGAAAATCACATTTGAACAATTAATAAACCAATTATTATTTTGTAAATGGGCCAGTGAAAAACTCTCGAAAACGAATGTCAAAGAGTTTTATTTTCAGATAAAATTGCTTTGATATTAATGAATTTTAGAAAGAACCGCGACATCTCAACTCACTTTATTTATTACATGGAGCGAATTGGGTGATTAGAATCAATCTGAATAAAAAAGTTTACCATTAATAAATCTTAGCCAGAGCGAGAAACGGTTGAAAAAAATATTATGAGAAGTAGTAGAAATCTTTTTTATTTAGATTGATTCTAATCACCCAATTC